>OY987267.1:14413191-14630804 GCA_963920665.1 Straminergon stramineum | reverse complement strand
ATCTCAAGACTTTTTCGCAAATGATTTTATGAGAAGGTTCATAATATCATATCTTGTAGATTATAAATTTACAATATTGATTTAATTGCTTATGTAGTTGTGTAGGCCAAGGATTTTTTAAAATCTTGAACCTGCAAAGTCCTAAGCCTTTTTTTTCTATCGAATATCATTCAAAATTGCCATTTCTATTGTGAAGAGCAAAAAACTTTATAAATTAACTTTATATCTAACCATAGGAATTTGTACTAGATTAGTATAAAAATGTATGAAGTAATGTTATCATCTTGATAACATTAAGTGCATACATTGCATGATATTTGTATTTAAAGAAAAAAAATCTTTTCTTTTGTCTTGCTATACTTGCTTCTCGGGCTTTTCATTTTCTTCACTTTAAATTTTGGCACTAACGATTTTAATTTTATAATATTTTCTATTGAAAAATCTAGCTAATAAGCGAAGAATCTTGGATAAAAATTCAAAAATAAATCATTTCATTGGGATCATATTTCACAAGAGTCCTCTATAAGAGTGTAGGGCCTTTGAGACTTTAGGAATTAATTACTTTCCTTCAAAGGCATAGAAATCAATTAGTAATTGAATCCAATTAAATTGTTACAATTTTGACTTTGAATATCTTTTGCTATTAGCCAAAAAGTATTGTTGATATGGCAAACTTGTAAAAAACCACCAATGTAAAACTAAATTCCTTTTAATTACATATCCATTTGAATATTTTGTTTACAAATCAAATGATTTTCCAAAGAAGAGGCTATTTGGTGACACTTTTCATAGTTGTATTGATTTAGTGCCTCACTATATAACATATTAAAGACATAATTTCTATAGCTTTCTTCATTCACCATGCATTGCATGCTCTACCCGTTGTCGTATTGTAAATGTGTTCATTATGTGAAAATGCATAATTGTTTGTTAAATTGGAGGGTTTTTTTTTTGTAGAGTTTCAAGAAATAAATGGGGTTATACTCCACTTGAACTCTTTTTTTTTACCTCTATTTGACAAACACTTAGTTCTTTGATTTATATACTAGAAGATATTTTAATATGTTAGTTAGTTAAGTTAAAGTTGTAAAAGCAAAAGGTAAAGCTTGTTTTACCTTTTTCCTTATTTTTATTTTAATGGATTAGAAATCCCCGTAGATGATATGGATAGACTTATCGAGAAGAGGAAGTGGCCCATGTGGGTATTATGGCCCATGTGGTTTCTTAGTGGCCAAAATCCACTAACTTGAGTGGATGGCATGGAGGTTGAGTTGGCGGATGAGGTTGAGGATCATCTTCTTCCTCCTCCTTGTTTTGCTTAAGGAAGTCGTCACTTTGGGAGGGGATAGCACTTTGTACATGGAGAGTTTGGTAATGAAATTTTGAGAGCTTGTGTATCTTGTTTTTGTGTTTCCGAAAAGCTATCACTCATGAAATTTGGAGTTTGTATGTGTAAGTTATGAGTTTGGGAGTGAGGTGTTGTGAAGTTGCCTCAAACTTTCAAGAGAGTGAGCTTTGAAAGGGTATGAAATGTGGACAGTACTTTGTGTTTGAGTGAAATTTGGGGAGATTGTAGATGTTTATATTAGCTTTCCAAAATGGGTTTATTTTCTTGATTTGAAGGTAGTATGAGAAAGTTATGGGTTTGAGAGTGAAAGGGTGAAGGGGTACTTTCGGGTTTCCAAGTGAGTGAGTTTTGAAAGGGTATGAAATGTGGACAGTACTTTTTATTTGAGCGAAATTTGGGGAGCTTGTAGATATTTATGTTAGCTTTTCAAAATGGGTTTATTTTCTTGATTTGAAGGTAGTATGAGAAAGTTATGAGCTTGAGAGTGAAGTATAGGTGAGTTGCCTTTGAGTTGGGAAGGGTGAACTTTGACCGACCATAAAAGTCGGATAGTATCTTAATTTTGAGTGAATTTTGGAGAGGTTGTAGAACTTTTTGTTAGCTTTCCAGAGACATATCACACTCTTAGTTTGGAGTTGTATAGCGAACGTGGAACTCAATCAACTATCAGACACTTCTTCGAGGGGAGTTCATGAAGGATATGGCTTTGTTTCTACAATTTTTACCATGCATGGGGTATATTGAGACTCCATGACTTCTTTGGAGGGGTGTATGGAAAGGTGATAGTATTTTGGTTCATATGGCATCATTGGGGGGGGGGGGGGGGGAATTTATACTTGTGTTTGTGACTTTGGCCACGGGATCTTCAATTATTTGAACCACATCTAGTTGCAGCTAGAAGCCCCGCGTTTTCCCAAGGCAAGGCCTCTCTACTCGACACCGTCCGCTCATCCGCCTACCTCTACAAAGTTAAAAACACCTCTCCCTTTCACCCTCTCCCTTGTCCGCCTGTCTGCTGTGGGCCGACCTCCACCAAATTGAAAACACTTGACTCTCGCATCCAACTCTTGCTCCCGCCTTCCTCCCCGTCTGCCCGTCCGCCTATCTGCCCGTTTGCCTGTCCGCCCATCCGCCTATCTACTCGTTTGCCTATCCGCCCGTCCACCATAGGTTGAATTCCACCAACTTGAACACACATCACCCATGGCCCCTTGCGCTCGCCTCTCCCTCTTGCCTTTCCTCCCCGTTCGCCGTCCGCCCATCTGCATTCACCGTTCGCCCATCCGCTCATCCGCATTCACCGTCCGCCCATCCGCCCGTCCACCTGGCGAACAAGAAGGTGAACAGCAAGGCGGACGCCCATGTTTTGAAGTAACAAACTTCTTTTGACAATTCCGATTGGAGATTTTTGATTTTTGGGGCGTGTGATATACCATTGGAAAGGTATTTCCAAGACCTTTCCAACGGTATATTACACGCTCCAAAATTTTAAAAAACGAATTCGGAAATTGCAAGTGAAAGTTGCTGCGACTACATAGTGAGCGCCCGCCCATCCGCTTGGCGGACAGGAGGGCGGACACCAAGGCGGACGCCCATGTTTTGAAGCAACAAACTTCTTTTGACATTTCTGATTCAAGATTTTTGAATTTTGGACCGTGTGATATACCATTGGAAAGGTATTTCCAAGACCTTTCCAATGGTATATTACACGCTCCAAAATTTTAAAAAACGAATTCGGAAATTGCAAGTGAAAGTTGCTGCGACTACATAGTGAGCGCCCGCCCATCCGCTCGGTGGACGGAATGGCGGACGGGGTCACGGACGGGCGGACGGGTGGATGGGATGGCGGATGGGGTCATGGACGGGCGGACGGGATGGCGGACGGGATGGCGGACGGGGTCACGGACGGGCGGACGGGATGGCGGACAGGGTCATGGACGGGCGGACGGGATGGCGGACGGGATGGCGAACGGGGTCGCGGACGGACACCCTGTCAACCCTGGCGCTAGGGACGTTGTGTCCGCTGGAGTCCGTGCGTCCGGACATCCGGATGATGGACGTGAATTTGGGGTGGACATTCGGATTTGTCAACATTGATTCGATTGAACCATATTTTTTTTGCATTGTAGGCAAAAAATTACTAATTCCTTTTGAATTTATGGGCAATAAGGGGGAACCCTCACTCACATGAACCACATTTTTTTAACCCCTAAAGGACCATTGTCCCTCAGGGGACAAATGGGATTTTGGGTAGGTACCTACGGGCTGGATTTTTGTCCTGATTTTTTGAAACGTTTTAAGCAAAAAGAAAAACTTATAAGCTTCATGGGAATATGATTTTTTTTCCAATTGGTGCCTAGGAACAAAAGTTATGCCCAAATAAGCTCAAAACAGGGGAGAGGAGTTTCAGCAAAAAAATTTGCAGAAATTTGAAGTTTTTCTTCTTAAGTTTCCTTGCCATAGATTATATTTTTGTCTATCTAAGAAGCTTTGATTCATTCCATTTGGATTTGTTATGAGAAAGTTATAGACAATCTTATTTTTCAGGCACTTAAAGCATCTTTTTGAAAAAAATAACTTGTAGGATTCATTTCTGAATGCAATTTTTACAATTTAAAAAAAAAAAGTTCTTGATGGTTGAGAATTTTTGCTAGAACAATCTCACCATTGGGATTAACATATTTTAATTCCATATAAAAGATATTAATATTTTAGATTTTCCTACTATCTCATGCCTACTTCTACTTAACAATTTTGTTAATAATGAATTTTTTTTTTAATTTAATTTCTTTTTGTTAGACTATCAACTCAATTCTCTATTTTCAATATTTAAAGCTCAAAACTTTGTAGTGAAAAAATTTAAAGTTTAAAATGTTCAAAGTCAAAAAATCTAGTCCTACAATGTGCTGAAAAACTTGTTTTTTGTATTTTAAATGCAAATTTCTTGCAATCCATGTGGTCCAAAATTCTGAAGTTTTTTCCACACATTCTCATACTAGTCAGGTGTAGGATCCTATGGTTAGATGTGGAAAAAAAAAATTAAAATTTTTTTACTCTTTGCTAAAGAAATGGCAGTTTTGAGTGGTTTTTGGTAGAAAATAGGCCTTGGTCCTTTAGGGGTTAAATTGGAGTCAAATTGAACTAATTTATTTTTGAATGAAAGGGACTCCTATACAATCAAACCATATCTTTTTCCATTGGGGTCAAGTGGAACTAATTTCTTGTGAATTTAAAAATAAAGGAAGAGGAACCTTGCTCAGTGGACCCGTATTTCTTTTTCCATGTAGGCAAATGAATTTAATTCATTCTCCATTAAGAAGAAATAAAGGGGCCCTTGGTCAATTGAACCATATTTTTTTGCATTGTAGGCAAAAAAATACTAATTCCTTTTGAATTTATAAGCAATAACTTCCAATAAGGGGGGACCCTTGTTCACATGAACCACATTTTTTTAAATTGGACCCAAGTTCAAGTAATTTTGGGGGGAATGAAAGGGGGCCCTTCTTCAATTTCAAAGTAAGGGAAGGGGGCCCCTTGTTGGCTTGCTCACTGCCTCATTGAGACCCATTTTTTGTCGGGAGCTTGGTGAATGAAAACAATTTGGAATTCACTTGATAAAGAATCCACATTCTCCGAATCAATTATTACAATAGAATACAATATTCTAATATACAAGCTAGATGTACTATTCAGAACATTGAAATCACACAATGATGCAAAATCCTTACATTTCTCAAGATCAACTCTTATTTTGTAATTACGATATGATTTCTTTCCAATTCATTTTTAAATTGAAGAGTATTGTTTATTTCAAAGTCATTCCTTCCTGCACCCTACGGTCTACGGTCTATGGTTCTTTCAAAATTTTAAGGTGCCTACAACAACTACCATATGCCCATGCTCCTCTGCATTCAAAATTGTTTGCTTACTCAACATTCATAAATTCACAAAAGTCATACAATTGCCATGATGGAAGAAAGACCAAACTCTATATTACAATATTTTTACCATACATCTGTGTCTTTATGTATGAATTGTGCAACAACCGCGAATTACACATGTTTGATGCTCTTCTAAGCACAAAAGTGTGGTCTTCCTATAAAACTACCACATACTAAACCTCAAAAAGTACAAACAATATACTATGTACGATAACAACAATCAAGCATAGTTCAACAGTGAGGTGCCTTCCTCAAATTGTCTAGAATGTCAAGCACAGATGCCCTCTCATCTACATCTACTTTCTAGAGGCTCAGTAGCTTAGTCCTCAAATTCTAATACTGCTTTGGATTTTTGGTCATAAAATACTTGAAATCCCATTCTTCTTTCCAAATTTGATATGCTATCCATCCTGTTGCATATGCATCACCAACCATGGAGAACAAATGTTTTTTTTGTATGACTTCAAGTGAGGTCTCCGATCCCTTTTCTCTGTACACGTAGAATAATTTGGGGGTTGTATGTTTTCATTGTTTTTTCTCCCATTCGAGCTCTTCCATGCTTAGATAACCATACCTTGATGGCTCCTTCTCTACGACTCAACCAGAAAGCCCCCAATTGCAAATCCCTATGTACACTATGTTCTCTTTCCATTCATCAAAATGAAGCAAAACGTTAGATGGAGTAATGTCATTGTGAAAATATTGTGTTTCATGGCATTTTCCCACTATGACAAGCAATGATAGAGCCAAGTTCATGGGGTTTCTGCGATAAGTTGCAACCCAACTGAATTCTTCCTACGTCAACCTTGTATCATGTTGTCTCGGGATGTCATCCACGTCCAATGATTCAATCACTTTTGAGTTGCACTTGGCCAAGAAAGAAATTAAGACCCTCCATTACACCATAGCATGTAGCCTTCCATTATTTTGGGATGGATGTACGCAAGTCTTATAATACCAGGATGTATCACTGGACACCCCCTTGCCTCACTCACAATAGCTTGGCGCTTCTCCTTCTCATTTGAGGTCTTCAAAGTCTTCCTGGCAAAGCAAATCCAATTGGGAATGCTTTATAGTCTCGTGAGCACCACCTTCCTTACGGTCCCATATGATCCACTCGTGGTTTGGTTCGGCATGGGATTCACTTTTACGCAACTTTCCAACTACTTGAATGTTCTGCTCACGCAATGAACTAGTATTTGGTCTTCAAGCGTCGCTTTCTATGGTGCTTGTTTCTTTCTATGTGAGGAAGAATATTGTTGGGAGAACTTCTAAATCTGGATCAATCTCGAAGCAAACTCCTTGTCATGTGTGTCCCAATCACTACCATCCTCCTTTTTCTTCGTGTAATAACACCAATTCGCCACAATATTGATGGTCAGTTGCGACACTTGTTTATCCAACCAGTCAGAGTGCAACCAGTAATCTTGATAATTGTTGAATCACTCAGATGCTCTAAATTTGGTCTCCAATTCTCGACGCACTTCAACAATCAACTTGAGGTATCTTTCGTTGTAGTTCACATGTTTTCTGGACATCATTCCAGAGCTTTGTTTTGTGTAAAAATTTATCCCTATTGCTCTAGCTTCAAGCACATATTCGTGGGAGGGCATATCAGGATTGGATTGATTTTTGCACTTCAACCTGCTGGATGATGAGGGATTGGATGACCTTGAAGCCATTGACACGTTCATGGTTGGAGGTACCACCTCATGAACTACATCCAAGTCGACAAACACCGGGCACTGACTCGATGACCCACTCCCTTCTCTTGTTATTGTACAATATTTTGGAACCACCAAAGCTTCAAAGAAAATAAAAAAACCGGGTGCTATATGTGGGCCAAGCCCGATCACCTACCAAACTTACGTCCAAAGGTTGCTTGCGCAAACAAAGGTGTGAGACGTAGGGCATGGACTTGGTAAGGAAAATTGAAGGATCTAGGCGAGTTTTATAGTCCTTGCTCCTTCCATATCTGCGCCCTAACGAGACTAGGGTGCAGATGTCCATGCCTTGGTCTGACCATGTCCTTGTTTTGGTCCGTTTCTTCCCCGTCGTGGCACGAATAAGTTCCCGCCTTGCTGGTTTACATCCACGTCCCAATAGAGGCATTCTGATCCCATATATGGCCGTCCCTATCCCATTCGTCCCTGCCTTACATATTTCAAATCCTCCACCTCTTCACTGATCTGGTTGTTTGTGTTGTCCTGTTGTAATTCGGTACATATTGTAAAAACATATTATTATATGTTTTGTTCAATAACTTCATAGTGATGCTATGGGGTTGAGAAGCTTGAAGGTGATGTTGTTCTGTGAAGATGTATAAGTGGATGGGTTTGCCTTAAACCTTCATTCAATCTTATGAGTGAATTTGTTTTCTACTTTGTAGTTCAAATGTCGAATTGGAGGGGTTTTCTGAGTCTCAAAATGAAGATCCTCAACTAAACGCTGAATTTGAGCTTTCACTTTCATAGTTGCCAAATCAACCTCTTTTGCAACGAGATTTTAAACGTCCTCGAGAAGAAGCCGGACCATCTCGACTACCAAAACAACCTCGTGTGGAACGGCAATGGCATGGTAATCTTGATGTTGATGTTCAAGCGTTGGTGATCTTACTTCAAGTTGAATGTGTTGAAACAGACACTTGTGAAGTGACGTTCGAATCGAATTATGAAGGTAAGAACAAGGACCAATATTTTTGTATGGCTCGGCCTGTGGAGGGTAGTCGTGGCCACCAACTATGGTTGGTAGGGCCTATCAACCCTTTGACAAAGGCTGAGTGTATAGAATATGTTGCTGCTATCGTCAAACGCATTCTCAAATTTCTTCAAATGGAGTGAAGTTTTGATTAGAACTTTGTTTTTTACCTCCAATTGATATTTGTTAAGTTTTAGTTCTTATAGTTATGTTTTGAGTAATTATTGAAATCACAATGGGTAATTGTATTTGCTAGAAGTGAAATTGGGAGTAGAATTTTAGTTAAAAAGGACTTCGGTTTAGAGAGAATGTGAATGTGAATGGGGAAGTGGTTGGAATATTAGTTGGGCCTTGGTAAGTGCATGGGTTGAAGTGACCCTACTTCTCAACTTAGATGAAGAGGAAAAGGTGGGGAAGGAAATCTTATAGAAGGGAAGAATGTGTTGGTTGTTGAGGTTAGGAGGCAGATTTTGATTTGATGCAACTCATTGAATATTGATCTATTGGAATTGAACTTTGGCATCTGATTCCTTATAATGTGACCTTTTCAATTTGTGCTTGCAAGTTAAATTTGGACTTATGAATCAAAAGTTATAAAATTTTGAAGTTGAGAAGACTCGAGGCCCTCCATTGAGAAGAGCAGAGGCTTCTTTGAGCCATAACTTTTGAAGTAATTCTCAACTTATCTTCATATCTGGAAAGAGTGTATATCATTGTAGTATCTTTCTAAAGAGTCATTACTCATCTAATTTGGAGTTTAGAGGAGAAAGTTATGAGGAGTTGAAGGTTTGAAAGAAAGTTGAAATTCGAGGGAAGCAAGGCCAAAACTTGTGGTGGTTACAACTCTGGGTTTGTTTTTCATATGACTTTCAAAGTTTTTGAAGAGTTAGTTTGTAAAATTTTCTATTCATAATGAGTCAATTTATTTGATTTGGACTCATATTGAGAAAATTATGAATTGTGAAAGATAGGAGGGTGAATTGCCTTCATAGTTTAGGAAACTGAGACTTTGTTCCTTATTAACTTTTGGACAAAGTTTTAATTTCTTAAGAAAAATTTTCAAGTTGTAGATATTAGTGTTAGAATTCTAAATTGCTATCGCACTTGCAATTTGGATTTGTAGTTCAAAAGTTACAAAAAATTATAAAAGCGATAGTTGGTTGCCAAAGGAATTAAAAAATCTCTACTTTGTACTCTAATAACTTTTGGACAATAATTTAGTTAGATTTGAAATTTGAAGGGTATCTTGCTTGTGAAGTTAGATTCCCAAAATGCTCTTACACTAATTATTTGGAGACTTAAACTATCTATGGCACTAAGAAGAAGGTCACAACTAGTGGGGGAGTAGTTCTTTAGTGTTCTTTTTTTTGTACTTAGGAGTTTTTTTAAAGATTTGAAAAATTAAAGAGCCTAAGACATGAAGACTTGAAGATTCAAGGGCCATATATGCCAAGGATCTAGCCGTATGCTGTGGCTTGTAGCTTTGTCATTCCTGGCCAGCTTGGGAGGCCCGTTGTCTTTTATTGTTCTTCCAATTTGGATTGGAAAGATTGTTGCATTCAATTCTGCATTGTAAACTTGCTGCAGGCTATGTAGGTATTCAACTTAGCCTCTTTTTGTGTTGTGGATGACGAAGTGGGATTGATCATCCACATGGTCGAATCTTATGTCGTTCTCATTGGTGAGGCTAAATTAATGACTAGTTGACTAGTGAATTTGAGGCTTAGGAGCCCATCATTTGGATAACAATTTGTGTTATGTTGTCCCATTTTACCCGTCTAAAAACTTATTTTTTATTACACACCCTTACCTAGGCCCTTTAGATCCACAACATGATAGGATGGGTGAAGATCGGGTGAAGATTCGAGTTTAAAGACTTTGAAGACCAAGAGAAGATACAAGTTAGAAGAATCTTCATCAAAGCTCTACAACTAGCAACGAGACACTTCGCGTGTTCTCTAAGCACACCCCTCTCATTCCGGCAATGTCATACAAAGTCGTTCGTATTTACATACTGAATTTTTGCCGGATTTTTCCACAATGGAGACACCACCGAGAACTAACAAAAAAGAAAGAGATCGAACCTGACAAAGGCCAGGAAACAAACATCAAAAGAGATTACATGTACTTTGAAACTCCCACAAACTTGCATTTAGGGGTTGGAATGAAGTGCATGACTCGTGGAGTTTTGAGACTTGCACCAATTACATCGAATGGTGCCACATTAACAAGGCCTTCTCGGAAGAGCAACACAACTACCACCACCAGTTCCATAAAGCCAACTTGAAATACTGCATTGATGAGGCCTTCAAACAACAATGCATTGAAGTATATCAAGTGTTGTACAACATGTCCACTGTAAAAAGGAATGAAGTCCACCTTTTCATTGCACGAGGTGTACATACGGAGGTGAGATTGAACAAGTGGGTGGATTGGTCCATCTTGAAGGGTACACCATTTGGTATTAAAATACTGACACCAATGAATGGTATAATTGCAAGGGAGGTTATGAGGTATCCCAAAGGAGGGCTAGGTATGATCAACACACGTATTGAGCCGCCCGACATGTATGAGACACCAACCTCTTCTATGGATGATGACTTTGATGGGGCTCATACACCAGTGGTATTAATCTACAAAAGACAACAACGTGCAAAAAAGTGGAAGGCTCAACATGCACTTCTTGGAGAACCTCCAGAGCAAGATGCTCATGTGCAATTCCATGGCCCTAAGGAACTAGTGGTTGGAGTTCTTGAGGCGCAGTTCCAAGCACCTGATGAACCAACTATTGGAGTTGTTGATGTCATGGCTACTACAGAGACCAATAGAGCTTAAGGGTGTAGTTACAAGGTAGAGATGATGAAATGCATTCTCTATATGAAAATGTGGGCTAGTTTAGGGAAGAAATCACGTGCGAGGATGAAGTAATTGTTCAACAAGCATGTGACATAGAAGAGCTTCGATGAGCTCTACAAGCAACACAAATGATGAATCAAGGTCAAGATCCACAAGGACAAGTACAAGGACCTCCTCGCGATTCGTAGATTCTGGTGCAAGATATGCATGGTGTTGCTGCCATATCTACAGAAGAGGATTCATTGTCCTTTGGTGAATTACTCACCACCACCAATGTACCAATGCAAACTAAAGTTGGGGGCATGGTTATGGACAATAGTTCTGAGCTCAATGACTTGTGAGCTAAGAACCAAAAATTACAAAGTCGTTTGCATGCCTTGGTGGAACAGTACTACCAATGGAAGTTGGCATGCGTGTTCACCATCAACAAAACTTGACAACTAGTAGCAGAGTTCAAGAAAATGGGCCACTGCTATAGTTAGCACAATCAAAAAAGGGTGTTTGGCTTGACTTCTCAGGCCCTTGTAGATGATTTTTTCAATCCCAACATGGCAACCATCAAGCTTGATGGTAGAAAAAAAATCATTGATTGGTCCCAACTCCCAACACAATTGGGATTACAAAAATTAGTTTGGATTGAAGGTCGACTACAAAGGGAAGTCGTTGGAGTGGCCAAGTCCTTCAAGTTTTGTGCACGACAGGACCATATGTCCAATTTGTATGAATCCATTTGGCCTTGAAGGTGGAATGCACTTGGGCACATGCAACCACTTGTACCACCCATTTTGCCTCATCAGTTCTATGATTCTCCATCGTCAATGCGCATTGTGCAAGGCTCCTTTCCACAAGTGTTTATACGAGTTGTTTGGCTTGGTTCCATACATGCCACCACATTGGGAATTCAATGCCATGAATGCCCTAGATCACTCTAAAATGTGGGGAACAGACTTGGTGTGGAGTTGGAAACTCCAAATGACGTTGTTAGACAAGACATAGGTCATTGCTAAATGTGGTTGGGAGACTGACCCAGATCAAATTGTCGAAGTCTGCCACCACTCGATTCCGATGAAAGACAAGCATAGCTAAGGACAACAGAAGTTTTTCTTCCAATGCTTCAATGGACATTGAGACAAGGTCGGACAGAAGTTTCAATTTGGACCTCACCCCGAGCGATGGTTGTGGGGCATTGATGGAGTTCGTGTCACTGATAACAATGGGGTTTGTATTGGGGAGGACCTTGACATGCCTAATCCAGTAGAGCTCGCACAATTATCGAAATCTCAGTGGAGGGAAACTTTAAGAAACAAAGGGCTAGATTTCCTGCTTGAACAATATAGCCCAGATACACGTTGAGCTTTGGAGAGCCTCAAGTAATTGCAAATTATGAGGGCCATTTTAGAAGAAGACAGACCAACAAGGAGAACTCGGTTTGAAGTTTGTAGACTTCAACTAGGCTCTAGCGAAGATTTTCCCATGCAGCATGGCAGACACAATGACAAGGCTGGACCCAGTGGCACTGCAAATAGTCCAATGAACATCAATTGAGTGCATTTTCTAGTGTGGTAATTACTCATTAGCAAAGCATATTTTGTGTATAAACTTAGGCACTTATCATTACCAATGCTTATAGAATTGCTACTTCGGTAGTTTGGTACTACAAACAATATTAGACAAAGACTCATGGATATGGATATTTTATCATGGAAAATACGCTATATACTTTTCCAATTTTGTACTACATGATGCATATGAAATACATATATTCAATTGTTGAATTCCTTTGCATGATACATGTATAATTCCTTAACTAAGAACTTTTTGAGTAATAAGTTTATAAACTTATTATACTTTCCAATTATCAAGATTTCAATATGAGAAGTATTTTTTTAAAAATTTAGGAAATGTAGTGTCATAGAAAAATGGGAGCAAACATAATTTTTTTTAAATAAACGGAATAGTAGGGATTGAAAATATATATTCTTGGACATCCCTACTCATTACTTAGCACAAACATATATTCTTGGACATCCCTAATCATGACTTTGCACAAACAAAGTGGTTCCACCAAAACAAATAATTCAAATTTGGATTTTGAGGAAGTTCATGAATCATGAATTTAAATTTAAATTTGGTGTGATTAAGTCATTAAGAATACACAAATAATTGGATTGATTCCAAAAATTTTGGAATCTTTCAAACATTATGCTAATGTTCTAAACATTATACTATCTATTATTAAATTTTAAAAGAAATGCACATATAAATTAAAATTTTTTTGGTAGGATCCAATTTGGTTAATTTTGGCTTTCTACTCCTTCTGTAGTTTTGTTTCAAAATTTGTATAAGTTTGAGAGAATTTTTTATTTCTCATTCTTAAAAAAGAAAAAGTATTGCATTTGCCTTAGATTCCAAAACATTTTTTTCCAAGGGGGGAAAAGCACTATTCATCTTCTTATAATTTTTCTTCTCAAAAAGGTAAAAGTTGCATTTTTGCCCTACACAATTGATCATCCAAAATTGTTATAATCTAAAAATCCAATGGTCAATATTTTTTATAATTAATTCCACACATCCTACTATCCTAGACATAGTAGTCTTCTTTTTTGTATGCTTCTATTAAAAATTTCAAATACATCCCATACCCCAAAAAATATCAAAGTGGGAAGATTCATTGGAAAATTTCATTTTCAAAACATTGTTAGGCCTTCAAGGGTTGAACATAACTATCTTGCAATCTACTTGCTCAAATTTTTAGGAATTTCGTCCAAACATTTTTATACTACTCTAATACAATATTCTATAGCTACTCAGCAAGATATGGAAAAAAATTCAATTACATACAATATCTAAGAAAAATTTTAAAATAATTTATTATCTTGTTTTGAATTTTAGAGTAGAAAGAGGAGCTCATTATATACATATGAGGTGGTAGGAGGTACAACAACCCACATGAGATATGTTAATTACAATTAGTGCTTAGGAGTTCCATTGCTCATGGTGAGCTCAAAATCCTCAAATTAAAGTAGGATTTTAGAGGTTGAAAACTTGATGTACTATCCTATTACCAAATCCAAAATTGTTGAACTTTTCTACAAGCAAAAAAACGATTGTATTTTACTTCAATTCCAAATATAAGTAGATGCTAGATTACAAATTGATCCTTGAACTACAACTGAAGATTTTCCATTCTATATTTGAATTGAATACCTAGCCATTGTAGCCTTTGATTACAGAAGTAGACCTTGCCTACAAGGCTACAACATGAATCCCCAAGAACTATATCTTGTATTTTATAGAAATTCCAAAATCATATAGCTTCTACGTAGTACTTACAAAAGTAAACCCTTTAATCCTAACCAATTATAAAATAACTTGTATCTGGTTTGAATTTCTAAATCCCAATCCTCGTATCTTCCATTAACACAAATGAACCCTTGAAGTAGAATCCAAAAATATTAACTTGTATTTGAAGGGATTTCCAAACCCTTATAACCTGTACTTCAACTTAAAGGAGTTGAAGCCCTTGAAGTACAAGCACATAACATCTAACTTGTATTTGATTTGAATTTTAAAATTTAAATACTTGGAACAAAAATTATTAACACCATAAAGCCTTCAACTATAACTAAACAAAACATAACTTCTATTTGATTTGAAATCAAAACCCTTGTAGCATCTGATAACAAGACAAAAGCCTTGAACTTGCTTCAAAACCACTAGAACTTGCATTTTGTTTCCTTTCCAAATCCTTGTAGCTTCTATTTTCAAAAATAAATCCTTGAACTACATTTGAATACATTGTAATATGTTAATGATGTGAATTCCAATTACCGAACCCTTGTAGCCCCCATTACCAAAAATAAACCCATTCGATTAGAACTCTACAAAATATAAGCCATATTTGATTTGTTTTTGGAACTCTAAACCCTTTTAGTTTCTATTTGGAGAATTCGAAAATGCATCCTTCAACTGGAATTTAAAAAAATGTTTTCTTTGTCTTTTGTTATAAATCCAAAAACTTCTAGCGTCTAATTTCGAATTTATTTTTCTTAAAGTGTGCAAGTTAATTTTTATTTTCTGAAATCTCCTTTTTTTTGGGTGGGTATTAGTTCTCAAGTCCTTGGGGAAGCCAAAAAGGACAAGTGCAGCACAAGAAAGGAGCCACATCCTTCCATGAATTGTCTTTGAACTCAAAAAGTAGTTGGACTTCTTCATGCAGCCATTGACTTGTAGATTTTCCCAAGCTCAAATTAAGTCTTAATTGCAATAATGGCTTCCTCCTCTCCATGGGAAGGAAGAATCCCATGCCAATTTCAAACGTTGAAGCTGAATTCTACTCCTCCTTGTTGTCCTACTCAACATCCATGCCCCATCCAGGCGTTCGTGCCCTGACTTGGGCATATGTGTAGAAACTTATCCAAGTGATAGACCTGAACTCCCTCCAAGACAAATTTGAACTCTCTCCATGACAAACTTCCCCACGCGAACTCACAAACTTGAACACACAAATATCTTAACTAGTACTTCATTTCAATCCCAAACCCTCTAGTAGCCCCTTATAAAAAGAACCCATTGAAAGTGAATTCCAAAAAAATCTTAACAAGTATTTCATCTCAATTCCAAAGCCTTCTATGATCCCATTACCAAAATACACCATTGAACTTGAATTCAAAAAGAACTTAAGTAGTATTTGATTTCAATCCTAAACCATTCTAGGATCCCATTACAAAAATAAAATTTTCTAGTTGAATGATTGAATTGAAAAATAACTTGACTAGTATTTCATTTCAATTCCAATTCCAAAAGACCCAAACTGGTTTGGGTTACCCATTACAAAAATAACCCATTGAACTTGAATTCAAAAATAACCTAACTAGTGTTTGATTTCAATCCCAAACCCTTTTGGTATCTCCATTACAAAAATATACCGTTCAAGTCTTGAGGACCTAAACCCTTGTAGCTTCTTTTTCCGAAAACAAACCCTTCAAGTATATTTCAATGCATTATAATTTGTATTTGATTTCAATCCAAACCATTTTAGCTAATTATTTCAAAAATAAAGCCTTGAACAAAACTCCAAAAAAGTATAAGTTGGTAATGATTTGATTTGTAAACTCCAAACCCTAAATCCCAAATAGGTTCTATTTAGACGAATAAAAAATCAATCTTTGAACTTGAATTTAAACAAATATGTACCTTGTTTTTCATTAGGACTCCAAACCCTTTGGGATTCTACTCACACAAATTTTGTCCTTCTTGTTTGGAAGTTCAGTTTCATTTCTAATTTTATTTTTTTTGGGTGGGTCCTAGTTCTCAAGTGCTTGATGAAGGCAAGAAGGAGAAGTCCGGCCCCAAGGAGGGAGTGACATGCTTCCATACATTGTCTTTGAACTCAAAAAGCGGTTGGACCTCTTGATGCAGCCATTGACTTGAAGATATTCCCCAAACTCAAATGAAGGGTTGGCTGCATTAATGGGTTCCCCCTCTCCATGGGAAAGAAGAATCCCATGACCAAGTTCAATGCGAATTTGACTTCCCCTCCCCACTATGGCTGAGGAGTGGGATGTTCACGCCTTGACAAGAAGTCTGCACCTTGACAAGAAGTCCATGCACTGATGTCCATGCCTCCCATGTCCGCACCCCCTTGACATCCTTGCCTACACATGATGTCCGCACCCCAGTAGAAGGAAGCATGATGGTTTTTACCAAACCTACCTTTTTTTGACTTCCCTGCCTCTATACAATAGGTCTGCGCCCCTACACTCCTAGGGTATAAAGGCAACCCTATTGTTGTGACTTCCCTACATTTGTCATCTTGGCCTCATCATCTTGGACTTCAATTCACTATGAGCTCTTTGTGCATCTAATTGGGTGGCAAATGGCCCTGGTTTGCTGTTGAGGTGATGTAAAAATCAATTCAAGCAATAGATTGGCGCTAACTATTATTTTGTCCTTTTCATTAAGTGCGATAGCCTCTTCTACTTCCTACAAGAACACGTTTGCATTTGTCATGAACGCAATGGGAAGTCAACGAAAGCAAACAAAAAAATGAGAATCATGGTATAATTTCTTTGAAAACAGAAGTAGGTGAGTTGTGTTTTCTACAATGCAACATTCAGTTATAAATGCGAGTGCGTTTTTTCTCACTTTAGATATGGCGCAAAGTTTGAGAGGTCAATTTGTCATAGTGCGCCGCGACCTTTGTGCCACCGATTTGCAAATTGTGCAAACTTTGTCCCGCAACGATTGAGCCCCAAGGACATGTATGAACAAGAATCAATTTCAAGTGGTCCATCTAGAGCAACTCCAATCACAAGTTCAAGCCAATCCACTCAGAACGAAGTGATAAAAGGGGGCCCTGGTGGAGCCTAGGCTGAAGGGGCTGCTCTCCTTGAAGGGAATGACCTAGTATAGAGGTCCCAATTCCCAAAGTCTCGCTAGATCAAATTCCACAAGATGTGGGACATTACTTCAGCGACGCATGAAGGATGCTTTTAAGATTGCAAAGAGGAAGGAGTTGAATGACAAGTGGGCATCGTTTTTCTATGAGGCAAACGTGCCATTTAATGTGGCAAAAAATCCAATCTTCATTGAGGCTGTGAGGGCAACCTCAGTGGCAAGGTTTGAATACAGTCCACCTTCTTATCATCAATTTAGGACTAAGTTGATTGAACCCATGAGGTTGCAAATCAAGAAGCAAATCGGAACCAAAGTTGGTTTTGTAGTGAAGCATTATGGGGTGACAATATGCACTGATGGTTGGGATGACGTGAACTGGACTTCTTGGAGGCCCCTAATGAATGAGATGATGTTGTGCCCTACCGATGATATATTTTGGGGGGCCATTGACACTATTGGACAAGGGAAGTCCATGCGCTACATAGTGGACCAAATGAAAGTATTCATTGAGAAAGTGGGTTTGAAACACATCACGCAGGTTTGTACAGATAATGCATCGAACATGCTTGGGGCATTGGACGATATCGTTCGCATCTACCCGCACATTTTCAAGCAGGGTTCCATGGCACATGCCTTGGATCTCATGTTGGAAGATTGGGCCAAAGTACTAGAATTCAAAGATTTAATTTTGAAGGTAAGAAGATTGTGCCAATACATTCGAAACCATCACGTGACCATGTTAGTTTTCCAAAAGTTGAGTCCGAACCTGCAGCTCATAGTGCCAAATGAAACCTGCTTTGCTTGTAATTTCCTCATGTTGCCCCGAGGGGAGAAACTTCGAGGAGTACTATTGCAGTTAAAAGACCATGTGTGCATTCAAAATTACTTTGATGGTCTACAAAACAGACATAATGCGGAGCAAGCAACTATGGCTACACAAAATGTGGTGTCAACTATCAAAGATGTGGGCTTCTAACAACGATGTGTGAATTACGTGCACATGACTAAAGATGTGTTGAAGGCATTGCGCATATTTGATGGCCGAGAACTAGCTATTGGTCGGGCGTGGCTTGTAATGCACAATTTGAGAGCCCATGTGTTTTCTTTAAGAGAGACACCCTTCAACCTACGAGATGACATAGCCACCACCATAGAGGAGTCTTTCAAAACAAGGTGGGACATGGTCTTTACGGATGTTCACTACGTCGGGGCCCTTTTGAATCCATATCTCTTGAATAATGTGGCACTTCAGGTTGATGGAATCGCCCTCCTTGCATTGTATCGGATCATCCACAAAATGGAAAATGTAGTGGGTGTAGAGTTTAACGATGTGCTAGCAGAATTAACAAAATTCGAGGAGGGCACAGGGCCATATAGTGTTGCTAAGACACCTGACACCCGAGCAACATAGATGCTTTTCCACCAATGGTGGCATAGGGTTGGAGATCGAGTACTATCTAAGATTGCTAAGCGTATTCTATCATTGATGTGTTTACCATGCTCTTGTGAAAGGAATTGGAGTATGTATTCCTTTGTCGACAACAAGGTCCGAAATCGGTTAGCCCCTGAGAAGGCTGAGTCATTGATATATATATATACCAATAGCCATGTACTTTAGCAAAGACCGAGGGCCGATCCTGTTTGTTTGTACGATGCTAATATCTTATCAGAGGATTCTAATCCAGTTGCCCTTGGTCCCGTTCTAATAGCTAAATGCAATTGTGAATTTGACGTGCTGGTAGCTGAGGAAAAAGAAGAGGCTGATGTGGAAGCCAACCAAGCACCCCGAGGGTACCAACCAAATCCAGATTTGTGGAGGGTAGGGGCCGATCACCTCAAGACGTTTTGACCCTATACATTTAGATCCCAAGGATGTTTTTGCATTTAATGATCCACTTAAAGACGAAGCCCATATATCCCTACTGGTTGTAGTGCGTACTATTCTTTCTAACCAGAATACACCGGTATAGTGTTCCTTTAACCCTTCTTCTCCCACAACTTTGACTCTTCAAGTGCTCACCGTTGACCTTTCCAAGAAGGGCTAGGCTCAGTGGGAAATGTTGAATTGATGCCTCAAAGCATTTCAAATGTTACAATGGGTGGTAGACCCCCTACCGTCCCTCGACCCGTAGTTCACCACACCATGGGAGAATATCAACAAGGACATGGAAGGACTACCGTCCGTAGAGGAACAAGGGGTCATGCAGGGATTGGAGGCCGTGGTATTAGAGGTGGACAAAACAACAATGAAGCGTCATTGTCTAGACCTTCTAAACGCCCTCTCTTAGGAATTGGGGTCAAAGACCAGAACATGGTGATAGAGCCATTTTTTAATACGTATGTTTCAGGACAAACTTTGTCCACTCCAGCGTATGTCTTTCCTTGAGTACAAGGAGGCCCCACTATAAATTCTGACACAGAGGACCCTAGAGCTCAACGACACAAGAGGTTTAAATGCAATTGTAGGCATAGTGAAATAGTTGTGGAGCTTCAAAATGAGAATTCCGAAGTGGAGGGCCAATGGACCACAAACGGTGATGGTGGAGAACTAATGAAGGCGGTGCTAATGAAGACAACTCTAAATGTGACGAGGCACCAACAAATGATGATCTAGTCGTTCGAAATGCTACATTAGGGGATCCAGGTATCCAAAAAGTTCGTAGATCAAGTTGTTTCAACTATTGAGGGGCACCTGTAAGCCCCTAATTCGTCACAAGGGGCTCACTCTTTTTTTTTTTTTTGTATTTTGTCATTTTAAATGCAAATTTATATACAACCCAACCCCCCCCCAAAAAAAGAGTGTAGAATCAAAATAGGAGTTTCACATTCCAATATAGTATTTGGTCTATTTTTAGAATATTGTAGTTAGAGTGGCCCAACTACAAGTTGTAAATAGGTTAGAATCCAACTAATCATGGCAAATCGGTCAATTATGAGTGATGGACGTACCAGGCTCAAAATCCCACATGGAAAGGACATCTCTCGGCTAGAATTGATTGAAGGAACCCTGGTAAGGCATACAAATCAGTTCCCAGAGATAGGTTCTAGTTTCCCCATTTCATCGACGAAATAGCGGAACTCCAATTGTTGGTCTTCAGATGTTGAAAATACCAAGACGAGACCGTGGAGGAATCTCAAGTCCAAAGAGGGTGGTTTGGAATTAAACCTATACTTGGGAACGAACAATGAAGTCGGTTCGCCAAGATTTACCCCGGTGTGGAAGATTCCCCGACCATTGATAATTAAACAAGGGGGTGGAATTTGTTCCCCCTGGGACGATGTGTAGAGTAAAAATACAAACATATACATGTGTTGTGGTATCCCATGGGAGGTTCCACGAAAAATTTCGGAATTTTCTGATAGTCAAAAGATGTCTTTCCGGACGGTCAACTATCCAAACCTACGATGGGAAATTCCTAGAAATTCCCCAGGTAGTGTTAAATTCTCAATAAAAATTATGATAGCTTTTTTTATGTTAATAATCTGCCCTGACAAGTTTCATGACATTCCGATAGTCAGAAATACTCGTACCAGCAGCATTCCTTGACAATTAACGGAATTTAAAATCCATAGTGGGTTTGACCGGTGGAGTAGGAGCATACGAAAGCGGAATGGGGCCCAAGATAGGTCTTTCCTCACTCCCCCGTACCTACTTAGAAGCCTAGGCTAGTTACTTTTGCTAGAAAAGTCAACCCCAAAACATTGGGATTTTTCCCGATTTTAGTGTTAAGTTGGTGCTAAGTTGGCGCTAGGTTTCGTTGTGATTTGGAAGATAGAAAAAGGGGAGGGGGTCTCCTTCGAGTAAAAATGGCCTTCTAAAGCCAATGGTTCAATCTGTTTGCGATCTGGAGTTAATCTCCAAAAATTAGCTCAATAGGCCAACATAGGATGAAAGCCTTGAGTTTTGGATGAAAATCCAAGAAGATAAGGTTAACTTAGATGAACGAGGAGAGGTGGGTGCCCGGGAAAGAGTATAAAAGGGCACCCCTTCTCCTCTCTCACCACCCCCTTTTTGTATAATTGGATCCGTTGGGTCCAATTTATATTGGAAATTGTAGCATTTTAGCCACAAGCCTTGCAACGGTGTTTTTTGAGCACTTTTGGCCATTGTTGTTGTTTTTTGAGTTTGCAAAGTCTTTGTGGGTTCCTTGCCTTTTGAATGAGCGTAGCACCAATCTTTCCAGGCTTGAGCTTGGGAACTTTGTTAACTTACTGTGTTACTAGAAGTTGTAAGTACTTACCTTTGATAGGCCTTTTTGGTCGCTCTCTTCATTGTGTCGTGTACTAACCGTAGAGTAACCCCCCATATGACTAGCAATGCCACTTTGGGGGGCCTTTAGTTCAAGTCATTTATGTTACTAACCGTATCACTAGTCCTTTGGGTGTTAAGGGTCCCTTTCTTTTCTTTCGTTTCACTTCCCTCTAATGTTGACGTGGTATTCCTTGGTAAGAGACACAAGGGTGTGAGGATAGTGGGTCCTGCCTATACGGCGAAGCTTTGAACCCCCTAAGGGTAAAAAGTCTTAGCAATGTGTTAAAAAGAGGAACGACGGCAAAGCTTTGAACCCCCCTAAGGATAAAAAGTCTTAGCAGTGTGTTAAAACCACCTCACAGGACAATCATGAGACTACGTGGCCCTTTTCCCCATAAGGTTTAGTTTCCAAAACGTGTTGGGAACAAACCAAGGTTTAGATCCCAAAAACTAGAACTAGGGTTCAAGATGAACATGTAGGACAACGAGGAGAGAATAGAAGAAAGGCCCTTGCATCCACGAGTTGAGGTCACCCCGTGCTAGCCTTAGGTATGACCTTCCACAACCTTTAACAGTTAGCACAACATTTAGACTAAAACAAGGCACATGTAACCCCCGACTCAACACCTAGTACCAGCACCTCAACACCCCAACACCCAGCTCCTGATACCTGGGAAGGGCGAAGGCCGGGTACTAAGGCGGGTCAACGTAGCCAGGGTTGGGCCCTAATAGGAAAGGGTTTTGTAATTAAAAGGAAGTAGGTAAGCAGGGTCCAATGCCATAATTAGAGAGGGATGAGGTCCGTAATTAATAAAAGGGGACAAGGAGAGGGTCCAATTTTGTAATTAGAGAAAGGTTGGGGAGGGCCGGTAATTGAAAGAAAGGGATGGGGAAGACAGGGTCCAGTTTTGTAATTAGAGAGAAGCTGGGTGGGTTCCATTGTCAAAAAGGGACAGGGAGAGAGGGTCCAATTCAGAAAACTAAGGAGATGAGTGGGGTCTGTAATTAAAAGGGGGCATGGAACAAAGGGTCTAGTTTTGTAATTAGAGGGGTTGAGGAGGCCCAATAATCGGAAAAGAAAAGGGACGGAGAGAAGAGGGACCAATTCTATAAGTGGAGAAAGGCTGGGTGGGTTCCATTGTCAAAAGGGGACAAGGAGAAAGGGTCCAATCCAGAGAGAAAAGGAGAGGGAGGGGTTCCGTAATTAAAAAGGAGACAAGGAGAAGAGAGTCTAGTCCAGTGATCAAGTGGGGTGGAGGTTGTAGCAACCATAGCAGGAGGGGCAAAAGAAACCGACCAAGGACTACCTTCAGACTAAAACAACTTGTGGGGCAGGGAATCCAACTCCCCATCACCCATAAATCTCATCAAGGTAATGAAAGTAAGCCGAGGAGGGGAGGGGGTGAAGATGGCTGAAGGTTGGAAGAATGAGGAGAGTGTGACAAGAGAGAGGACAATTTGAATGTTAGGAGTGAAAGTAGATAAAATATGAGGGGAAATCCTCAAGGCTTACTTAAGCCCTTAGATTAGAATTAGGTGATCTCCACGAGATTAAGTGTGATGCGTAAGTAGAAGACGTAGGACATAAGAAGTAGCTCAACCTTGGAGGATGGTATGACACATCCTTGAGATTGGCTTGGTAGATAAGAGCGAAGGATAGTTGGGCCACCTTAGAATGTGGGAGGAAAGAAAAGAAAGAAAGAGAAAAAAAATAGGATAAAATCAACAATTAACCTCTTGTAACAAATTATTTTATGGTTAGATCGGTGGTTTGTTGTCTCACGGCACGGGAGTTCATGGCAAAGGAGGTAGAGCTTCCAGTGGGCGCAATCAACGACTCAAGCTCCAAGGTATGAGTTAACCCGTTCCAATGTTTCCCTAGGTCTTCGATTAGGAGCTAGTAGCTTGGGCCGAGGCCTACCCCTAGGTCAGACCTTTAGGACTGTAGGTCAGGGACATAAGCTTAAAGAATGGGGCCGGTGCTTTCCAAAACCCCAAGGCACACCCAAATCGGGTAAAAATTGAGAAAGTTATCACCGGATGAAGTTTAGGGGCAAATTGGATGAAGAATAGATAAACTCCGAAGTTAATAGAGAATTAAGTAGATTAGGCAGAGGCTACCAATTAGGGTCCAAGGCTGAAGAGAAAAGTTAATTCTAAGTTATAGGTTAGGAGAAATTAGCGGATGAAGTTTAGGTAAGGCTTGGATGAGAACTTTGTTGGAATCTCCGATCAGGGCCCGACTATAGATATAGGTTGGAGCAATTCTTTTGAACCATCCCTGAAAATTTTGGATATTTTTGAATTGGGGAGCTAGGTGAAATCGATGGATGAAGTTTGAGGAACCGAGAAGCAATCAAACTTCATCCACCCATAACTTTGGCTAGGAAGGTCGGATAGGGTCGAGTTTCATGTTTTTAGAAATGTCACAAGATGAACTAGAGTTTTCTTAGGTTATTTCTAACTTGACATAGGTCCCATACAGATCATACAGCAGGCCATCTATTTGGTCGGCCAAAACGTTGGAAGTAGATTAAGCGAATCTTGCAAATTTTGGGCCACGTAGGCACTTAGTAAAAAGATCCATTGCTTGAAAGGTAAAATGGACCATGCTTAAACACCCAAAGGTAGGAGTCACTTAGCCGAAACCCAAAACCTGGTTGTATTTACGAATTACCAAGGGTGGATAATTTGGCACTCACACTTGGTTAGGATGTATTGAACTTCAAAGTTTTATGAACACCAGGTTTTGGTGCCTTGGGCACTAAGCGGTTGAAAACCTTAAACCCTTCGAAGGAAACCAAAAAAAAATTGTATTAGATTTAAATCAAAACCCTTTAACCAAACTAGCAATGTAGCGCCCATTTCCCCAAAAATATCATTCACATAGATGGACAACAAATATCAGTTACATTTGATGTCAACTCCAAATTGTTTGAGCTTCTATTTACAAAAATGAAAACTTCAAGTACAACCCCAAAAAACGTACCTGAATTTCAAATCCAGACCATTCTAGTATCTAGCAATGAAAACGAACTCATTGAACTTGAAATTGAAAATGACATAACTTGTATATGATTTGATTTCCAAACCCTTGTACAGTTGTACCCTGAAATTCGTAAACCGACCCTTTTGAAGATGACTACAAAGAAGTCTCTTTGTATTGGATATGAATTTGAAACACTTGTAGCCACTATTTTCCAAAATAAAGCCTTGAACATGAACCTAGAAAAGTGGAACTACTTCATTCAATTTAATCTGCAGCGTCCCCGCCCTTTCGAATCTGTCCATGCCCGAACAAATGTGTCCGCACCCTAATAGAAACGTCTACGCCTAATACAATCCCCGCCCTAACAATGACGTCCGTGCCCTGCACTGACTTCCACGTCTGCGCCTTGATTCCAGCGTGGACCGCCAATGTAGAAGCGACTTGCCAATTCAAAAATGAAAGGCGTCCAGACTGTCTAGACCGTCCGATCACCTTGACTTGTCCGGTATGACAACCTTGGATCTAGCTCATTTTAGTGAAGTTATATTTTTTGAAGCCTCATCCATACTAGTAGACTAGTCCATGTCCAAGTCAACAACACCCATACCTTCTAGAGAATCTATGAATTGGTGTTTTGAAGAAGGTTTGAATCTAGTAGAACAATCCAAGTACCACCTTCAACTAGTGAGATGGGTTGTTGTCCATGTTTGTCTAGATAAAAATGTAACAATGCATCATGACATTGAAGGTACACTTAATAAATGTGAGAAAGAAATTTGAGGAGGCTTTTATTTTAAAAGTAAGTAGTGGCCATAGTGGTAAAGGCCCTAGTAGTATAGAAATTTGCCCTTGGATTCTACATCAAAGTATGGCAATATCCATGAGTAGAGAATTACATGCCCTTCTTCAAAGATGCATTACTAGAATTATGGATTGTTCTCATTCACTATTTGCAAAGACAACAAGCTTGGACATAAAATTGTCCAAAGTTTAGGGTGATAAGATGGTCCAAATTTGAAAGAGTGCTTATGTATAGTGGAGTGTTCAATTTGGAAGGAAATTTTTAATGCACAATATGGTGGAGGTTCAAATTTGGAGAAGATCTACAACTATTGTTTTGAACCTATTAGATAATTGGCACGTTCCCAAGGCTTTCATATTGCTTAACCTTTAAAGGACTTTTAAGTAAGGTTATGGGAAGGTTGTCCAAACTTGGGTTTCAAAATCTTTCTTAAATGGACATCATGTAGCTTGTTCAAATGACCAATCAATGATGAGCTATTGCCCTCCTCAAGGCCATGAACAACTTCAAAGCCACTATTCAAAAAACTTATCAAACTTTCTAATGCAAAAATTACAAGTTCCAACTGTGATTCAAAATCCAAGTTGTAGATTAATAGATGCATCTTGTGAAGAAAAAAAGAATAATACCAAGACAGTTCACATGTGGTTGTGTATTGGAGGAATTTTCCTAAAGATTCTTTGAAAACCCATCCCCTCAGACTAAATTTGTTGTTTATAGGTTAACCTTCTTTTCTAGAAGGGTTCAATTAAGTATTATATAATATATTATAATAAATAGCATAGAGAATTTGTCCCAAATATATATCATATTAGTATTTTCTTTATTTTTTTCCCTCAAAATCATGAAATGTAGCTTTTCATTTGGACTATCTTTCAATTCTTATTTGAGATTGAATTTTAGTGTTCTAAAAAAAATTAGTAAGCTATCACTTTTATAGAATGAAGTTTTGGTCTCAATCTTACAACCAAGGTTGTTATTCTGAAAGCTTGTGAGCGTGAGCTTGTGAGCATACAATTTTTTAGAGATTTCATCTAAAATTTATGGCTGAAAATAAACTATTCTTAGTAAATTTTATTCATACCTTCTATTGTGGATCTATTATCATGGTTATTTAAACAACCTTGATGTGCCATGTATTGGACTTTGTTAGATTTTAAGAAGAAAAAAATTGGTGATTAATTAGGATTCTTTTGAAATTAAATGAGGTTATTTGATTGAAATTTAGATTTTTATGATCATTCCCCTCTTGCTACTTGGTACCTCTCGACGCTGAGAGGCACCAAGTAGCAAGAGGAGAATGATCATAAAAATGACCATGTAATCAAGATGGAAAAGTTGGATCCCTAGGAGGTCCAACAAGAGGACAATGATTAACTAATCAACATTTTGGTGTGACTAAGCTCATTTCTTATAAAAAGAATCCCTATCAACTAAATTTTTTTCTTAAAACCTTAACAATCTTAACAATATTTTCTAAAATCTTAACAAGTTCGAATACCTACACATTAAGACATAAGAGTAGTTACCACCCCACTAGCCTAAAAAGATCCACACTACTACATGATAGTAATCAACAAAATGAAACTTAGTGCAGCTGAGTTCTTTCCACATATAATGAAATCTTATCAACAATTTTTTTCTAAAATCTAAACAAATCCAATAACATCACATCAAGAGAAAATTATTGGTACCTTCCTATCCACCCCCGAGAGGATCCATGCTATTATAGGACAATAATCAACCAATATTCTAAACAAACTTATTTCCATCTCCATTCATCTTTTACATTAATTGGGTTCTTTGTTTTCATAGTCTATACTTTTAGACAAGGTTGAAAATTAGAATTTTTATCTAAGTTCTACATATCCACGATAATAGGTCCATGGTAGAAGGTACTAAAATTTACTAAAAATAATAAATTTTGATTCAAATTTTAAGATGGAATCTAATTTTAGAAATATTCTTAAGTTTTCTAATGCTTCTTCAAATTTATGAGCTCAACACTCATATAATCTTCACTCAACATTCATTAGCTCATTCTTGCATGCTCACAAAATAGCACCATTGATCTTACAACTCTAAGCTTCAAAATGAAGTCAATTTTTTTAGCACTATTCTAGGTGCAATAAGAATTTTGATTCCTCTCTCTTCTATACAATTTTGATTTACATATGGAAGATCAAACATATTTTACATAGAAGACAATTCAATAAGACAAGACTGATGTAATCATGTCTTAATGTAATTTTCCAAATATATAAAATTAAATCCGAATTAAAATTTTCTAGAATAAAATTCATAAATACTAGATTATAATCACCATCTTCATAGTACTTCTACATTCTTGACCACCACGGACACATTTAAGTATATGTCATGTAGGGCATAGGTGCTACAAGGTAATTAATTAAAGCCTCCAATTGTTGTGGTATAAAAAATATAGGCTAAAAATTGAAATTTAAAGCCCTTACAAAGTCATGAAATCCTAGAAAATTTGGATGTATTAACAATATTTTTATGAAGAATACTATTTAAATCATAATGAATTTGAAAATTTTAGTTAGTTAACCATGTTGGCAATGTATGAATTATTCACAAATGAAAGGTATAAAAATCTTATATGCATAAATTTATATCTTTTAGGAGCCTTCTATACATCAAATGTACTATAATACATACTCCTAATTGTTTTGTTCGTGTAAAGCTACCATCTAGAATTTTTTCCAAGTAATCATTTGGAATGGAGTTATTTGCATACTAAAAAGTCTTCATATATAAATTTTCAATAGTTCTCTCTTCACTTATGCACAAAATCTTTTGCAATAATAATGGAAAGTATTTTCTATTACAACTATATAAAGTTCTTTAAATCTTTCAAGACACTTATTCAAATCGTGATGAACTTGTCCCATTAGAACCATATAATTTCAATAAGGATAATTTTTTGTGATAGTTCCAAATTAAATTTGTCACCAATCTTATTGTATACTCCTAATTGTTCTTTTTAATTATTTTTCAAATACAAAGTGGTTTTAAGGTATTGAAAGAGTCAAGCAAATGTCACAATTAGGTAACCAACAACCTCCTAATTTAAAATTGATACAACTTGTAAGTTCATGGATAAATCTTGAGAATCCATACCTGAAATGAGGTTATTTGTTTTGTTTGTTTGTCACAATGAGATTTCCTAGACTATACATCCCTTGGTCATGTTCTTTGTACTATCAGAACGTTCTCTATGAGATGGGGTGCACAAACTTCATTTTGTGGCATTCCAACTCACAACATAAAAGATATTGAATTTTGAAGTATATATGAATTAAAAAATTAAAAAATCACTTTTATTTTGGTTGTGGCTACAGCACAAGGCACACTAAGAGCATCCTTAGTGCTACCCTGTATATTGGCTCAGTAACTGTATAACTAACTTTTGAACTGTAAATAATTAGAACTTGAAAATTGTCTCGTTGGAAGTGCATCTAAATTTTGTTGGAGAAGGTCAAAAAAAATTCAAATTTATACATTGGACAAGTATCTCAAAAACAAGGTAAAAATCAGAAATTATAGAGGTCTTAGCAAATCACGGTTACCAAAGCAATATTTGGCCATTGGCCCTCCACATTTGGCCATATTTAGAGGGTCAATGGCCAAATATTGCTTTGGGTAACCGTGATTTGCTAAGACCTCTATAATTTCTGATTTTTACCTTGTTTTTGAGATACTTGTCCAATGTATAAATTTGAATTTTTTCGGCCTTCTCCAAAAAAATTTAGATGCACTTCCAACGAGACAATTTTCAAGTTCTAATTATTTACAGTTCAAAAGTTAATTATACAGTTACTGAGCCAATATACAGGGTAGCACTGAGGATGCTCTAACTTAGTACGGATGAAGAGTGCTCTAACTTAAGTGCACGAAATGTTGTCTGAGCGCATGGATGCACGAAAGCAGAAGCTGGTCACTGTACTGCCACTAGGGTTTGGGGTTTTAGGGTTTGGAGCTCCAATTTTTCTCTCAAGCGACTCCGTTCGTGCTCTCGCCTGCTCGCCCAATGTTGTTAGTCATTTCTTGATCACGTATCCTCAGTTTGTCAAATATTCGAGGCCACTCTATGGATTCCTGTTTACAGGCTGTGGTCCTGTCGTTAAGATTATGGTGAAAACAGAGATTTTATTTTTTAGATTCGCATTTACAGAATAGAGATCGTTTCTCACCATGTTGGCCAGGATCCTTCGGAGGCCCTTCGTGGCCGGCGCTGCAGAGGCACAGAGGACGAGAACAGGACTGGCGGATTTCTTCGAGGCCGGGCGTGATCCTAATCAGGATTCTAACATTACTTTCGGTACTGTTGCCTAACTGCTCTCTTTCTTATAGAATTCCCTGTTTTCCATTTTTTCACAATTCAGTAGATTATGAATGTATTCGATATTATGACATTCTGATGCTTCAGATTTGTGGACTCACGATTTTGAATTCGTAAGCCATGGAGATGAACATGTGTTTCTAGGTGAATTCTCTTGGTTGAGAAAACGTGGAAGGATCTCTCACGACGTACATATGCATTCTTGCAGGTCGTAGTTGGAAGGCAGAGGAATTACGACAGAAAGCGTGGGAGGATTTGCATCAATTATGGTATGTTTGTTTGAAGGAGAAGAATATGCTGCTATCGCAGAAACAAATGCTGCTCTCACAGAATATGCGGATGCCAAATCCTGAACGATTTCCTAAGGTAAACTTGTTTATCAAATTCTCCGATATCCATTCATGCCGCACTCTATTGTGATGTTTCCAGTCCATTTTAAATGCATTTGGTTCACCTAGTTTCTTGACTGTGCAACGGTTCTACTTCTGGCTCTATCAATCCCAGTTTTGAGCAGAAATGATATTTCATGTATAGGGAACGATGTGTTAAAAAGAATCCTTGGTGGGAGTAATGAACAAACTATGCATGCAGTGAGTTCATCCTCCCACAAGGCCGCTATATAGCTTCCATTGGGAAAAGCCCCTTTTCGTGGTATTACTGATGTTTATTGGTATTGCTGCAATTTGGTTACTGTCCAGTATTGATATAAGACTATATTTATATTATTCAGTAATCCTAAATATCCTGTTGCTACAATACTGCAGTAGTTTAGTTTGTCGCAGTATTGATAATATGTAGAATACAGAAGCAGTACTATGAAACATGTTGGCACAATGCTATTAAACGTATTTCTGATTTTGATGCTCATGCATTACTGCTGGCAGTCTAGACTGAAACAGTTTTGCAATGCAGGAGTATAATTTCAATACTGTACTGTCTCCCATTCAGTAGATGTACTAATATATTGCTACAGTACTGATTCTGCCAGGATTATTTTCGTGAAGTGGCCCATTTGGTTATAGATGAAAAACATCCCTGACCAATGCTGCTTTCTACATAGCGCTTACATTCTTGTATCACGAAGTGACTGCTCGATAGATTTATTACTTAATTACATCGAAAGATCGAAATTACCAGAAAACGGCATAAAATCGATCTCTAGTTCAGTTATTAATTTGAACGTTTGCTGATGTTTATCAATCTTTGTATGTGTGCTTTCAGCCTACAACAAGTCATTAAGAAAACGCCGTTTAAAATTGGAATAAAACGAAAGATTATGTTTACAGGTAATCCTGATGAACTTGTAATTACGAGTCATACATGCATGATACATGAGATTAACCCCGTGAGTGTTTTCTTGGCATGTAGGTACGTAGGACGATGTGTCGGATCAAGCAAGTGCTGACTGAGAGAGCTTTAGCGGAGCAAGATGCAAGTAGACGAAAGAGTTTAAGGAAGATGATCAATGATCTGTGAGACAAAAGTTATGCAACTGTGAAGCGGACTCCAAACTTATGATGATACGGTTGGCATCTCTCACAATAGGTTACTTGAGGACGGGGACTGTTGCTGTCCCAGTTGGTGGGCGTGTGGTGTGCCCTTCTCACTATCAATTAGAAGCTCCTTGCGCAGAATGGAAGAGAGAAAACAATTGTGAAGCATGAATATTAACATTTTTTCAGCGTATTCATAAGAAGGTTCACGTGATCCCACGATGTCAATTCAGTCGGTTTACACTTACGCTGCGAATCGAGGACGACATGGATTTTATTGCAAATTCTTCATGGAATAGAATTAATGTTATTGTTTGCTATTTTGTTTGAAGCGGATGATTTTTTGTACTTCAGGTATGTAAGGTAGAGATACCTAAAGCCGTTCACTTGGGCTGATGTGCGCAAAACTACTGCTACGTGTTGTGTTATTTTTTACTTGTAGACAAATGAAAATCATAAATTGAAAATTGAAAAAAGAGAGAATTTTTGTATTTTTTTAATGAATTTTCAAAGTGAAATCTTAAAGTGTCTTGTAGGTACATGTTTGAAGTGCCTACTCAAAGACTTAAGATTATTTATGAAAGATCCAAAGCCAATCACTACAAACTCTAAAATTTGCAACCACCTTGTGTCATGTATACAATTGGAGACATTCCATGTAGATTGTTTAACCCCTCAACGCCCTAGCTTGGATGTTGTGTCTTTGTCGTTGTTTGGGTACCTTCTACTATATGGCATTTTTTTGGACCCATAGAGGTTTGATAAAGATCACACCATTGATTTCCGTGGCCAACTTACTTACGGATTAGGAGGAAAAAAAATTCTATGATTTCACCATACGGATGCAAAGATTATAAGAAACGAATGGAGTTGGTATCAATAGATTCGAAGATATTTTATTAGGTCCCTGTGCTTTTGGGAGACGTGGCAAACAAAGCAATTAGTGGAATACCACAAAAACTTGGAAAGTTGTGCGTCAGGTGCATTGCAATGTGTATGCCAATTTTCAACACATTTGGAGAAAGTATCAAGGCAAGGATGAGTGATGAACTTCACGGTGTTTTGCAGTCAAGGAGAAACTACCACCGGATGAGGAAGTCAACCCGTACTCATATACCTACATGTGGAAGTGTGCTTCACAATACCAACCAACTCCATTCATAGTTCACAGTCCCAAGACTTGACAATGCAAACGGTTGAATCTAGTGTTGTTGGATTGACGAATGTGGAGGGGAATGTGGTCCAACTACAACCTAATCAACACCCTATCAAAGTCGATTGTGCAGGTGATCAACAACAATGTACCAAGCCAGAAACTTCACATTACAAAAGACAACACTTACATGGATCAAAAGTCTTACAAATTTCAAGAACATGCTAGGGTCATCATACTTATTATCTTCCATGCACACACACCAATAAAGTGGTTCTCAAAATGTTTGATCATGAGTCACTGTTCAAAACCTTTTGACTTGTCATGACTACCCATAGAACAAAAACAAACAGCACAAAAAATCGAGAAAGGCTGCCGTACGATCAGTGTGGCTCGAGTGTTGGACAATAGGCAAAGTATTGAGCACTTTCGAGGCCCCATCAATGTCTAATGGCGTACCCTGTGAATTGAATTTGTGTGCAAGCAACCACCAATGTTGCCTAATGATGGCCACAACCTACAGAAGAAGCTCCAACCCTCATTGTTGCATCCATGTCTTGTTATGCAAATCAAAACCTTTACATCCACTTACTGCAAAATTGACATCAAATCAGATGCACTCACTCTTCCTCTCCACTCCTCCACTAGACACCCTCTACAACAAAGAATGTGTGCATTGTGTAGCCTCTCGTTCCTGCGCGCGGTGAAGGCAGTAAGGTGCATCGGATTTTCCTTCAAGGCAAACCCAACAACCTCCCACCGGCTACTTCTAGTCACAATCTAGAAACCCCTCCCAACCGCCATGTCCCAAAATAGTTGCTATGACAATCTAACCCTCTGCAATGAACCTTGTACAGGCAAATTGCTCTAGCAAATCACGTATCTTCTAAAGAGGAAACACCTACCAAGTTCTATTTTGGAATTTTTTGAATCCTAGTTCATCTATTGATGCAGATGCTAATCAAAAAAGTGTTAGGAGCGATATTTTTGCCCCAAGGGCATTGAGGGGTTAAAGGTCAAAATTGGAATACATCAAAAAAGTCCTAAATTGCAAAAATGGTGGTGGACAAAAGTGGATACAACTACCTTATTGTCAAGATAAACATAACATTCTTTGCTATGAGACATCTTATTCTTTATTGGCAATTAATCCTTCCATGCTTGGATGGATTCTTGAAACTTTTACATATATCTTTATAATTGTATATATTATTTACCTCAATTTCATCAAATTCTTCATAGAGAAAGTTTTTGAAAAAAAAGTAAAAAATTGGTGGGGATGAAATGAGAAGTTATATGGTCAAAAAAGCCCCTAGAACCTCTTTGTTCATCATCTAGAATTGGAATGTTGGAGCGCTAAGGAATTAAAAGTTGATTCCAACACTTTTTCTAAGTCTTGATTAGAGATTCTCATGTTTGTGTTTGTAAAGTGTACAAGTTAGACCAAAACCTAAAAGGGTTACTTTTGGATAAGGATGGCAAGAATCTTGAGGGGCTACTTTTGAGTAAGGGTTACAATTAGGTTGCTTTGGGGTAAGGATTTCAAGAATCTATAGGGGTGCTTTATAGTAAGAGTTGCAACCAGGTGTACTCAGCCATTGCGGTGCAGTAACAGCCAGAGGCATGCATTTTGTACTACAAATTTCCTTGGAAGGGAAACAGCACAATTTTTTGCAATCTATGATGTTTGAAATGTGTGGTTGATTTTCCCTGAAGGCACATATCATAAGCCATGTGTTTCTTACAACAACCTCGTCCCAATGTCCTGTGCATCTCCACTGGTTGCGTCATGTGCAAGATTCTTAAGCTGCGGGTATTTCCTTGGTAAGCAATTGGAGAGACGGAAACCAAAGTAAAGAAGCCGCTCAACGATATGTCTTGATGTGATCTCATCATTGTTCAAGGAAAAATGTTACAAAATCTTCAGCAATGAGTTGAAGATATGAATGTATAGGATCGCTATGCTTGCACTCAAAACGGTATCATCTCACATCCTATTGTCGATGCGGGACAAGTCTAATCTGATCCGCACTCCTAACCAAACTAGTATCTACATAAGCTGGAGCCACGTGCCTTTCGCAGTAAAACTTAACACCAAAACCAAGCCAAAACCTAGGCAGCAGCAGCAAAATCAGAATCTATTCTAGCAAACGAGGGAGGCATTGCAGTATTCAACGACTGCACGCTGAAGTGGAACTCAAGCAGAGTGCCAACGTCGTCCACAGATACATGGTTGAGAAGTTGCGTTGGCCCATCGCTATTCTTCACACGTACATTCGGGGCACTCTTGCACTTCCCCATACACTTGCACGATGTCACGGAAATGTTGCACGACTCGGGAATGCTCTCTTGTAATGACGCAAGAATCTGTTGCGAACCACCCCTCCTGCATTTGCCTACTGTGCAGACCTCGATCTTACCACTAGTGCTGGCATCACTGGGATCCTTAGAAACGGATTCTGCGACAGAGGGAGGATTCACGATAACTCTCCCGCTCGGTGTGTCCTTCAGTTCAATAGGGCCTCGAGTGTAAATCTCTCTAGTGTTGGCAGATGAAGAAACACTCGCTGTGCTGCACAGAGCTCTAATTTGAGCAATAATAGCAGGTTCCTCTTCACTGCTCGTGCTAACAGAAACTCCTGCGGCAATTCGCTCCGGTGTTGAGGACATTACGACGCCGGGTGCCTCCACATTGGAAAAAGTCTCCACAGGCGCTCTTGGAATTGAACTGACCGCCTTGTCTGCTGCAATAGACTGTGCGGCAGAAGTTCTAATTTGCTTCGCGATGTTCTTCTTACGAAGAGCTCGCATATCCATGGCATTTCCCATGTCACTCTCGCCGGAGGATGAAGAGGAGCTCGACGAAGAAGACGATGCGTCGTTCTTTTTCTTCTTGCCCGCAACCGATTTCATGTCTGCTTTTCCAGTACCACAGTCGCTAGATTCCGACGATGACGAGCTAGAAGAAGAGGACGACGACGAAGACGATCCCTTTTTCTTCTTCGTCTTCACATTGATCGACTCCACTTCCATTTGAAGATCCTGAAGATTCTTCATAATACGGTCCAGCACAGGATCGCTGACACCCATCTGAATCGAGCTCTCCGGCGCCACACGAACGCTCTGTTGCGACGACAAAACCAAATCGCGTTGCACTTTGACAAGCTCCTGCACCTTGGCAACCTTCAAGGCCAAGCTCTTCTCCTTCTTCCCGCAACGCACACGCAACGCATAGAAACTCTCATGACTCCGATCAGCGAATCCCACACCGGACACACCTTGCCTCGCCAACCCTTTCATCTCCACATCTCCTCGACAGAACACCAAACCCTCTCGGAATTGCCCCACGGCGCACCCCGATCCCGCCATGGCGACCGCCATCCGCCCAAACGAGCTCCAAATTTCACCAAAAGCTCCAACCCACAATTGCTCACAATCACTACAACAAAATCGGCCGCTCTTTCAAACAAAGCCACCATCTCTTCCTCCAAAAGCTTACGCTTAATACCCATCGCCATAGCCCTGGGATCTCGACAGGGCGATGGCGTGTGCTCACGGACGCAGCAGCGATCACGCTGTGTGCTGAAGAACGGCGACACACTTGAATGTGTGCTTGATGTGTGCTGCGGGCGCGTTCTCGTTCTCTGGTATTGGCCAGACCCGTGATGTTCCGGCGTGGATGCCACTTGGACAGAAACGTGGATGAGGGATGTGGCCACGTTGGCATCACGGGTGGCTAAAGGGGTGAGTTGGCATGACACGTAGGATAGGAGGCTTGCGACGACCGCGCGGTAAAAGGTCAACGAAGCGTGTAGCGAATCGGGGACGCTGCAACTTGCGCTTGGTCGGAGGACCCTGGCGGACACTTGCGGTCCATCTGGTCCAAGTATTTTCGATTGGCTCAATACGACACTGGTAACCCCAAACTATGTACTGTACTGTACTGCAGTGAAATGAAATTGCCTTAACAATTACCGTACGTGTAGGTCAGTTTCGTAAATAACTTGGGAAAATTAGGAAAATGTCAAAAATAAAATAAAATTACTTACAACTATTTCTAAAAATCTGAAAAAATTATTCCTGAGAAAAATTAGAAAGAAGAACACACGTCCGCATGAATAGAAGGAATCAATCCAAAATTAGGAGAAAGTGCTGAAAAGCAAAAAATTCCTATGCACTTGCCAAATTGTCGAAATTCTAATTAAATTATTTCGGCATCATTGTGTTGAATGAGACCTAAATGTACAGTAGGTTGCATTATAGGTGGCAACCCATTTCTGATTACCACCTCCTTTTGGCAATATAGACTGTTCTCTTTCTACGCAAGAGGAGATGGCAATGATTAATTACAACACAGTACCTGTGCAATTGTCGCACATTATGATTGTTTTACAACACTTTCAATCCTTGGTGGATTTTGCAACTAGTCCTTGTCGGAAACAAGAAGGTCTATATGACTAGAGTGGGAGGAATGGAATCTTTTGTTCAAAAATTTATAATAATTATGTTCTGAGAAATAAACCTCTGGAAAATTATGGAAGCCTTCTTAACTCTATTTTTGCACACTAGAAAGAATTTCCACCCAAGAAAATCGCCCTTCAAATATGTGTAACCACTTAAGTAGTTGGAAATGGGTTGCCTCCCTTATCTCAAGAAAGTAACTTCACAAGCTATCAGATTCAACAAAAATTTCTAAATATAAATTCTTTTGTACATATGAAGGTTCATGAGTCCAAATTTTAGCAATACCTTATCCAAAAGTAGTGCATTCTTATAGAATAATTCTCCAGTAAATATTTGTATAGTGTCAAATGTTGAGAAATTAGTGTCAGGCAACCTATTTTCATTGTTCAATGTAGTTATCTTTATGAATTTAGAGTAGAAACATCTATTACTCTTCAATTCTTCATGTAAGTTGGTGTGTATAGATGGAGCAGAAATCATATTTAGTTGCTAGTTTTGTCCTCTAGACAAATGGAAATTAGTAATATTTTTAAAATTTTAAAATTTGGAGGATTTTTGGTATTTTTTTGTGAATTTTCAAAGTCAAGACTAGAAGAAACTTCAAAGTGTTCAATAGGTGCATGTTTGAAGTACCTAGAGCAAGACCCCAAACCATTTATTAAATGCTTGTTACTTTACAACTATGAGGTGCCATTTGCAAAGTAGGAGACATTTAACCCCTAAAGGACCATTGTCCCTTTAGGGGACAAATGAGATTTTGGGTAGGTACCTATGGTCTCAATTCTTGTCCTGATTTTTTTAAAATTTTTAAGAAGATAGAAAAATGGATTAGCTTCTTAGGAATGTATTTTTTTTTTCATTTGGTACTTGGAAACAAAAGTTATGCCCAAATAAGCTCAAAACAAGGGAGAGGGGGCAACAAAAAAAAGTTTCAAAAATTTGAATTTTTTTTATTTTTTATTTTTTTCCCTATTAAATTATATTTTTTTGTACACATAAAGCTTTGATTCATTCCATTTGGATTTGTTATGAGAAAGTTATAGACAATCTTGTTTTTCGAGTAATTAGAGCATCTTCCTGAAAAAATAAGTTATAGGATTCATTTTTTAATGCAATTTTTGCAATTTAGAAAAAAAAAGGTCCATATGATTTCATTTTCTTTCTAGAACAATCTCACCATTGGGATTAGTGCATTTTAATTCCATCTTAGAGATATTTATAATTTAGATTTTCCTTCTATCTTGTACCTATTTCTACTCAATAATTTTTTAAAGAATAAAAAATTAAATCTTTTTGTATTTTCTTCTTTTTCCTATACTCTCAACTCAATTCTCCACCATGAAGATTTAAAGCTCAAAACTCTGTAGTGCAAAAAATTAAAGTTAAGAAGGTTCAAAGTCAAATAATCTAGTCCCGCAATGTGTGGAAAAACTTGTTTTCTTCACTTTAAACGCAAGTATCTTGTAATCTATGCAGTCAAAATTTCTGAAATGTTTTCTACACATTTTCATACTAGTTAGGTGTAAGATCCTACGGTTAGATTTGCAAAAAATAAAATTTTCAAATTTTTTTACTCTTTGCTCTAAAAATGGCAGTTTTAAGTGTGTTTTTGCAGAAAAAAGGGCTTGGTCCTTTAGGGGTTAAAGCAAACGGTTTGAGTCATATTGGTAACACTTCAATGAACACCTATTTGAGAAGAGGGAGGAGAGAAGTGGTAAAGGGTATACAATTATGGCTCTCAAAATGTTTCACACACTTACTAAAATTGCCAAAGCTAATTGAGGAATTACAGATTTCAAATAAAATTTGGATATATTTTGGTACAAGTTAAACTCTTGTAGAAAAAACAAATTTAAGTGAAATCCTTTTTTATTTAAAAAAAATTTAATCAAACTTATTAGAAGAATTTTTTTACTACAAGTTAATTTTTTTCAAGATTTAATAGTAAGTGGAATGAAAATTCTTTTTGAATTTTTTGGTTAGAATTTCATAATTTTTAAATATTATTGAGTGAAATATTACTGACCTAAATATGACTCTAAATTTTTCTGTTTTTTATGATTCACTCCACAAAATCCAATAAAATCATGAAAAATCTTGTATACAAATTTTATAAAATTTTCACTTTTTGTGCAATTTTTGGAGAATTTCGGAGTAAATCATAAAAAAACAGAAAAATTTGGAGTCATATATAAGTTAGGAATGTTTTGCTCAATAAAATTTTGAAAATTCATGAAACCATTATCAAAAAACTTCTAAAAGAATTATCAGTCCACTAATTAAGAAATATTGAAAAAATTACTTGTATTAGTAGTTTTTTTCACCATTAAGTTTGATTATGAAAATATCAAAAAAGCATCTTAAAAATTGCAAAGAATTATTTTATACAACTATATTACTTACACCACAACAAATCAAATTTTGTTTAACCCTAAAATGTCAAAGCAGACGTTTTCTGTCCAATGAATGACAAAGAATCTCTCCATGTAGGACAAAATTATGACTATTCATCCTTGGAATTTAGTGAGAAAAAGGTAGGTCTTCTACAATACTTTGATGTCCAATGAATATCTTTAATTTTTTTTAAAGTAGATGATGTCATACAGTTCGAAAAGGGAAAATTTCCACAGTCACCAATCTGTCCAATCCATCCTTTAAGGGTTAAAATCTCTAATTCCTCAATTAACTATGACAATTTTTGTAATTATACGCAACAATTTGAGAGCCACTGACTGTATTAAACTATCTTGATATTGTTTTGAGACCACGTTTTTCTCCTTCAATTTATCCCGGGAATCCTTCACTTTTCTTTGGCTTGGTGTAAGGTAAATCAGCCCATTGTGGTCAGATGACCCATAGTGGTCACCTAGCAAGTCCCCCCATTGTGGTTTTTTTCAGACCCCATCATGGGTTTTATTAGTAAATGAGATATGGACCACAATCAATGTCTTACCGGACAGTAATGGAATGATTAGTGACTGCATTAAGAACTTCTAACTTTTTAGTGTAATTTCATTGTAGGAAGTGACTTTTTTAGGCCTTTCACATTAGAAATTATTGTGACTGCTTTAGGTGTGTAAGATGAGCATGATGGATACAGATTTTGTTGGTTCTGGGGTAGTCTACAGACTCTTATGGGCCATGATGGGCTGAACACTTCAAAAATTCTTAGCAAATTCATACTTTGTCAAAAAAATATAATTTCAAATGCTCTCACTGTTTCTCAAACTTGTGTTTATGTGGAAAAAAAATAAAAAAATTTCAGCCATGGCATGAGTATGAACTCCTAATTCTGACTGCAATGGGCTGTTTTACCTTATTGGATATCTGGATAAGAAGGTGCACTTTTGTTCATTTCTTTTCATTTTTGGAAACTAAAGGTTCAAAAGCACATGGTCAGCAAAGAAAAGAAAAGAAAGGGGAGTAGAAATCTACCCTGAAAGACTGGGATATGTTACAGTACAGATACTGTAGTACTATGGTAGTAGGTGGGCAAATGGGTTTTTTTTCCCATGAAAAAACTTGTTCCTTATTTTGGGTCTTTAATTTTGTACTCTCTCTGTCCCAAAATGATTTTCTTGTTGGACAAAATGTTTCAGATCAAGGCTGAAAATCACATTTTTCTAATTTTTTTTGAATTTTAAGTAGAATTTGGTGCACTCTTATCATCCAAAAATTTTGGGTTCCCAAACCCTTTCTAAAACGCAATTTTGGAGTACTCAAAAATGAGATTTTTGAGGCATTTCTAAGGAGCACTGGTAGCCATGCAATTGTCCAGTTTCTGTGGACAAGGATGAGTATTCAAATTGTCATTCTTTTTTACAATAGTACCGATACTTGTAAGCCGGGGCTTGTGGGCCAAGGCATGGGCTGATTGGGCTCTCACCCTATGGCCCAACCCCATGTGGCCTCTAATCAGTGTCTTTTGCCTTGATTTGAGGCCTCATTAATTATGGATGGCAGTATGGGGGAATAATCCCAATAGTGTATGCTCAAAGCAATCTTCTGATTGGAGTATATTTCTGTCTTTTTAGCAATTGCCTCCAGCTCCCTAAACTGGTTCCTTCCATGTTAGTACATACACACGGAAGATCATTTTGGGACAAAAAATGAAGGGGAACTGGAAGATCATTTTGGGACGGAGGGAATATTTCATAACCACTCGAGTTGAAATAGGTGTCTTTGTTTTCAAATATGAATTCGAAATTTGCAAATTTTAGGACCTATGGTGAATAATTTATTTGTGAATTTTCATGTTATGCAAGGTAAAAATTTAGAGAAGATTGCCCACCTTAGTGCCATTGGTAAGATCTATGCTAGGTTCATTGAAGGATATTTGTAAAAATTTCTCCCCTATTTTGTGTCTTTGGTTAACTTTTGTAACTTTGGACTTCTTTGAACAAATTTGGAGTTTGGGCTGAAATGTCTTGAAACTACACTAATAATGAAATGTAGTGTTTACAATGATGATTATCAACTCTAACATTAAATACAAACAACACTACTAATGTTAATATGAACATGAATTGTGACCTAAATTTCTACCCAAAAACTTGCAATGATGAATGAACAAAAGTGAGTACAAATTTGAAGCGTTTTCATTCAAACAATCATACCATAAACATCAATGGACAAAGTCCAAAAGTATATACATGAATGAAAGTTGTAGTGTGTGACATACTGCATGTTACTATGGAATTTTGAAGAAAAAATGATTTGTGATTTGAAAGAAAATTAATTTCACAGTTAGCCATGTCTAAAATTCAATTTTGTCCAAACATGACTAACTTCATGATCTGGAACTACTTTATCTTTTTTCAATTTTCTCCCATAACCCCAAAAACTTTTTGTGCCTTGGCATATTGGTATACATCATTTCTACAAAAGAAATGAAGGGAACTATCATTTAATTGAGCAATCAAACAGTGTTGATTGACCCTTCAATCACTTCATTTGTCTTTTGATTGATGAGTGCATAGATGGAGTGAAGACTACTATTTAGAGGGGTTTTCTTTGGGTCCTAGATAGCAATCAAAAGTGGAATCTAACCAACCTGCAGCATCACAAATACAACAAGAAGATCAATTTGGGATTGAGAATTGAAGCCAACAAGAAGATTCTTATAGGATGGAGGGAGTAACTAAATAAGATCAATTATTTCTTATAATAATGCATCCCAATGTGCTACTATTATTTTTCAAACGTGTTTCTTTTTCATTGTTCTCTACAACTTTTAAACTTTTAAACTAGTGATTTTCATTATTTAATATCTTGAGAGAATTCTAGTCACAACTTCAATTTTAAGAATGAACCATTTCAACTATCAAGTGCTCAACTTACCTACATGCATGGTAGTGTGAGGTTGAAGTCTTAGAAACATCAATAGTCTTTGCTTATTCAACAATGATTAAATCAGGTGTCTTTGGTTAAGTTTTTAGCATAACAAGGTAGAGAAGTTTTGTTTTGTTTTGTCATTAAAAGTTTTAGTTCATTTTGTTGAAGATATAGGTATACACTTATAATAATCACTATGCAACCAATTGCCCGTGTACCTTCTTTCCAACTTAGTCTTGGATTTCAATACTTCAAAGAATTAGTTTCATACACCTAATAAAGTTACTTGTTGAATGTTTGATAAAATATCTTTTCTCTTTCCTTTTAAAAAGAACCATCATAATTAAATAATAAGATGCAATACCAATCATCAAATGTACTTTTTTTCCTACTAAAATCTAATGATACACTAACAACAAACAACTTTGCTAAAAGAGGCTCTATTGTTGTAAGTTAACAACTTCTAACTATCATTTGTTTTAAGAATTGACCCCTACATATTCTTCCTTTAACTCCTAAAAGACCAAGGAGACCACTTTGGGCTTTTAAGAACTTAGGCAGGTTCTATTGACTTCATGAATTTCTTAGGATGGATGCTACTCATTGTAATTTACATGTGAAGCTTTATTTCATGTCATTTTGATCAATGTTGCAAAAGTTAGAAGGTTTTCTTTGATTTCGGTATCAAACTTGTCAGCAAAATATTTTCTAAAAAACTAATCATTATTTTTTAGGAATTGTATAGATTGATACCTACTCAAAAACATTTGAACCATTCAATTATGAATTGAAGAATGAGGTAAAGTTATGAGGACTTTTATTTTGTAGGCAATGAAGGTAGAAAAAATATATAAAGTCATCTTTTGCTCTCAATTTTGAATTTTTTTAAAATAAAATTTCAGAAAGAACATGAGTTTTCTACTATAATTCTCTCACCATTGGGATTAATAATTTTCAATCTCTTAGAAAATTTATTAGCAAATTAGTTTTCTCTTCCATTTAGTACTACCTTCCACTTTACAATCTTTTTAAAGATGAATATGAAAGTTTTTTTGGTTATAATTTCTTGCATATGTTCTCAATTCATTTTCCAACATATTGAATGAATTTATAAATTATAGGACATATGATTTTATTTTCTAAAAATGTTGAAAGACAAATCTTTATCTTTTGGAAGGGCTAGAAAAGCCTACATTTCAAGGCTTGGACACATTGAACAATGATATTCATAGTAAAATTTGGGGACAATGTACTTGAACAAGTTAACCAAAGGATCCTACAATTCAATTTGTTCAAAAATAAATATTGATGAAGATTTTGACCTTGTTTTGAGAATGAGTATTTTGAAGCAATTTTGGGCTTCTAAACATGTTGGTCCTTTAGGGATTAAATTTACAACATCTTTTCATCATGAATTACTAGTCCATCAATGGCCAGGACAAAAAAGATATGGATTATTTTTTTCTAATTATTACTTGTGTAAAAATAAAATATAATATTAAAAAAAACAATTTTTTATGCATATTTTTCCAAAAATCCCATGTTGTTCTATCTTTAAGATCACAAATTCTTGAACTTGAGAGCATATTGATGAATTAGATAAAATAAAAGATAAGAAAAAAATAGGGTAAGAAAATCTTAGGTTGTAATTTTACTATTTAGCATATTAGTTGATGTTTTATTCAATTCATATAAATACACCACCCATTGGTAACTATCCCAACTAAATTGTTTAGCCTCAGAGCCTCAACATTATACTTGAGAGCCTTCAACCTCAACACCATGCACTTTATTTTATTAAAAAATAAAAAGAACATTGTGAGGAACAAAATTCTACAATTGGATTCAAAGATTGTGAATTCTTTATAATAATAAATATTTGACTTACTTCATGATTTCAACACTTTTATCATTGCAATAGTTTTCATAGCAATAGAGGCCATAAGTTTGTGATGACCTAAGGCAATAATTTTGAGAATTCTTTGCATTTTCGGAGGTGGGTAGAATAGTCCAAGTGGAGTTTTGCTTTTTTCCCCTCTTCATATTGAATGGTTGAGTTGTATACCATTCAATTTTCTTGCAATTGAATATGTGTCAATTTGTATCCCACACAAGAAAAAAACACTACTCCATATCATTTTTAGCATTTTGAAAATTTATAATTTATTCATGCGTTGTCCAGAAATTGCATGCAAAGAGAATCTGGAATCCCTTATGGATTCTCAATCATAATCCCTATGTAGCTTTTGTCAATGTGGAGACCGGAGACAAGCCATTATGGATATTCTTATCCTTCCTACAGTCAACAGTCAAAAGACTTTTTGGTTTCACCAATTTATATTACTACATATTATTATAATACTCTTATGTCAGAACGAGCATGGTCCTTGTTTTGGGCAGGGAACGACCCCAGTTTGGTTGTTGTCTCTTCATCTTCTCTGCCTAAGTTCAGGTTTGGACACTCCTAATGTCTTGTCTCCCTATTGCATCCCCTATCTACGTCCATCCAACATTTCAGCTCACAAATCTTGAATAAGAGTAGATGGGGCCATAATGGTACCCATCAACACTTCTTTTTTTTCACTTTTTTATGAAGGGATAGAGTGGCGATATAAAACTTTACAGTGGTGCTCCAAATTTCAACAATCATTCACGTAAGGTACTGGATAGAAAATATCACATTTGCAATGCACATCATGATATCACATACCTACTGTATCTATAATTCAATTTTCATCCACACTTTAGCGATTTCATCCAAGTTTTTTTGTTTTTTTATTTGGAGTTTTTTGGCAAAAAGAATTTCACGGTTTGTGATCTTTTTTTAGATCAATTATTTTTTTCTGGAGCAATCTGGCACTATCTCGCCCCCCCACAAGTACCCCAAAGTTGCCATAACTTACCGGTATCATGAAGTCTCATGGTCAAAAACTTGCCAAATATGTTGATTCTGTACACCTATTTCAGAACCATCATTCCCTGCGCCATTCCACGAACAGGAAAACAGGCTGAAATAAAAGTTGCAGCAACGAGTAACAAATCAATCACAGGAAAAGCTCCGACGTGAATCAAACACTCATTTTATTCTACAGAATCGTTTTAACTGGGTGGGTCTCTTCCAGAAAACCATTTAACAGGCCCATGTTATGTCCACAACCTTAGCTGCTCAAAACTAGTGCCTACAGCATAAAATATGCTTAGTGTAAACTTACATACACTGGGCGCCTAATGTGCAGTGGCAAATCTCTGAATCCAGTCTGATGTGGTAGAGCTGAAAAAGCTCGCACTGTAAGAAGTGAGCTAAGTGGAAAACACTTTCTACTGACTAGAAGATACTGCAAGGATGAGAGCCCAAATACTATACCTCGGAAGAGAGCCCATGTGAACGCCACGCTACTGAGTACAAAAGCATAGCCCAGCTTTCATGCAAAGATCTCTTCAAGTTTACCATTACCCCAAAATTCTAGGAAAACCACCAAAACTTCTTGCGCACGGCCGCTCTTATACTAGAAGCTCCCCAGTCTCGTTGGATCTGATACTGCCGCCGGAGTATCAGAGTTGCTGTATCTGCACTTGAGGCCACATGACAATTTCTCTCTACAGTTTTTCTCTGTTTTTGAAACTCTGTTCTACAATATAATGGACCGAAAAAACACAGAGCTCATGCAAGCTCTTTTGCTATAGCAAAGCTCTGTCATCTCAGTTTGGCCTTCGGTGCCATTATGGCATGCCCTGAGACGGCCTTGTCAATGGGAAAACTGCGTAGTGCCAGGATTTATTCTTGGCTCAAAACTTGAGTTCTGATGCTCCTTCTCATCCACCACCTGAGTGTGCGTGCTCCAGAGACGCAGAAGAGATGTTTGTGGGAGAAGTTTGAGTGCGGGCGTCCTCGGAGTCGCTGCAAGTCGGACGCTGCTGCGGTGGGACTGTGTTCAAAATCTCCAGTTGTTCCTGACTCATTTGTAAAACTTCATTTGGTGACAAGATCTTGATGGATCGGACGCAGCTCACAAATTCCCTGCACAAAAGCCACCACCATGTACGGCAAATGAGCTTTATGATTGCAAGAAAGGATTCCACCTAGGAAGGCTTTCACATCACAAAAGCCTATCACCGTTGATTATCAATTGTTTCAAAATTAACCGTTCAACCAACTCAATTAGCGCTGCTTCCAATACTAAATGACACAAACAAACATAATAATGATACTCACGCTATGTCATTTCAATATCGTCTGATTAGCGATTAAAGAAGTATTATTTCAGTACAAAGAAACATTAAAAAAGTATTGAAGTGGCACAATCAGTAATAAATCTTCAACAAATTGAAATAGTTGATGATTAGTGGGAAGGGACTGCTGTGATGCAAGTTGATGACGAATCTCACTGTAGGTGGATAGAGTTTTGTTGCTTACTCCCATGGATCATCGCCGACAAGTAGAGTATCGTTTTCATTGTCTACGAAAACAAGCTTCCAGCCTGACCTTTCGGGATCATCCAACAATCCCTCCAAATTAAATAAGCGAGCCAGCTCGCCTCGAAGCTCCAAATAATTTTGAAACTTCTGTAGATCAATCGATCTCCCTACACTTCCCAGTTTGTGAACCTGAGCAGCACAAAACATTCCTAGTTTAGTGCATGCCACTCATTAACCCATAGGGTTGATAGTTTTAAAATGACCTATTCAATTGGTCAAATCGTGAAAAATAAAATTCAGATGCTGCCAAATTTAATATCACCAGAATCACTGAAGAACATTGCATGTGGATATCAATCAATCAATAAAATCAACAAATAAATTCCTCATATGACACGCTCAAAAGTGTTATAAACAATGTGAGGCCCAATATGCTGTACTGGCTCCTTTGGTCCCCTAAGGTCCTTTTACGGGGTTTTGGTCCTTTAAAGTTCAACAGTGAACAGATTGTTTGCAGCATTACAGATTCCAAAATGATTGGCAACACCTCAGGAAAGCAGAAATTGGATGTTCGCTTCTACCTTGGTAAATGTGCGCGTAGGAGCTGGCCAGGGTGCACTCCTCTGAAACATGCCATTGTCGTCAAGACCAACACCATTCATTGTAGAATTTTCAGGAGACTCAGAAGGACGATAGGAGCCCTGAATCATATTGCTGACAGGAAATAAACTCTGAAGATCCTTGTTGTTCTTGGCCAGTGCATGAGGAAGAAGAGATGCAGCGGAACTTGAGCCCACCAAGGGCTGCTGCTCAATTGATACCCCAAACAGAAGATGACGGTCGGATTGTACTGAATCCTGCTCTTGGCCAGCCTCTCTGTACATGAAGGATGAAGCTGTTGCTGCTGCTGGCAATGGCATCCCAGTCAGGCCAGTTGCTTCGCTCTGTTGGGAGAAAGAAAAAGAGCCAGAAACTCTCGACGTTGGTGAAGTATCCACCTGGTTCATGCGACTGGTCAGGTCATGTTGAGATGGATCTCGGTTCGGCGGAAACCAAGATGAAGAGCCCTGTCACAGATAATAATCAACTTCAGTTAGTGAACGAGAAAAAGGAATGAAAGGAATGATTGCCTTGCTCCTGATTGACAATGTTTCTCAAACTTACAGTATACTTTTCAATGATTTTTTACATCAGTGATAAGGGATTGGAATTCGGTAGATCAATCATGGGAAGATATCCTCACTGAAATTGTTGAAAGATTGTGAGGAAAAAAAAATTGACATAAGCACCTTGCATGTAGATATAAGCAGGAGAGGCGAGGATGGGGAGGTTTCTCCATGAATTGCACCATACTTATCTTGCCTCCCAATGATCAATCTCCTTGAGATATTGTTTTGAAAATGATCTAATCTTACTGCAAACCATTTTAAAGCAAGCATGGCGAACGACCTCGAGTTTCAATTAATTACCTGGGGCTCACGTCCAGCAGCGCTGCCACCATGAAGTACAGGCCCAGATTGGCTGTGTTGAACACTCTGGGTGGGGCGCATAAGTAGATTACTGTCGCAGCCAAGATGAGTGCGGCCTAACATGGAGTGAAGAGGAAACGACCCTGGGGTCGAAGGTGAAACCATGTGAATGTCTCCTTCACTGTACCCGGAGCATTGTGGCATATTCACCCCAACCTCCAGTGGAGACTCAGAACGGCTTGATAAGAGTTGGAGGAGTGGCCCAGAAGCCTCAGACAAATGATGAGTTGATTGTTGTTGCAAGAGCTGTGGCGTCTGTGAACGAAACTGCATCTGGGAAGAGGAGAGAGAAGGATTGGCGAGGGGTTTTGCAGCGTCTGGAGTCCGGAACTCTTGAAGAGCTGCGGCTGCAAGGGCTTGGTAGTACACATTCTGCTGAGTTGAGGTTCCAGGCTCTACCCTTTGCTGGGACCTTTGTGCCCAGGAGGAGTCCATAGCCAGGTTTCGAAAGTTGAGCGCTCCCAGTGCGCCACTCCCATCCTCTCCTGACCAAAAGGATGACTTCTTCAACATGGCGTCCATCTCCTCATCTGCTGCAACCAAGACAATTCTATGCATCAAAGGCTTCAACAATCGCCCACAACCACACGGGTCTTGAAGGCAATTAGCTTGTGTGGTGGCTGAAACAGATAAAAAGATAAGCCCCTAAGAGAACAAGGATTCAAAGCAACCAAGATTTTTACCTCTTCCTCCTCGAGGACGCTTTGATCGAAAAGAGAGGGGCGGGGGGCACAGAAGGAAAGGTGTTGTCAATGGTTCTATCTCCCACAAGGAGACTCGCCTTTGTCTTTCACCAGCAGTTGATTCATCCCAACCCACCTACACAGTTGTAGTAGACTATCAGTAGACCTCTAAAATAAAGAAAACAACAAAAACTACGGAGAAAAACTCTGAAAAAGAAGTGCTCAGGGCAACAATTCATTTAGGTTCGCTGGACTCTACGGCAGTTTTGAGCCTCGGCACAAATAACATTCGTAGATCTTCTAAATTCTTGGAAAGATGGTTACCTTCAAAGAGCGCCAGTGCGAATTAGGCCAACGACCTGGATCCAAATCTCCTATGCCAGTGATAGTGCCCATATATCTGTAGGACGGACCACTGCTAGGTAAGGACGTGACAACCAATACAGCCTCAGGTAAAAACATATAATAAGCTTATACAGTGACAGGATGAACAACGCTAAGAAAATCGTAAAAAAAGAAATAAGGACAAGGCATACCTTCGAACACTGGATTCCTCGGTTTCAAATACCATCCGAAACCGCATTCCCACGGAGACCTGTAGATTGCAGATGGCCTTGTAGTAATTGGCAACAGGGATGACAAACTCTGATGGACTTTGCCTGCATTGCACAAACAGTCGGGATAAGGACAACAAGGACAATCCAAGCAACATCCTAATTAATGGAGATCAGGTCTACTGATAGAAGAGGTACTGCTGTCTCTTGGTTATTGAATTAAAAAAAACTTAAGCACACGCTACATCCAGTTATATCGTCTCTTAATTTTATTTTATTAATCCTACGTGGAAGGCAGATTTATCTTCAATTAATTTTAATTTTTTCTGTCAATAGTTAGATAAATAAATCTAATACGTTCTATATATTTTAGCACTATGTATATTGGAAAAGACCAAACATGGTTCGGGGGGAATTACCTCGGATTATAGAATATGGTGAACCGGCTACTTGTAGCAGCTGCATGGTTTGCAGCTGCTAGCACTCCGATGTGCATACTATCACTAGACAATACAGACGAGGGCATCACCGTTAGTTGCCTATTTTGTCGACGGATTCCAAGTTGCAATTGTCCTGTGTCGTCCCTGTATGAGAAAGAAATGGTTAGTACAAATCTTAAAGAGAAGATTGGCATAAAAAAGCTATGAACAATCTAAGTTACTATTGCTTCTCTAGTTTAAGGTTCGCAAAAAAATAGATCCTCCTCATTTACCTACCTGATGAACAAAACTGCATCACCAGCTTGAAGTCTTTTTGCACTGACGAAGACACTCCATCCAGTAGTCAGCAGGTGTCTTCGCGGTTGACCTTCAGCAAACACAGAACAGATAATGATAAGTTCCAGCAACTATTTCCACTGAACCCCTTAAGTGCTGAAGTTAAAAGAAGAAAGTCAATTTTGAACAGCACTATCAATTTTCAAAACATGTTTCTATGGTTCTCCCATGCAGTTTGTGACTTCCGTTTTCTTGTAGTACATTGTGTTACCTTCTTTGATGCTTCCTCGATAATCTATTTGAACTACTATAGGTATAGAAGCAGCCACTATTGACCGTTAGAGCACTTCGGGTTCACTCTAATTTTCTACAAGCCGACTCAAAAAGGTGTTAAATCCGCTCATAGCATCTCCACATCAATTGGAAACCCTAGATCCTCATTCCAAACCCTAGGGATAGTTTCCTTCAACTAGCGCAACTAGATTAAGAAGGTTGTTGCACATGGACACCTCCATATACCGTATGTATGCATTGATCTAAAAGTTCAAAAATTATTCAGTTTACATACCACGATATATGTGTCGAAAGTGCCACTCCTGATCATGCAGGTCCCTGGCTTTTAGTTCTTGAGCCGGTGGGGTTTGAGTGTAGTCCTGAATTAGCGGGGTTTTCATGTAAGAAGATCCGCTTCCACATAACATAGGGTGACACGGTATTTGCATGGTGAAGAAGAAATTATTAATATTTTCCACTTTGAAATTCTAAGTAGGCATTTTATAGTATTGATAATGTCAATTTTCTGATTCCATATAATTTATGATTTCGTCGAAACACCAATGATGATTCCGAGATTTTGACCACAACCAAGACTTCAAAGTAAATCGGCCTTCCAGGGAAACAAAAATACAGAACTGCACTGATAGTGTAGAAACCAATTTATAAACATTTGATGAACAAAAATTAACAATTCGCAAATATTTCGACAAGTACACAAAATCATTTCCAGTAGTCTCAGTTTCTAAGCACAGAAGTTTTGAAATTGTGTTTTAAAGATCAGGCATTATATTACGTCGAATACTATATCACCCTAGACTTGACTAGGAAAGTTCCTCGACAATCATTGATAAAGTAACCATTGATAAATGACTAAGAAAATATCAGATTTGGTGTACCAGAGGAGGGAAAACTTTCTCAGCAGCTCTCCGTGGAATAGAGAATCCACCATGGGTGCTCGTGTCGCTGGCCGTCAAGACCTTGCAGAAATACTCAGTTGGCTGTCTATTTCGCATCTCAATGTCAGGAGCCATAAGAGCTTCCTTCTCACTCTGCAGAGTAACCAGATTAAGCACATGCAACAACACAAGGTTTAACTCCTTGATTGATTGCTTACATCATATGAAAATCAATATGAAAAATCTTACCACCTTCAAGCACATTCTGAAAAATTGAAATAATCGATCTTTCTTATTAAGATTTAAAAAACTTACAGCAGGAGCTACAGGTATCAACGTCATCTGTGCATACACTTCATCTGTCTCCAGATCAGCCTGTTTCAACAACAGTGGAAAAAATCAGGAACTTCTTAAGGAAAATTTGCCTTTGGAAAAGGTACCTTTTAACCCCAAAGTGCTTAAGGTCACCTTAAAGATGGAGGAACCCACTTCGGAGGACAATTTTCAATTGCAGTGACTTTCAAATCATGTACCTATCATTCAAAAATGTAAATATGATTTCTTGTCTCTCTTGTTAAATTTTGTTAACTTGAAGCTCAATAATGATTCATTCGAACTCCTATACATATGGAAGGGGTTACTAATGAACAATAGAGCACTTAGGGATTAAAGAGAAAACTGCAATATTTCCACTTATTACCTAAAATATGGTTTATGACGTCTCAACACACTGCTTCCGTAGTGTCTAGGAAATGTGATTCTTAGCAGCATAATGATACCGTGCGATAGAGGGGTCATACATGGAGCGTGACATTCTCAAGGTGGCACACTAGCCGTGATGGAAGGTTGGGATAATTAGGAATGTGGGCGTCAGCCTCCTTCTGTGTAGATGCTGCTACCTGCAAAAACGAAACAATCCAATGAATAAGGCATTCCAGCAAGCATTGGTAATGCATATAAGCTTGAAATAACAAGCTGAACATAATTAAAATGTATATACGGCACCATCAGATGCATTTCAGGTACAATGGGAGTGATAGCAAGCTATAATATTATCCATTTCATTTATGAAACATTCATATCTGATGTAACGAAGGTTCATTTCACCTCAAAGAAGTCCCCTTAACCGTTATCTCAAATATTTCTAGCATATTTCTAGCATGCCACATCAAAGCCATATAAAATACCACTTTTTCATGCTCATTCTTGCTACTTGGAATGATGCAAAGTCGACATGAAACAAAAACAAAATCATTTTTTCGCTAATCAAGATGCATGATTTCTTGGTATCTCAACGCATTACCTGTTCGGTGTGACCCTGGGGAAAGTAGACCACCCGGCTGCCAACAGGGGGCAGTGAAACCAAGGGGCCGGCACAGGCATGCCACAGCTCTGGATTGAGACTCCTTCTTTCTACTGCAACACCAATTAACCCAAATCAGGAAACCTTTCACTACACGTGGAGATTCCAAGTTTGTGGTAGTCAATCCACTAATCTGAATTCAAAACTCGTATCATAGGATGCCGAGGAGAGCGTACCCTGCTCCATTGGTTGAGCCATCGAACCCAAACCAGGCCCCAGATAAGGGCCCGACCTCTCGCTGCACAGATTCATAAATAAATCTCGTATGGCCCCAAAGTTGCACTTCGATTATGCCAAAAATAGCAAAATGCTCAACAACGCTCCAACTCCCTCACTACCAAATTTCTCAAGAGAAATTCTTCCAAGCTTCAGTCTTTCTGCAACCTACGTCCCGACACTGCCAGCAACACTTCTATCTCGATGTTGCCTATTAACTGCCATCAAATCACACCACACCATTAAACTCCAATTGCAGGACTGGCTATGTAAGACATCATATAGCCCTATGACTACGACTGTACTTGCCATCCAACATAGTTTTTAGTACCCTTGTAGAAGATTATTATTGCTGCAAATTATCCAGCCTAACTCATACAAGAACAAACCCTCACCTCCATGCATTCCTCAATTTACAACAATATCACTTGTTCGTTCTGCACTCCGTCTCTGCTTAGAAGATAAACCCAAGCCTACCAATTCTGTCATCGCAGTGGCTAACAAGTTATCAATCAAGTCATCCATAAAGGACGCCGTAGACAAAAGCTACAATAGGTTTGCTCACACCTGACGTTAATCACTGATGGCCATAGAGTAAGATGATGGATGAATCCAAATGTGCAGCGAGTAACAGTACGTCTTCAAGTGAATGAACCATGCAGCCATAATTTGAGCACAGGAACTCTTTCTAATTAATCTCGTCCTACTCAGTTGAGCACAGATTGATGTAAACAGGCTCATATAATACTCAATAAAAACAAACGCAAGAATTACTTAAAGTAGGCACAGACATACTCTAGAAGCAACGACAAAATGAAACAGACAGAATAGACAGGGCATGCCCCGTGTTGCAACGCCTCCTCCCAGCCAATTCAAGTCGCGAAAGTAACGAGACACCTAAAGAGTTCTAGACCATACAGATACTGATCCAATTCCAAAGTTGGCTAAGAATGACAGAACTCCAGACTCCCCCTACAGAATGACAGAAGTCGCAGAACAGGTTTCCTTGCACATGCGAGAGTCTGAACAGAAGTGTTGTAACAGAAGCAGCACGTGAAAAGTCTGAACCTCTGCAAGCTGACATGACGGTCGTGCTCAAATCCTCTCACCACGTGCCGTCAAGCCAAGCTAGACCTTAACAAATGTCCCTGAGCAAAAACCATAACCCTCACGGTCACCTCATCTCGGCAAAGCTAGAGATGAAACCAACAACGTCGCCAAACTACACTAGTAACAAACTACCCGGAGTCACACACCCACTCATTCTCTAAAGGCTCCTTTCAATGCAGTTTGCAGTGCCATGTGAGATCCAACGAGAAGAAAGCGAACTTAGAAAGCTAATGATCAATCAAAAATCCAACACCACTAACCACTGTGTCCTCCGAACATTCCAGCAACCCCGAGCCTCGAATTGCGTACACCAGAAACTCAGGAAAAGCACTCTATAACTGAACTAAAATGCTCCACATAACATACACCTCCGCCAAAAGGACTCAAAAACACACACAAGCAGCGCCAGAAATACTCCAAGCTTCCAAGCCGTGTTCTAGATTCCATCTCTTCGACCACGCGAGCTTCACGGCACCAGGATATCCAAAGATTCTCTACAGATTTTGCAACGAAAGCTAATCCTTCCACACCATTCGAATTCGAGCATACTCACCTAAACTCAAACGTACGCCACCTCCCAACGTCAACATCATCGTCATCGTCTCGCGTCCCTCCTCATCCGCAACCTCCATGATTGACACTCTTCCACAAGATTACTCTCAAAAGTGATTAACTCTACATACAAAGCGCAATCGACGTGCACCCGATCACGTCGTCAAGCTCCGACATAGCCGAAAAACTCGGGAAGTCGACATGGTCTTCAGATTCCCGTGAGCTTGCTTCCTGTTGCCGCCGCCGCTGCTTCTTCTGGTTTCTAGCGATCCGTGTCAGGGATAAGACTGGAGCTCTGATCATTCCAACGTGTTGAAGCCATGTTTTTGCATCTTCGCCATCGCCATCGCCATTGCCAATGTGAGGAGAGAGGAGAGAAGAGAGAGGTGCAAAGGAGCCCGGGGTACAAGTACTGTATAGTATTTGATGCTGGGCAGACGGTCTGCAGTGTACGCTACCAGCCTCGTCTTCTACGCTATCGGTAGACTGTAGCGTACCCCAGAGTGGTACGGTGTATTGTTATGTGTGTATGTATTGTGTATTTATAATCGTATGTACGTATTGGGATTGCTGTTCTATTGTCTGCTTGTTGGTGAGTTGGTGAGTGGCCATGTGTTTGGAGAACATGGTTTTGTCCTGATCTTTTTCTTTTGGTGCCACCTGGTGATGAGTTTCCCACTGTGGACACCAGTGGTGCCCATGATGGTGGATTCCTTCTTAGTTGGGATCATGACTTGTGTGGTTGCTTGCCCTTTTGGTGATTTCATGTGGGGTTTTCAAATACGTCGATATTTGACCTACAAGGACGCCATACCGCAAACACTAAGTGTCGGATGGATGATAGAGAATCCTTCTATGTAAGACAAAAATGCAAATGTTCATCTTTGAATTTTTTTGTGAAAAGGGGACAATAGTTTGACGTCCAGGGAGTGCCCTTGGGATTTTTTAAGCAAATGATTCACACAGTACCAAAAGGGATGATTTCCACGATGAGTAGCCCGTCCTTCGAGGATTAGTGTTGTGAATTCTGGTGACAAGGTTTGGGATTGTTTTCTGTGCGTTGGACCAAAGGAAGTAGGCTTTTCATCAATAAAATTGCTACGTCTTTAATGAATGTGAAGAAGCTTGAATAGGAATTTACTTGGAAAGCAAGTGGATGTTGTGTCGACAAAGGTACTAACTACTAAGACCGTCTATTCACAAAGCTTCTCATAGCATAAGGAAGACATACTCATTAGCATCTATGAAGCAATTCCCCACCCCCTCATATATTAGTGGTATTCATGTGTGTTCTAGAATGTGTGTCACTAGTACATGAGGGCAAAATTGAGTGTTGAATGGTAAATTAGATATGCCTCTACCTTTGTTGGTTGTCTTAACTCCTAAAGGTATTTGACTATGTTTTCACCAAAAAACGCTCCAAAACTGTCATCTCTAGTACAAGTACCTAATTTTAGAAAAAATACATTTGGGGACAAATGTAACCGTAGGATATTGTAGTAATCTGTTTTGGGAAGATGCGGAAAAAATTTCAGAAATTTCCACCATGTAGATTGCAAGATATTAGCATTTGAAGTGACAAAAAGCCATTTTTTGGCCTTGCGAAAATCTGGGCAGCTGCACTTCACAAGGTTAGATCATTATGAAAAAGTGTCCAAAATGGTTGTAACTCTTTTAATTCATTCTTCAAGTCATGTTGGCTACATGCTTGAAAAATTTTAGATCATTTGGATTGAACAACGTATAGGAAAAAAATAGTAAGTTGAAAGAAGTAGAGAATGATTCAAAATACTAAATTGTTAATAATTTATTTATGGAATTGAAAAATGCCAATCCCAATGGTTAAATTGTTGTAATAAACAATCTACACCTTATTTTCTTTTTCTTTTTCAAAAATATTGAAAATTGAGTTAAATAAAGGTCTTCAAAGTTTATTTTAGAGTAGAGATTCCATTACTACCACAAACTACCCACAACTAAAACTCTTCATAACTTTCATCTCATAAATCAAAATGGAATGATTCAAAGCTTTCCATGTATATTTAAATCAGAAAAATAAATTTCAAATTTTTATTTTCAAAAAAAGTGATTTTTACAAAAGTTTTTTTTGCTGCCCAGGCTGCCTACCGAGCAATGAAAACAACATATGACACAATAACATTTTAACCATATATTCAAAAGTTATGAAAATTGTTGGGTCTTAAAGCTACTCCTCAAGCACATGTTTTGTGAAAATTTCAAAAAAAAAATAAAATTTCCATTCGTAGTGAGCTGCCCAAAATCATTATGTTGCCAAAAAAATACCGTTTGGTCCTTTAGGGGTTAAAATAATGAATATATATATATATATATATATATATATATATATATATATATATATATATATAAGTGACTTTCGTTAAGGTAATTACACCTACTAAAATTCTCCCATTTAGATTCATGCCTAAAATGTAAATCCTTAAATATGAGAGCCTAAGGTTGGTTTTGGGTTCCCCTGTAATTATCACTTCAAAATTTTATAGTTTCTTTTTATAGTGCCCAAAAAATACAAGCTAAAAGAATCTAGAATCTTCCTTCAATTGTCAATATGATTTAACAAAAAGTTAAGAAAGTTTAACAATGGATGGCATGCTTAGATGCTAATTCACCTGATTTTAGGTGTAGTTACCTTATCAATGCCAAATTAGTAGGAGAAACATGGCTATAAGGGTTCTTTGTGAACTAAATACATTCAAATGCTTTTAACATTATGTTCAATAATATAATATCACATCTTCTATTCTTTTACTAACCTTAATAATGGAAGTTTTTAGTTCAAAATGCACCTTCTACACTCCTGCCATCACACATGGCACTTGGATGTTTTACAAAAAATTGTGTGTAACTAAGGTAGTAGCACCTATAACCTTTTTTGTACCCAATATTGTCTCTTCTAAAATCTTGGAAAATCTCTAGAAGTAAATAGATGTAATTACAAGAATGTACTACATCTGAATATCAAATCCTAGTATTTGTATTAGATGCATTTATAGTTGATTCTTTAAAAATTCACAACTTATAATTTTAATGTCTAAATAATACATTCAAAAGTGCATAGGAATTATTTTTCTCTTGCTAAAAGGGTCCAATAATTTGTTGGATGTTTATTAATAGAAACTATATTCAAAACCCTTAAATTCATGGTTGTGGGTGTTGCTACCTTAGGATGTTATGATTTCAACAAATATTTTACACCATCTTTGTGACTTTTGAGATCTCAAATTCTCATTATGAAATTTTCATATGTAACACTATATTATGCAAAGTTAAATATCTCCATATAATCATAAGCATTTTGACTACCTAAGTTGAGACATCAATCCTTGATTTTTAAGAAACTTAATTAAAAGTCAAGTTGATTTCAATTCTTAGTGTCTTGTTTAGGAAAAAAATAGAAAGGTGTATGGATGTACATCTATGGACTTTCAAACTTCATAACATTTTTATTGTTTGATTCATAAATTTTAAAGTTTTGTTTGAAAATGGTAATCAAACATGAAAATACCAAGTTTACAATTTCTCTTGCTTTTAGATTTATAGTTACTAACATCTATATTTAAACAAAAAAATCTTTTTTGATTCTTATTTATTTAGTGAAAACAATACATGTAAGGGTTTGAGATTGAGGGCAACTATGACAAAAATAATATACAAAGTTTGTATTTGAACTCAATTCTTTTAAGATTTTTAAATCAAAAATTCTATAAGGAGCTTGTAGAGTTCTTGCTACAAAATTCTTACCATCAATATTGGCATTTCTCAAGTTCATGGTAAAATTATTTACAATTTGTTTTTTCTTTCATGAAGTATTGCCTTTCTCATAATATCATTTTAAAAATGTTTCATACTTGTGATGTTTCTCAACTTTTGAGTTTTATTTCTAACTCTATTTTCCTTCATGTTGACACAATTTGGTAAGTTGCAATCCTCATACTTTTCTTTTATATCGTATTTCAAAATTTGATAATGTAGTAGAAGTATTTTTTTCTATTTCAAACATTAAAACCTTCCATTCCATTCCATACATTAGTTGTAAGTAAATATTTTTGAGTGCTCACAAGTATGAGTTGAAATGAAATCTTATAGTTGAACCAAAATAACAAAACAAATTAGAATTTGTCCAATTTAAGTGATTTTGACAATTTTTGAATTATTTTTGCATGCAAATGACCTTCGAAAAATTTAGTGAGTAAACAAGTTCATTGAACTTGGGACCCCCTATTGCCACCTTGAGTAAATTAACCCCACAAGGACACAATCCTATCACCAAGGTAAGGTAACTACACCCAAAAGTGACCTCTTTCTAAAACTAACCTCTACATATTCTTGTTGAAAATGTACTCCCACTATTCATGAGAGTCAAGGGTCGATTTTAGAAACACCTATTTTCAACACTTTGAAAATTCATAATTTATTCACATAGTGTCCAAAAAATGCATTCTAAGAGAATCTAGAACCCCTTTTTAACTACCATCAAGACCCCACAATAAGTTTTCTAGTATAATAATGGGAACTATGATAGATTGCTTATTTAGACAATTTTGGGTGTATGGTAGAACCACCCATGCTCCATGGTCAATATATAGGTAATGGAAAATTAAAGAGAGAGATGACTAATAGATAACCATTAGTTTCTTGATTTTCCACCATTTTCTAGCCATCACTATTATGACACATGTGCTTTGTTTTGAGAGCCAAATTAGTCTTTAGATGAGTAGTGATGGAAGAATCTATATATTGGAGATGAGTGCAAGCCAACTTCTGGCTTCTAAAATTCATAACAATTTGAATTTAAGGGGAAAAATTATGAAAATTTGACAACACCCATCAGTTCTATCTCTCTACAAGGCAAAAAATTAACAATGCCTTCTACTTCTCTAGATCATGCACAAAATGCTTAAATGGGTGGTAATGGGTGGTTCTACTGTAGTTACCCTAGTCACCCAAAAAATTACTAGATTCATGAATAAATAGGTGCATTTTTCATTTTGTTGTTTCCATATAATCTCTCATACAACACTATTAATCCTTTGTTTCCAGTACTTTGTTACCCCTTGAACATCAAGTTGGTGACTATGGAAATCAGGCATTTTGGAACCGTGTGACATCATCTAAAAAAAAATTTTAAATCATTGGGAGTCAAACTACTATTGAAGATCTTTCCTTTTCACCCCTAATTCCAAGGATGAATAGTTGCACTTTTGTCCTATGCAGGAGAATTCCTTGTCATTCATCAGACGAGAAACGTCCGCTTTAGCGTTTAGGGGTTAACCCCTAAAGGTATTTGACTACGTTTTCACCAAAAACGCTCCAAAACGGTCATCTCTAGTACAAGTACCTAATTTTAGAAAAAATACATTTTGGGACACAGGTGATCGTAAGATCTTGTAGTACGTTGGTTTGAGAAGATGTGAAAATAATTTCAGAAATTTCCACAATGTAGATTGCAAGATATTAGCATTTAAATTGACAAAAAGCCATTTTTTTGCCTTGCAAAACCTTGGGTAGCTCCACTTCACTAGGTCAGATCATTACGAAAAAATGTCCAAAATGGTTGTAACTCTTCGAATTCATTCTTCAAGGAAATTTGGTCACATGCTTGAAAAATTTTAGATCATTTGGAATTGTACAACATATAGGAAAAAATTAGTAAGTAGAAAGAGTAGATAATGATTCAAAATACTAAATTGTTAACAATCTATTTATGGAATTGAAAAATACCAATCCAAATGCTTATAATGTTGTAATAAAAAATATACACTTAATTTTTTTAAATTTTTTTCCAAAAATATGGAAATTTGAGTTAAATAAAGGTCTTCAAAGTTTATTTTATAGTGGAGATTCCATAACTACCTACAAACTACCCACAACTAGAACTCTTCTTAACTTTCATTTCACAATTTTAAATGGAGTGATTCAAAACTTTCCATGTATATATAAACCTAGAAAACCAATTTCAAATTTTTATTTAAAAAAAAAGTGATTTTTAAAGAAGTTTTTTTTTCTGCCCGAGCTGTCCGCCAAGTAATGAAAACTACATATCATACAATAACTTTTCAACCATGTCTTCAAAAGTCATGAAAATTGTTGGGCCTTAAAGATACTCCTTGGACACATGTTTTGTGAAAATTTGAAAGAAAAAAAATAAAATTTCCATTTGTAGTGAGCTGCCCAAAATCGTTATGTTGCCAAAAAAAACGCCATTTGGTCCATTAGGGGTTAAAGTACAACCAATATGTTGGGAAACTTGTGTCTACCATATCTGGTCAATCGAATTCATAACTTCATTCTTCATGTATTTTGAAGCAAATATGCTTAGGAAATATCCTATGTTTAGATATGAACATTTGACTTCCATGAAGTTCCTCAGTAATAAGTTGAGTATTTGTCTCCAAGATTATAAATACCTTACCCTTTAACCCTGTAAGGACGGGCTAGTCACCGTGGAAATCTTCTTTTACGAAGTAATGTGAATCATCTACTTTAAAAAAAACTGTAAGTAATAATTGGAGGTCATACTACTATGCAAGACCTCCCCCTTTTTGCACAAAATTTCAAGAATGAACAATGGCACTTCTGTCTCACATGCAAGAGTTCTCTCTCATCCATCGGACCACTCTGGTCCACAGCATCCTTATTGGGTTAAATAGGCTGCTTCAATACAAGTGTGTCTGGATGTTTCCTTGCTGACCAGCCAATTGCAAATTTGCATTGGGCGCTCAACCACTCGGGTGAAGGCTTTGGCTGAAGATTGGATATTGAAAGTAGTGTGCCTGCAGGAATAAGGCTGGCTGCAGGATCTGAAAAAACAGCTCCTTATTGGACTACAAGTTCCAGTAAGCTTATCATTCCAGGACCGATGGACAGACCGACCGAAGATGGTTAGGAGAATAGTCCTTGTCTGGGGAAAGAATTATAGAATACATTGTTCTTTATGGAAACATGGAAATGTATATTAATATTGACTGACCGTCGATCCCTAGCGTCGCTTTCTAACATTTGCCTAACACATTCATCAAACTCAACATTTTCCTCCCGTCCAGCCCCTGCGGGACAAAACAAGAATGGTACCACCGGGGACTGAAATGAGAATGAACACACAACTTAACTTATTTGGTTGGTGTGTTGGCATGGAGGTCAGTTCCATGGTTGTACCAGTGGTGACGATCCAACAGCAAGAAAATAAAAAATAATACACTCTACTCATTCAAACAAGGCAAGGGGCACATCAACAACAACTCCCTCTTGTTTTATGTAAGGTGGGTATCACCCCAAATCGCAAAACTGCCTTGTTAAAACCTCTGCTATCATTTGTGTACATCGATCTCCAAAATCAATATGTACGTTACTTTGTGGAAGAAACGATTTTAGAATCTCTACTAAAAAGAACTTTGACCCTAACTTTATAACTTTTGCATATGGTATATAAATGTTGCCATCGTCACTTTGTGTACATCAATCTCTAAAATCAATATGTATGTATATGGAAGAAACAATTTTAGAACCTCGACTAAAAAGAACTTTGACCTTGGCTTCATAACTTTTGTATATTATATCCAAATGTCGCCATCGGCACTCCATGTACATCTCCAAAAATCAATACATATGTGTGTGGAAGAAACAAGTTTAGAACCTCTAACCAACAAAAACTTTTGACCTTGTCTTCATAACTTTTGCATATTGTATCCAAATGTCACCATCGGCACTCCATGTACATCTCCAAAAAGCAATACATATATGTGGAAGAAATGAGTTTAGAACCTCTAATGAGAGAAAACTTTTGACCCCAGCTTCATAACTTTTGCATACAATATCCAAATGTCACCATCAACACTCCATGTACATTTCCAAAAATCAGTACATATGTGTGTGGAAGAAACAAGTTTAGAACCTCTAATCAAAAAAAAATTGACCTCACTTCATAACTTTTGTGTACAATATCCAAATGTGCCTTTTTTTTGGGTGCATTGGGACCTCCTTTCACTTGCCAACAAGAAAATTAATGAAAATTTGATCAATCTAGTATTAATAGAAGCTAGGGGCAGTAGCAAAAAGTGGTGGTTGGAAGAGGTACCTTTCTTACAGAATAGAATGCTGAGCATACAGAAGCTACAAGGACCTTCACCAAGCCAACAATTGGGTCAGTGCCCTGTCATGACCTCTCCTCTGGTCCTCCTCACAGCTCAGTTCTGTCTCCTAAGGAAATGGCCGGCCTTTGTAAGGTAAAGTACAACTTCATTGCGACAGCAACGATCAAGCCTGGCTCATACACGTCCATCACCGAGCAGGGATTTCTTTTGTTGGCTGTGCAGTGCCAGATTCCACCCGAAAAAAATAATTTGGCTAAAAAATGGCAAAAAAATGTAAAGTTTTCAGCCAAAAAATTTTGAATTGAAAAAAAAATTGGATGAAATCGCCAAATTGTGGATGGAAATAGGATCATGAACATGTGGTATTTTCTATCTAATATGTGGATGAATGTTGAAATTTGGTGCACCACTCTAACATTTTATATTGCCACTTTGATGTTTCAGAAAAAATGAAATAAAAAAGCCTCCTCTCCAAGAGGAGCAATGTACTCGTGGATATCCCTATTCCCGTTGGTTGCTTTCTGACATGGGGTGTTGGACGAATGGACTTGTAGCGAGTACGTTACACATAAAAGAGAATGGAGGTAGAAAAATAATGGTCTCAAATTCTTTTAATTGGATGAAAGGAAGATGTCAATTGCTGTACGGTATTGGCCTATTGGGTTTTGGCCAGAACTTTGGAAATTGTGGACGAGATCATTAATACAGTTTTCCAAAAAAGACGTGTATTTCGAGGAGTATGGGTACAGATATTAGAAGATGACTGCTGCACTTCCCCAAATGACTGTATTCTTGTGCAGTACTGTACTGTACAGGGAGGTCTATCTCTTACTGGAGTATATTAAGTATGCAGTGTCACGACCCCTGTCACAAAATTTGTCAGTTTTTCATCCTGGATAAATATCATCCAATTATTTTATCCAATATTCATGATGAAAATGTAGGGCGTGATGGGCATTTATGTGATTTCTTATGCACACGTTTCCCTTGTCTCTTGCAAACAAAAATATGCAATGGGGTGTTGTTGCAAACTCTTGCAACAATTGTACAACTAAATAATACAATACAATACATATACAAGCATGCATAGAGTAGGTAGAAGAGTTGTGTGGATACACGAAAGATTGTAGTACTTCAAATACCTATCAAGTGGGTGGAGATGATGAATGTGGTATGTTGTAGTACTATGGATGTCCTTCCAAGTTTGAGAATACTATGCTTGAGGAATGCAGTAGTAAGCTTAGTCATTTTGTCACATAATCAAATAATGTATATTTTTCAAATTTTAGAGACTCATATATACAATATTTGTGGTAAATTGTTGATTGTGTAGAAGGTTTACAATGGAAGGTTGTTAACCTTTAAATGACCAGTCAACCATTTTATAGTTGTTGCCTAACTTTCATCTTGTTTGGATCCAAAAATAGAATAAAATGGAAATTTCACATTTTTCTCATGCAATTCTTCAAGTTATCTTTCTTTGACTACTCAAACTTTTTATTTGGACAAAACTCCACTGTGGGTGATTTTTTCAATGTCAAAAATTACCAAAAAATTCACCATTTGTTTTCTTGAGAGAGAAACTTGGACAACCAAAGGCCATTCCAAGGGAAAAAAATCACCCCTAATTGTCTCAGTCTTCATTTGTTTGAGGTCTAGAATCCAATAATTGTGGAATGTTTTGTCTCTAGTTCTTCACTTTAATTTAGGGACACAAGTTGATTGGGAAAACAATGTCATGTGACATACTAATACCAACTTGTATAAGAGCTTTAACCCCTAAAGGACTAAGTAGCCTACCTTGGGCATTTTGCAAATGTAAGCTAGGTCACATGACTTTGTATTATTAATTTTGCATGACATTTCTAGAATACCATCTAATCTACAAGCTCTAAAAAATGAAGCTTTATTTTACATGTGTCATTCTCATGTATTGCATAAACAAGAAGTATTTTTTTTTCCAAGGTTTATCTCTAAAAGAGGGCTTCTCAAAAATATTAACTATATCTACATATGATTGGATACATCATTGACACCAAAGCTGAAAATTGTTCTATTTAAATAATGTGGTGAAAATTATGTTGATTTTTGTTTTGCATGCAATAAGTACAAAAGTGATGTATAAATTTCATTTTGAGCTGAATTTCAAAAAATTAACCCGGAACTTATGAAAATGAATGTGTCTTTATTTTTATTTTTAAAATTCAATGTTGTAATTGACATTTTTCAATTTCAAGTCAAAGATTTTTAGCCATTTCTCTTTTTCTTTCATCTAGTACCTATTCTCACTTAATATTTTTTGCCTAAACAATTACATTATAATTATCCATTTTTTCTATGTATTTTCAATTCATTTTTCAATATGCATATGGACACTCTTATGTTTTACCATAAAACTAGAAAGAAAAAATAAAAAATAAAAAATTTGCCTCTTGAAATTACAAAAAAACATTTATTTAAAAAATTTTAAACATAACACTCTTGAAATTAGAGGGGGGTTTACTCAAAATTCTTTTAAAGACATATTTAAATCAATTAACTAATAGATCCTTCAATATGGTTTATTACAAAATACACAAAGATGAAAATTTTAACCTTCTACAAGGAGAGAATGTTGGAGAGAATACTTTAAGGCAATTTTCATGCTCCAAGAAGCTTAACATAATCCGTAGGCAATTGGGAGCTGAACCTCACAAGATTGTAAAGTGCATTGTACATGGTACCATATTTGATTCCTAGAATACAACTTTTAGTACTAAAATATAACAAGACATAAGCCATTGGCTTGATATTTCAACAATTACCATAGCTTGCTTTGGGAATTTTGGATGTCATTGTAACATGTACCCGAACATGTAAAATTCATCATGCTTAAATTTAACACCATACAAGGTACAATATCATGAGACCATTTTGCATCTTTTCAAAACTATGTGGAATGTGCAATATTGATCCAATATTAGGGAGTGCCATGCATCCTAAAAAACAATTCAAACATGACAACACACTCTTGCCACTACCATAATTGTCAATTTATACATATAACACACAAAAAATCACCATGCAGCAACCACTATTGGGCATCCCCAGTCTCTTAAGATTAAAATATGTACCATCTATACTATAACTAACTTAATAGTTGCTACATTACACTACAAGAGGCTCTGTCTTTGTAGCACTAACTCGCTTCTCGAGTAAGGCAGCTCCTCCACCTTCCTCGGTGTTGATGCAAACCACCACCACCCTCCATCCCCTCCCCTTGGATCCCAAGCCCCCAAACTGAAGGTGGATAACTGAACTGGGCTCTTGTTTTCTGGGTTAACCTAACCCCTAGAGGACCATAAGGCCACCAGGTGGATTCTTGTTTTCTGGGTTAACTTAACCCCTAAAGGAAGGACCATAAGGCCACCAAGTGGCTTCTGCAACACTGTATTTTGCACCCCTGTTCCTTTAGTGGTTAACTTAACTATGAATGTTGTAGTTGGGCTGAGAGATGATAAGGGGTGGGTGTTGGTGAGGAATTTGTACAACAACTGATGCCCCCACCCCATCGGGCGAAGCAAAGCCCACTTTTTAGGGCTTTTTTCTTTTGTGTCAATTCCCTGACTCTGGCTCCCTGCACCAGAGCGAATCTCGGTCAGACAAATGCTCCCCTTCCCCAAGTGCACTAATACTCTGAATCTTGCCTGTCTCCTTGCCCCCCAAATAGACGACAGCAATGGCCCAGCAGTGGGGGAATTTACCACTTCAATCGGAACGCATGCGCGTAATTGTCGAAAAGAGGATCACTCTCACCCAACTAGTCACCAGGTCTTGGACAGAAGTTATCATAAAAGTTAAGGTAGGCCTACATCCACACAATGAAATTCAGTTTCATATGCAGTTGTAAAAAAAAAAAATTTTAAATAAGTGAAGTTTACATCGATTTATGTTAGCCAAGTACAGACTTGAGGGAGAAGGACAGGAGTCGCACGACCCCCATGCATGCCTTGATCAGCAGACCTTTGCCAGGCCCACCGATGATTCTGGAGTAATTTATAAGGCAAGGCCACTGCTGCACCTAAAATGAGGTGGAAGGGAAGAGCGTTCCGGAAGGTTTCCAAGCCGCCCCGCAGGAAATTTGCCTCCTCTTTGTACGGTAGAAGGAGCTGGGTTTTGTTTTTTCAGAAGGGTACCGGTAACCGGTTGCATCGTGATCTGCCTTATGCGGAAAATCTGCCCAGTCCATTACCTCTAGTATAAAATTCTTACGGACCACTTTTCTTCAACATCAAATTTGCAAAGGCTACTATCCTCCTCTTTCAATTCAAGGACATGTTGGTTTTGTAACTAACCTTCAAATTTGATTATAATTGGGTGGATATGAACAACAGAGTAGGGATGGGCTCAAAATAGATACCGGTAACTCTAAAGTGAGATTCACCTTGTCCAAGGACAAACCCACTTCCAACATCCCAAATATAAGCCTTGGGTTTGAAATGGCAAGTGGACAAAATTTGACAATTTTATGAAAGCAGTTGCTATGTATACACCTATTATTTTTGCACATTGGTGGGTTGTTAGTCCTACTAGTTTTTGCATACTCATTGGTTGTTGGTCCTACTAATTTTTTGTCTAGTTTTGGACCCTCCGTTTTCACACTCCAACCAATTGTTTTCTCAAAGGCATTGGCTAACAATGAACTATTAGGTGGTTCTCACGACACATTGAGTCGAGATGAGCATTGTTCCTATTATGAAATTGCCAATTTTTTTTATTGATCCTTATAGGAGCATTTTTTTAATCCCTAATTTCATACATTTTGTATTCTATATGAATAAATTATGAAGTTTCAAAGTGCTAAAAACAAGTGCACCTACAAAGAACTTAGGGCTTTCATAAATAGAAACAATATATTTTAGGCAACAATCAAAACAAATCAATTTTTGAAAAGGATCAAAATTAGAAGCAATTACTTTAACTCCTAATGATTCAAAGGGGACATACTTTCAAAATGATCCAAAATTGCTAAGAACTTTAGCAATTTGTTTGCTCATTTTTTCTTCAAATCAAGATAGAATGTAACCATATGATCTTGTAGTTCACATTGAGAGTGAGCACCTCAAAAAAAATTCAAATTATTTGACCACACAATTTAGTAGATATTTAAGTTTGAAATTTAATTTGGGTCAATAGAAAAACAGGGCAATGCACTTTGAAGGAACATATCTTAGAGCAAATATTTTGGAAATGATGAAATTTTTGTGCTTAGTGAAAGACAAGAGAGTTGAGAATGCTCATCTAAAGTTTCACAACACTATTTTGATCATTTTGCAATTTGGGGTGGAGCTTGCAATGCACGGTGGTCACTAATAAAAATGAGAGTAGTGTTCATAAGAAAATAAGAATGGTCACACTTGTCTTCTTCTTGAGCTCCTTGGATATGCCCTTTTTGAGGTGGGCAACAATTGCATTGGTTGGTTGACTTTTAAGTCCATACCCAAATTGAACCAAAAAACATAATTTGTGAACTATACTATACCACTCAACTTTAAAAATTCCACAAGGCGGAGTTTAACTCAGAATTTGATGAAGCTACCACCATTGGATTCAAAATGCATTCTATGTTTTAGAAATAATTTATATTATAAAAACTCAAAATTTGAGAATAGGAAACTCAAAAAATAGGGACAAGGACCAAAAAATGGTTACTTGGATCATTACTATACACATTATGAGCACCCATAATTGGCACTAATAGCATCCAAGCATACTTACTACTATAAAATAAAAATGATTTTTTTTTGTATCTTATTGATAATTGAAAGAGGATTCTAATATACTTATATATGAATTAAAAAAATTGGATCTTAGTAGCAAGTCAAAGAAGGTTACACCATCCATTGATAGATTCCTTATCCGGATATTAAATCTAAAATTCATGTAGGAAAAACTCCAATTATTAATCAATTCATAATGCTTCATTTATCTAAAAATGACTAAGATTTAGTGTCATGTAGATTTTTTTTAAATGTAAGCTTGTTTCAAAATCTAAAGGACTAGTTCCATTTCCATATGGTCAATCATCATTTTTGAAACCAATTTAGATCTTGACTCCTGAAGCCCTAAAGTATATTTTTTGGCAACATAAAGTTTTTTGTCATCCATTTACAAATGAAATTCTCAAATTTTACTCTCAAATTTTCACAGATTATGTGTTTGAGGAGTAGCTTCTAAATGCAAAAAAATTCATAACATTTAAGTACATGGTTAAAAGTTATTGTATGATATGTAGTTTCTTTCAAAGCCCGAGCTACCTAGGTAGCTTAGAAAAAATTTTCTTTCTTTTAAAATAAAAATTTGAACTTAGTTTTTCTACATTTATATACATTTCGATGTTTTAAAATCATTACGACTATTTGAATTAGCAAGATGGATGTTACGAGGAATTTTAGTTTGCGGACAATTGTAGAATATGTACCTCCAAACAAACTTTGAAGTCTTGTTTTGATTTCAATTTTCATTATTTTTGGGAAAATAATTAAAACCTAGAATGTAGATTATTTATTACAACATTACAATTGTTTGGATAGAAAGTTTTAAATTCTATAACAAAAAATTTTACAATTCATTATTTTTAATCATATTTTAAGTCTTTCTAATCACTCCTTTTTTTAAGCATGAATGTAAAATATTTTTTTTGAAAAATTTTATAAGTATTTCCAATTTATTTTTTCAACAAATTATGGAGAGATGCAAATTGTAGGATGTAAACAATTTTGGGTAAAGTTTTTGAAAGGTGAAACTTAACTATTTGGAAAGAGTTGAAAATCCTTTTTTTCAAAATTGCAATTGGTAAAGTTAACTAAAGCATCCTAAGGTTGGATTTGTCAATGAATAATAAATTAAAATTAAAATTTTAGCTTTGCCTTAGATACAAGTATTTTGAAGCAATTTTGGGCCTAAAACATTGTAGTTCTTGAGAAATAACATTATATTCAAGTTTGAATCCTACTACGATTTTATTACATGAGATTGCATTGTTAATCAATGTATAAAATCTCTATTAATTTCCTACAGATTTTCATTTTCATAATTTTTATAATACAAAATAAAAATAAATTTGTGAATATAACAAAAAAATCTACACACAAGATATAACTAGCAATGGATAATTATGTTAATTTCTTTAAAATATTTTTTTCAATTTTTTACATCCAAGATACTTTTGGCAATGACCTTCAAGTCAAATTAATAATTTCAATCTTAATTTAAACTTTTATAATTGATTGATAAAAATAGAAATTTTTGTATATTTAAAATAAATGAATTTTTAACAAATATTGAATTTTTTTACAATTGATTGATGAAGAAATAGAATCGATGTGATTTTTTTAGTATATTTTGTAGATAAATTTCATAAATTGTTGTTCAAAATAGAATAATCTAAGATTATGTTAAAAAATGAAGCTAAGAATGAAAAAAATATTATTAATTAAATTTTAACATCATTTTTATAGAAAAAATTCAAATGAAAAAATACACTATTGTGGGGTTTGGGTCGTGACATATAGAGCTTGCAATTGCAATATTTCATAGTTTATTTTTATTTTTTCAAAATTCCATAATAGAATAAAATCAAAACTTTTTAAGTTTTATTATCTTAGTTTGAATCATGAAACCAATTTTTTTAAATATAAATCTATAGTTAAATTTGACCAAAGTATGATTTGGAGGGATGCAACATTAGTGAAAATCTAATAATAGAAGACTAGGGAACCTATTGTATGGCAAGACCCAAAGTTGTTTTAAATTGTCGTGTAGGTCTTCTCATAGGTTGTAACCTTGGTTTGCACTTGACAATTTAGCATATGTTTTTGTTATTTAGGAGGCTTTCCTTCTACAATTAATACATTATAATAAATGATGGAGATAGATTTTGCTTTCACACTCTAACAAACTTGAGATTAGTTGAAAGTATATTAAGTTGTTGAGAGGTAAAATAAACAACTAATTGATCCTTCTAATATTGGTGAAATTTCTTTGGATATAGTTTTGACATTTTCAAGACACAATCCCTAAATACTTGTAAATGTTTGACTTGGTGGGACTTTGGGATTGGAAACATGTTGGGATTGGAACAACTTCATGAGAAATTGGTTGAGACATCTACAATGAAATCTATGTTCATTTGTGTCCACGAAAAAGAAAAAGAAATTGATTGAAAGACTACATGCATTAAATTGGGATTTAAAAAAGATTTAATGAAGAAAATATCGATCGGCTATAGACTTCAAAGCCTATAAGGTAGAACAATCCATTATGGACCTTTTATACATTGTGGACTCCAAATAATGTCCCCATTATGGTTTTCTTTAAGTGATTGAGATTTGGGCCACATTCGATGTCTTAGCGAATTGGAATGGAGTGATTAGTGACCGCAATAGGAACTTTTATTTTTTTAGTGTTAGTTCATTGCAAGAAGTGCCTTTTTCAGGTCTTTTATGTTAGAAAATATTGTGACCGCAATAGTTGAGTAAGATGAGTGTTATGGATCAGGTTTGGTTGGTTTGGGGGTAGTCTATAGACTCTTTCAGTCTGTGCTAGGCTAAACACTTCAAAAATTCATAATAAATTCACACTTTGTTGAAAGAATATAGTTTCATATGCTCTCACCATTTCTATCACTTGACTTTCTTTGGAAAAGAAAGTAGAAAATTTCAAAAATGATAAGAGAGCAAATCCTCATTAGGTCCGTAATGGGCTGCTCTACCTTAGTACCCGGTGACGTTGTGATGGAATATTTGTGGAAAGTGAAAGCTTATTTCTTGTAAACTTTGATGTGGTGGGAGTCTTGAACGCACTGACTTGATTTACACCGTCTCCAAAAGGTGCAGGCCTAAAGGTTCTTGCACTTCTGGTTAAATATGTTGCAAAGAAGTAATGAAGTGTCTACTAACTTAATTCTGCTTCATTTGTGTCAAAATAAGAAAACAAAAGCCAAGGCTGAACGGTCCACTTCAGTTGACTGAACCAGACTGATTGTTTCCTCCTTTTGATTTTGAACTTAATGCACACCGTTACTTTATGCAAACCCCAGAGAAAAGAAGTGCCCACGAAGTTATGTCAGCAGGCTCAACGTTTAATGAGAAAGTACACAATATATTAAGAGGTGTCTTGAGCAGTTGAGCCCTGACCAATGAGTCATGGAAAAGGCATTGGATAAGATATTTGGAGTTTAGAGTTATTGGATGACATTCAAGGTACTAATCAACATCATGAAGTTACTTAATTGTATAAAATTTTCAGTTCTGTCCTTGAACACTGACGTTGGACATCCTCAACCTCAACACATGAGAAACATGTTTCACACCTTTTCACACTTCTTAACTTAATTGCTTGACTAAGTCAGTACTGTACAACAGTACAAACATGAGGTGATATGAACTTTTCTACGTGTGTTCATTTAACTCGTGTTAAGTTCGTATAACTGATTTTGCCAAACAGAGAAGGGGAACTGGCTACAAAACCTCAAATCACAGGTGCATTGACAATGAGGAACCCAAACATGCCCACAACGTAGGAAGTGTACAAGTAGAACTGCCGTTTCCATTTCCCAAATGAACTGAGAGCCAAAAGGCAACAGAGCCAAGAAGCCATGCTCATTGTGTTCTAATTCTCATCAACATGGAACCGATTAATTTGTTCTCTCTGTTGGGACAAGTTATTCAGGAATTTAGTCTCACTAGCACTGTTAGTAGTAATTAGGTGCTCATCCTCAGACCTCACTTTCTGGATCAGAAGGGTTGATGGTAGTTCATTGAGCGGTGCTAACTGGAAATAATGCTCACATCGATCACCTTGATACCGACCAAATGTTTAAGAAGGTCAGTAGGTTTTAAGAGGGTGCAATTTGGCACTCTGAGCCCGCAGCTTTGTTAAGTGCTGGCCTTCTGCTCTTCAGCTACTCTCATTCATATCCATCTGAAGACATGTGCGCAGAGATTAAAATTGCAATACACAAATCAACACACACACTGTCTTCCTGCACTAGTTTCTATAAAATATGTGAAGGCAAGCTTCACACTGAAATCGATCATGGACTGAACAGGGATAGGATCGAATTGCTGTTGAGGAGTGACCTCATTAGAATTGATAGTCTTGTAAGTTTTTTAGGGACTAAGCACTAGTCCATTGACACTGAGCCAGTGCACTAAAATTCTCAATATAACCAGTTGGAGAATCAAAGTAACTTACAATTATACTGTTATGCAACTTATTCTTCGTGCACAAAACATACAGAATCGTAGTCACCTCTTCTTTTCTAGGGGCATATGTGAGTAACTATGTGGAATTTTGTTGAGCTCCATGAAACTCCTGTAAGTTAAGTTGGAAACATGCCCTGAGGATTGCTTGCAATTGTGTTGGTCACGCAAGCAATCCAATTCATGCTAAACCCACAACACAGATTTTTTCTTACAAAAATGTGATTCAATACATACCGGTATACAGATTTTGAGCACTCCAACAGATTCTCAAGACAGATGTGGAGCCAGACCTTCAGTGTCACATAATTTATATGCTAATAAGGTAGTTGCGTGCATCCATAATCATCGCAGTCCAAAACCTTACACCTAAGTTTGGATCAAAAAGTGATACTAAAACCTACATACCAGTAACATAAGATGAACACAACCAGAGCATGAGAGCTTATGAGAGCCCAAGGTCGATTTTTGTTGCACATAGAGACAATACTTTGAAGATTCTTAGGTTATTCAAATGTTGTCCAAATAATGTATATTGAAGAGGATTGAAGTCTTCTTTCACTTACCTATAAGATCAATTAAAAAAAATTTACTTTGAATAATAGAAACTATGCTCAATTCTCCTCTATAATTTTTGTCTATTAGCTAACTTTTGAAGTGGTTTATTTTCATTGTTCAATGTCTAAATTTGAGTTTTCTTGGACCTGTACAAAGTCCTTTGCGATGTGTTTTCGATGATAAAAATTTCAAGTTCTAATTACAAACCGGTAAAAAGTTAGAGAATATATTTGGAGGACTAATATATGCCGTTCCATTGAGGACGCCCTTCTGTACTTCACGGCTCACTGTGCAATGGGCTTTGATGTGTGACCTCCGACCTTCGAGTTTCGACAAGTGAAAGCATTGAGGACCGCTGTCGGACAATTCAATTCCCACATACCCGGATCAGGGCAATATAGTACTCTCCAATACCCGGCATATATCTTTGAAGCCTGCTTGGTGCTTTTCCACTTTCAAGAGGACGCGACACGACGATGGCGAAGTAGGAGCAGGCGATGGCGGAAAAACAATCGTAATGCCCGAGAACAGATTGGCCATGGCGGCCTCGATCTCTCTACCGTGCACTCAATTGCTCACACACAGTCTCGTCCGATTGTCTACAAGAAAATTCCAACTCAATCCGTCGACATTGCTGGTCAATTCTGGCAGAACCTCCAGAATCTCACGGACCACGAGCACAATCTCAACCACAAAGGCGAGCTTGGAGAACCGAGCATCATCTGCGGCCGCCATGGCGACGACGGAGAACAATGTTGTAGAGCCCGGGGTGATAGTGGGAGCTGGTCGAGTAGGTCAAGCTTTGGAGAAGATGGGCGGGGGTCGTGACATCGTGATTCGGCGCGGCGAGACTATCCCCGAAGACAGCACAGGACCCATCTTTGTGTGCACTCGGAACGACGTCCTCGCGGCGATTGTGGACGCCACTCCCGCATCCCGACGTGAAGACCTCGTCTTCATCCAGAACGGAATGCTGGAGCCTTGGCTGGCGAGCAAAGGGTTAAGCGCCGCGACGCAGGTGCTGGTGTACTTCGCGGTGGCGAAGCTCGGGGACAATCCGCTGGACGGCAAGACGGACACAAACCCCGAGGGGTTAACGGCGGCCACAGGGAAGTGGGCCGCGGCCACCGCCGCGCGTCTCCACGCCGCGGGGCTGTCTTGTCAAGTGCTGGATGGCGAGGAGTTCAAGAAGCCAATGCTGGAGAAATTGATCTGGATTTGCGCGTTTATGCTTGTCGGGGCGAGACATCCCGGTGCGACTGTTGGGGTGGTGGAGATGGAGCATCGGAAGGAAGTTCTGGAGATTATTAATGAGCTCGCGGGCGCTGCAGCTGTCGAGATGGGAATTGAATTCGACAATGGAATTGAGGATCGGCTCTGCGCTTATGCGCGCTCTGTTGCGCATTTTCCAACCGCTGTGAAAGAGTTCGAGTGGCGGAATGGCTGGTTCTATGAGATCTCGAAGCGGGCTTTGGAGAGCGGGAAGAAGGATCCGTGTCCGTTGCACACGGCGTGGCTGACAGAACTCGGGGTTGTCAAGTTGTAGGTCATGTGAGAAACCTGTATTGCAAGTGCTGCATGGGAATGCACTGTGCACTGTTTTATAATGTTAACAGAAAGGCAAATTGCCGCTCTTTGTACAATCCACGCAATGTCGGATCACGTGCATGTTTTTGAGCTTCGACTTCATTCTTTGAGACTTAAGGTCACATGGAAATTGGAATTTTAGGTTACCAGAGAGAGAATGGTTGAAGCATGTTGAAAATTGGTCATGAAGCCCACACTGTTTAGGTCACATTGTGTGATTGATCGCCTAGCCAGTGAGGACTTTGGTGATTGCTATAATACATGCGATGGTTAAGTACTCAGTGCTCTCCCTGCCATGAGATTGATCTAGAGATAATGGTTCATCTTCAAGGATTCCTCTCGTCCCTGAGAGTTTGCACTTTGCAGCATGCCAGAAGATCACTCGATTATGTGAGAACATGTGAAAATAATCGGTACTGCACATGTATGGTAGCATGATCGATAGTTATAGACTGCAATCTAGCAACTGTACTGAAGTCGGCCACGCTGAAGTTTATCTATGAGTGCACATGTGTATCTTAATGCTCATGTTAAAACATAAGAAAAACAGGATATGAATTGGATTCAATCCTTATGGCTGAAAATGGTGAGCAACTGCTTGCTCACAAGTGTCAATGCAGGAGCTAATGTTTATGGGCTATTGAAGTGATTGATGTCAGGGGCTTCCTACTCCACATTTCTTGAACTAAAGATGTAAGAATTTAAGTATGAGAAACTGAAGATGTCAGGATCGGAAATATCTTGATTCTTCTTTGAGTAACAAAGTGTTAATCAGGAGCTCTTTTCAAGAACGTGGCAGGCAAATACTTCAATCCAACGGATTCCACAAGAAACGGGCATGTAATAGACTTCTGAGATGGTGCAAATTATTTGCGAAACCGTGTACTTCGCCAGTATTCAAGATGCTAATGGTGCGCATACATCCCCAAGGGCTAATAACGTTCAAAAATCCATCTAATTTGCTTTTCGTACTCAGATGGAGCCACTGAAGCTTGTATAATCTGTATTTAGACCCCTCGCCGGTATATGTTTTACATTTGCTCTCTGAAAACATGTCTGACTACTTTCCTATCAGGTATATCAATGGTTGCAGTGCAATGGTACTGCTTCGTCTACAGACACAAAGTTATCCCCGAAGTTATCAAGCCAATCACGCATGACACCACTGCAATCTCAGCTTAGATACTGCAACCTAGATTGTATCTTTACAAAAAATTGGAGTTTTGAATGGGTACAAACTTCTGGAAGAGTGCAGAGATCATCATCGAAGGTGAGGGAGAACTTGCACATTTCTCAAACCAGCTTGTAACCGCAGTCTAAGGATTATATTATACATGCCTTCGGGAGCTTGTCTATTGTGACTGCACCGTTAACCCAGCATTAGCGGCCGCTGACTGCGGATGATTATGTTCACCTTCATATGTGACAATCAACATTGTCGGATCCTCCATTGACCGCTCAACGTGTTTCCTGGCTGGACAGCCTCTTATGCTGCTGCACTTATAGTATCCCCTGCACATTCCGATCAACAGTTCCTAAGTAAATTAGTACTAATTTCGCATCATTAACTCACAGGTCACGAACACAGGCAGAAACTGGTATTCACATTCACTAATGTCAGGGCTGGGTACCTTGGGTGCGGTGAGCCCTTGATAGGCTTCTGGCCATACTTGCGCCATGAGTAATCATCCGGGGGTATGTCAGCCAACTTGCTGCTGATTGCTCTCACGGTGATTGTTCTCTTCAAACGCAATTTCCTGCTGGAATGAGACAATTTCCACTTCAGATGATGCAGTGATTCCATTTCCGTACATGTACAAAACAGAGAAAAGCATATAAGCATGTGCCTAGTGATGCTTAATGTAACTGCATACCTCCTTTTGGAGCAATGGCAGCGACCAAGGACGGCACAAGTGGCACCATTCTCATCCGATTTGCCGGAGCATTTCTTCCGGGGGTTTGCTTGGGGACGTGGCGGCAACGGTGTTGGCTGCTCAGCTGATTTCCCAGCCTGATTGTTATTCCCCACATTCGTCATGGTTGAAAATGAAACTGTAGCTGCGGATTGGGGAGGCCCGGAACTCAACGAACTGTCCGGGCTATGGCCACTGATCACCTTGTCCTTGTTGAATGGGTTCGGTGGCAGGGCAGGACGAAATGCAGCTGCTGCAGCAGCTACAGGACGTTGTAGTATGTGATCCGGAATTCCATGTTGTTGTTGCTGTTGTAGTTGTTGTTGCTGCTGCTGTTGTTGTTGCATTTGAGCCGAATTATGCACCAGCTGATGTGGCTTCGGATGGTGAAGTCCAGTTGAGGGCTGGGACGACATCTCACCAGCTGAATTCGGAGTGCTCTGAGGAAACACCTGCAGCAGAAACCATCACCAGATCAAACATTGCCCACTGTGCGATTACTTCAAGACCAAATCTAAGACCAATCGTCTGACTACAACAACAAATTCGACCTTGGTAAGCGAGAGAGCAGATTACTTTTGATTTAAACGAATCACATCAATCATTTCATTAAATAGGCATTTCTTTCAGATTCACAGAAATCAGACGCGCAAGCAGTTTTAATTTTCCTTCGAAAGCCAGGACAGGTTTGAATTTTAGGTGACTGTGCAGGAAACTGTGTCAAAGGACTATAACATCATTCAATCTAATATTTATTTTATGATCGACTAACGAAATATAAAACACGATCTTGGAAACTCAAGCGCGGCTAAACTTCGCATTAAGCCAATCACAATAATCATTTATTGAATTGGCATTAATTTGAGATGCGAAAGAAGTTTAAACTTCCATGTTGAAAGCTAGCACAAAATAATTTAGACTTCAGTGTTTTACACCGAAACTTTCATAAAACTTTGTAAAATTAAGAAAATGAAGGCATGTTCGCACTTGGTGTTATGAGTGGAGTTACCAACGGTATCAACCATGAATGTGACTGACAAACCCGGTATATGATCCGAAACTGTGTCAAATGACTGCAACATCTTTCAATCTATTATCGATTGTAAGATCAACTAACGAAAATAACCCACGATCTTCGAGAGCTCAAGCGTGGTTAAACTTTGTATTGAGCCTATCACAGTAATTATTCATTGGGATTGGCATTAATTTGAGATGCCAAAGAGGATTAAACTTTCATTGCGTTAAGCACAGGTTTAGATGACAGTGCTGTGCACCAACTTGCGTGAAACTGTATCAACTCTGAAGGCATGTTCGCACTTGGCGTTAGGAGTGGAGTTAGCCAGGGTCTGGGTTAGCAAGCATAAAACTTATCAAAACAAAGAAACTGAAGGCATGTTCGCGCTTGTTGTTAGGAGTGAACTTAGCAAGTGTCTGGGCTAGCAAAGTCCTGACATAATTACCTGGTATATGATCCGCTGCAGTTCAGGAGACTGTGGCGTCTTGGATGAAGACGGCGTGGCAAGTCCAGAAGTAGTAGTGCTGGGCCCGACTGCTACACGGTGGTGATCTCTCGACGAAGTCTCACCACTCTGAGCAAACTTATTGCTATTGTCCGTTCGGAAGTTGGAGCTTTCCAAGAAGACGCCGGCGTACCCCCCGACCGTGGCGTCCCTTGTTCTCCTCCGAAACCTGGCATGGCCGGTGCGGCTGAGGAGCGACACCACCTTCTGGAACTTGGAGATGGCCGCGCCGGCCATCAAGTCGCATTCGTCGTCCGGTTGCTCTTGGGTCAAGGACTGGAGTAGTCGCCTAGCGTTTTCGATGCCCATGCGTGCCGCTTCCTTCACTTCATATTCCCGGTCGCGTTTCCCCAGTGTGTTGTTGTAATCCAACACCTCCATTGCTCCCATAATCCTCGAGAGATCTACCAGCGTGCTTTCATGAGGAAGTGGTAGCTCTGCACGTCAGGTCATGCAGCTTGCTCGTGGGCGAACCTTTGATAGGAGCTCGCTTGATTGATCGACTTCAATTGGTGGATGGGTGGATGACTTTACAGCATCTGCAAACAGTGGAAACAAACATGCTAATTAAGCTCAGAACCTGTAAGACTGGAAATAGTCTGGCACCCTGTGTAGACTTCGTCAATTGTTGCCAAGGGCTCATGAAGGAGTTTACATTTGGGCGTAATTATTTCTTCTACATGTTTCTAAAGTATTCGTCTTCCAAACTCTATGAGGTCACTGCTTTGGAACCCACTTGTGTTACTAACCAAAAGATTAGTGTGAAACTGCGAAGCGAAGTTGCTAAGATTCGTTCCTTTAGACGTGTGTGTTTTGAGTTGCCTGTAATTAAGGTGTCACTATCACCCCCAGGCCTCAGGCAGTATGCCGTGCTTGATTAGTGGTGAAGATAATCCAGATACGCAACTTAGGCGACCCACGCCGTTCTGACTTCCCCCCCGATGACTTCCCAGACCCTGACTAACGCCCCGGACTAACGCACGTCTTTGTGTCCTTTAGGGACGGCAAACTGCTACATCAAGTGACCGCGCTCGATCGTACCAGACCTTGGAGACTCGTTACAACTGGAAGGGAATCTCCTTCTTTCAAGAGGTCTATTCAATTGTCCTAAGATAAGTACTTCTAACAGTCTTCGAGTCTCCTACTTACCAAAAACAACAGCCCTTTGGCCGAGTCTACCGCACAATTCAGAATCAGTGTGAGCGGCTCGTGTCACAGTTGCAGAAAGATTAGAAACCCTCGTCTACCTGTTGTGCGTGGACGTTGCTGCGTTCTCCAGCTTCTGAAGTCATCTCCCAGCAGAAGACATCTCATATAGTTCCTTGCATGCGCTTCAGCTAGCCCAAGGCCGGGAGTTGCACAAGGTTGGACCAGATTCTCCACGCTAGCCCTTCGAACAACCTTCGCTGCGGCCACCACGCGGAACGTCCACCACGGTTTACTTACCCAAAAGTCTGTACACAAGCAGTGAGTGATCCCTTTGACACTAGCACGCACCTGCGTCGGACTGCTAGAAAGAAAGAATCGAAAGGCGGTACCCTACGTACGTCCGCTACCTACTCCTGGTGGAAGCATCTGCAACCCAAGCGGAGTTAAGGAAGACACCAGGGTCGGGGCAGGCGCAAGGTGAAGCTAGACAGTGAGTATAGCTAGCTCCACGGACGGACCCCACTTGGAGGTATGGAAAGTTAGCTGCTACCACATGGGCCGAGCTAATAGAAAATCGAATGTTCATATAGAGAAGAAGTCCAGGAGTCGACGAGTCAGTTGACACCGAAGACCAAAGCATGCACTCAACTCCCCTTTTTCTCTAGAAAATCCTCCACAAAATGGGATTCATGACAAAGTAGACGCCGGCGACGACGACGACGACGACTGATATATGTCTCCTGTGACATCAATCTCGAACTGACATTAATTGGTATCTGAAGCCACGACAAGACCTGTGGCATTCCAGACTGAAACTTCCAACCAATGCAGGGAAGCCAAATTTTTTCATCATTGATCATGGACTTGGAAAATGGAAAATATAAACCTCCCCGGAATTCCTGTAGGACACGAAGATTGACCAGTGCCACCTGAACTTTGGGTAATCCCTGCAGGTGGATTAGACCATTGCCACCAAGGCACCAGCGCCGTTGCTTCCTTCCCCTCACTTAAATACTAATTCGGTTCCTGCCATTTATTTTACAGTATTACTAACCATTCATAGCTTATCTTTGTACGCATGCCGGCTTTGCTGATCTCCTTCTGTACTACATACTACTGAACTTCCGGATTCTCACTTGATCTGATTGATCAGGCCGCTGTTGATCGCTTCTATTTTAGATATTCTGTTGTTAATTTGTTGCAATTAAGTTACAGCGGCGGTGATGACAAAGCTTGACATGTGATATATCGATCGATCGCTTGATTGTGATCAGAGTCTAGGAGGGTTGCCTGGTTATGAAAATCATGGAATATTCCACTGGGACGGAGCACGGAGAATGTCAATGAAGACGGACCGAGGGGTGAACTGAAAGGTGCCGGGTGTTATACGTGTACCACTTTTTTCTTGGGACTTACTTTTTTTCTTTGCATATTAATGCGACCTCAGGTGGACCTGCCTTTTAAGTACTCAGTTTGTGCGACTGGGTTACTGTGTCCTTGTTCTAGATAGGATTAAATTCTACATGCTAGAATGATTTCGGAATCTGTTTGTGCGTGAGCTAGTTTACTTGTAGTACTAGCTTGTGCGCTTAACTATCTGCTAAGTTGTGTATTTCGTGAGGTGTGCTGCCGAATGGTCAACAGAAGGGTTCTTGTTGAGTGATGTTATAAATTCGAGTCTGCGCCTACAGTTTGGATTGAGGGAGGAGAATCTGAAACTCACACGTTTCGCATTGAGCATCAGAAGTCGTGTATGGCCAGGAAACCATTACCCTCGGCATGCGGAAAATCAAAATCAAAACTTACCCTGGGGTAAGGAAGGGTGTCCAAATAAGCCATTGAACCTTGTTTCTACTATGCAACGACCTAGTTTTTTTGTTGGGTCTTGCTGGCAGTAAAATGGGTGTTTTAGATTCGCTTCTGAAGCATTTCGTGGACACCATATGAAATAAACTATGAATCAGTTTCAAAGTATTGAACATTATTAAACCCAAAAGAGACCTAAGGCTCTGACTTCTGAATGAAGTAAAACATTTTAGGTAAGAACTTGTAAGGATCATGTAGAAAGGGGTCACAATTAGGTGAACTTATCTTAGTGTAAGTGAAATTCCAATGTATACTTATCTTCTCTAACTTTCTAAATAAGCATGTTGAAGGGGGTAAGTGAATGTTTCAATTCCATATATTCAAAGGAAAATGGCTTCTAGATGTAGTGCCCTCCACATTTTTGCTATTATTAGACAAACAAAATTTTACTAATTCTTGCTAGCATTTTGAAAGCGATTACAATGCACATGAATATATGTTTTAGAATGTTGTATGTAAAGGTTATAAAGATTCAAAGTAAAGGGACTAAAAAGAACACAAGACAATAAACATAAATTTCATTAAACTGGCACAATTCCATGACAAATAATAGGCCATGAAGCAAGGAAGGAAATGAAATAGTTTAGGGAATGGGGAGAAATATAGGTGGAAATCCTTATTGAGAAGTGTACCACATGTTCAATCAGTTTGTCAATTTGCGTTGACTATGATAATTTGTTACATACATGTATTTTCATACTCAATATGCATTCATGATTGATGGTTTTAGAGAAGATTTCTTTATTAAATCCTAGACAATCACCCAACCTTTTCCTTGAAAATATTTATGTGTAATTTGTATATTCAAAACTAGACATAATATCTCAATCTATTGGCCACTCCTACAAGGTTGATTGAAATAAATTGTGGTATAACATTCTAGAACTTCAAGGCAAAAGAACCTTTTCCTTCCTATAAAAGTATAAAACAAGTCTCCTTTCACTATACAAAGTCTTAAATGCAAATCTGTCATGACTTATCGGTCACCAAAACACAACCTATTCTTGTTACCGCGCTTGTCAAAGTATCATTGTGGGAGGACCCTGAAGCCTCCCTACTCCAGAATGTTATGGAACTAGGCTAATTTTGGAAAGGAAAAAAAGGAAGAAATAGGTTTTAAAATTTCAAAATGCCATCACTAATTTAAGGCGTTGGAATTGGCATCTTGTAACTTAGCAAGAGTCTCCAAATTCTGAGACTCCCAATAATTGTCTGTGATGTTTTTTTCGTTGTTTCCTCAGTCTTTGATTTTTCGATACTCAGGAAAGTGGTTTTGCAAAAAGAGGAAATTACAATTCCTCAACCACTGCGGTCAACCAGCAAAGGCTGATTTCGAAGTTTGACACGCTGCAAAAGTTCGTTTTGACTGAGACACTGACTGACCCCAGGTTAAGCAGGACTCCGGCCACTACTGTTTGTCCTTCTAATTTCCATTGTTCCTGTCGAAGTCTTCAACGGCGTTGTACTAGTTTGAAAATTGTACTGATTTTCTCTTTGGCAGGCTTTTTCCAAATTCGTCAAAGGTTAACTTACATCAGAGCTGACTTATACTAAAGACCCGGTTTAAGGTAGAATGCTCTTAAAGTGACCATTTAAAGCGACCATTTAAGAGCTGATTTGCCTTCTGGGGGAAGCTAAACTTCTTGGAACAATTTTCAGCAAATTTTCATAGGAAGAAAAATCAAATTGGTATTGAATCCAAGTCATTTCATATGTTTTGGACCTTGGTGGAATTAGTGAGAAATTTTTGAAGTTGAAACACAATGGGTACTAAAAGTGATCGCCTCCTGAAATGTACACTTTTCGTACATGGAAGAAAGCAAAAGTTACTTTTGTGTCATGATCACTTTTAGAGCTTTAGAGCATGAGCGCTTTTAGAGTAGACTACCTTACACCAAAGATGAGGGGGCCAAAAAAATTGAGATCTAAGTCTTGGTCTCCAAGTCCCCTCGTTTTCCATTGAAAAGCCCTCCTTTGGATTGTTGTAAATTGCCAAGAGGGCATAAAATGAAAATAAATAATAAGAATAAGAATAAGAATTCATTCATTCATTCATACATTCATTAAAATGGAGTTTTTGAGAGAGGTTCCTTGGAATTTCAATCACACCTACCCCTTGAGGTAGGTGTGCCTATGATTCTAGTTAGCTCAAAATTTGAAGACTTTTTTGTCACATAGGAGAAAAGTATTCTTCACATCATTGGACCTTCTTGGAAACCCATTACTTCTCATTTCATGGTGTACACCCATTTTTTCAAGGAACTCTCAATTTCAACCAATCAAAAAAACCTTTGGATCTAGTGTAAACTAAGCCTAAGTACATGAACATTGAATATTTGTCATAAAATTAATTGTTTGAAATTTTTTCTTTACACACAAATCCAAGGAGCTCAATTGCACAGAAATGTTATTATAATATTTTACAGTAATATAATAAAAAAAATGAGGTCATAAATTGAGAAAGCAATTGCATGAGAGAAGAGAAACAGGCCAAGCAAATAGGATAATTATTTTACAAAAATAGCTGGGGATTTGGACTTTAGTTACTGGAACCCAACAATCACTGAGGGACTAATAATTATTGGACCGACTGAGAATTTGGGTTCCACAAGGGAGCAGAGAAAGAGAATCGTTGGAGAATTCAAATAACTTTTTCCTTTGAGTTTCCTCTTGAAATAGTTTCAACATTCTGCAGCTTAAAGTGTCCTTTACTGCAGACGTGCAATTCACTTTCTTCAATGTACCACTACTGTACATTACAGGAGGTAGATGTTTTGAGTGACCACTATGTTCCAACTTCAAAATTTTGTAACTCGTTTCATGAAGGTCCAAAAAATATGAAACGGCTCAGGTTAGAGATCAATGCCAATTTTATTTTTCTTTCTTAGAAAAATTGTTGAAAAATATTTCAAGGAGTTTAGCTTCTTAATAAAAATGCAAGTAGACTCTAATACCTAAAGTCCCAACTAAAGTGTCCCTATGAGGGATAAAATGGATTTTGGGTAGGCTCCTATAGTGTCAATTTATGTTGTTATTTATTGAATTTTTTTCTGAAGATAGAAAAGCACATTTGCTTTGGGGGAGTGTAATTCTTACATTAATCGGTGTGGGGTAGCAAAATTTATGCTACAATAACTTCGAAATGGCCAAGCCTAGGCAACCAAGAAATTCACAAAAACTTGAAATGTATACTTTTTCTAATATATTTCTTATAAATCAAATTTTTCTCTATGTATATGTAAAGCTTTGATTCATCCATTTAGATAAGTGGTGTAAATGTTAAGGAACCTCTTGTTTTGTGGGGAATTATAGAATCATCTTGAGAATTTAACATAATTTATTTGTTTTTGAACTCATTTTTCAAAATTTTCAAAATGTAGAAGTTCCACAAGGTTTAGTATGCTTGCAAAGTAATCTCTCTATTGGGAATAGTGTGTTTTAATTCCATCTTAGAACTATTATTGATTATGTTTTTCCTTCAATCTTGTACCTAATCTACATAATAATTTTTTAAAGAATGAAAATCTAATAATTTTTTTTTGAATACCAAACTTTCAACTCAATTCTTCAACCTAAAGCTTTTTTTCTATCAAATATCTTAGTGCAAAAGCTTTAAGTTAAGAAGATTCAAATTCAAATAATTTAGTCACTAAAAGTGCACAAAAATTTGTTTCTTTCCTTTCAAACTCATATATTTTGCAAATCTACATTATCAAGTTTTTAAAAATTTCTTCTATACATTCTTATATTGGTCTAGTGCAAGATCCTATGGTTAAATGCAAAAAAAATATTTCGTATATTTTTTTGCTCTTTGCAATAGAAATGTCAATTTTGAGTGTTTTTTGATGGAAAAAAGACCTTCAAACTTTAGGAATTAGAGGGCATACTTTTCGAACCTCCTACCTTGTTTATGATAGAAGAAAAGTCAGTGGATTTAGGTGTGGAATGTCCAAACTTGTGAATCATAAGCCATGTGCTACTTTGAAGCTAGAATTATATATAAGATACATGGCAATGACAATGGATTGTTATTCATTTTTTGAATAATTTATTTACAACTTTTTATTTGGTTAGAAAAAACTATTTAAGAGGCCCAACTTTGATCATTAAAACGTACACTAGTATTTATTTGGTGTGCATTCTCAAATTCAATATGTATTCATCATCAAAGGTGCCTCAATGTCTATTTATTCACTTAAAAGATCAATTCCATTGTCATATTATCAAAATTCATTTTTGAACCCAATTTTTTTTTAAATTATACTCTAGTTCTAATATTATGAATTTGTTGAAAGAGATTATGTGTTACTTGTCAATGTGAAAAATTTACATTGGATTTGTAATAAATAATATTTTCTATAATTTTAATAGTAATAAGTGAAATTAATAACAAGAAAAATCTAATCAATTAGAAATATCTTCAAAAAATATTAGTAGAAAATAGTGTTGTGAATAAAATTCAAAGAATTGTTTTATTTTTATGCTCAAAACACCCTTGATAATGACCTTCAAATTTGTTTGCACCAATTATAAGCTTAATTAGATCTTATAGTATTGATTAAATTTTTTTTGATAATTTCCATGATGAAATTTTATCTATAAGAGTTGATTTTTTCAGATTTTTGGGTGGATAATTGTGAAAGTTTCAAAGAAGAGTTAAGAATTGCATTGGAAGTCTTGAAATGGAAAACAATGTACTTGCACACTTTATTGTTAACTACAAGGCAATTGGCATGGTGGGGGGAGGATAGGAAGGGATCCCAAGGCTATAGGGATCTATCTTCTTTCTTATTCTTAGATCTATGGTGATATTATAGAGACCTTTAGTATGTCTGCCTTATAGTTTAGAGGTTTATTCCAAAGTAGACTTTGTAAATTGTTTTCAATTATTGGTGATTTATAAGAGCTAGAAATAGATAACATTCTATTAGCTAGAATTAGTAGCCTAACAAGTGGCCACAATGAAAGCTTTAATTGAATATTGTAATTTAGTTGGAGATAGTGACCACAATGGAAATTTATACCTTTTGTGTGCAAAATCATCAGATAAGGTGAATCTTTTAGTGCAATGGAGAGTCCTTTAAGAAAACTATTTTTAAAATTTTAACCCCTAAAGTCCTAAGAATTCCATTGAAGGCCTCTTAAAGGTTTGGACGGGTTACTAAGATCTCAATTTTTGGCATCATATTTTGAAACTTTTTCTTAAGATAAAAAAATTGATTAGCTTTTAGAGGAAATTATTTTTTATTTCAATAAATGCCCAAGAACAAAAGTTATGAAATCCAAATAAAAAATAGGTGAAGGTGGACAAAAAAACAAAAAAACAATCTTTATATATATATATATATATATATATATCTGTGTGTGTGTGTGTGTGCTTCTTATATATTGTATTTTTGTCTTTGTAAAAAGATTTGATTCATTCCATTTGTTTATGTGATGTGAAAGTTATGGAGCATTCTAATTTTTTTACAATCTTAGCAAGTTCTTGAAAAAATAATGTAATGCATCTATTTATGAACTCAATTTTCACAATTTAACCCCTAATTTCCCAAGGCCATTATTTTGTCAAAAACACTTAAAACTACTAGTTCCTTTGCATTCACCCAAAATACCAAAAACCTTTTTTTTTTAAATGTAACCGTAGGGATCTTATACTTCACTGGTAGATAATCAATAGTAAAAATTTCAGGAATTTTGACCACATAAATTGGAAGATATTAGCATTCAAATTTGGAAAAAATGAGTTTTTGAATGTTGGCCTGCAATTTTAGATGACTTTAACCACCATTTGTGGATTTTTTTGCTCTATACACTTTGAATTTTAAAAATTTGTGTTGAAGAATTGAGTTGAAAGTCAGCCAATTTTTTTTCAAAACAATAATACTTGATTTTCATTCTTTAAAAAAGTTGTTAAGTAGAAGTAGCTCCAAGATTAAACAAAATACTAAATCATTAATTGCTCTTAGATGGGATTGAAACACTAAAATCCCAATGGTGAAATTGTTGTAGCAAAAAAATTTAACCTTGTCAAAAAAATAATTTTGAATTTTTTTGAAAATTGCATTTAGAAATGAATCCTATGAGTTATTTTTTCTAAAAGATGCTTTGATTGCCTGGAAAATAAGATTCACTTGTCCATGACTTTCACATAACGATTCCAAATGGAATGAATCAAAGTTCCCATGTAGATAAAATTACAATCTATGAAAATTATTTTTTCAATTAAAATTTTTTTGATTCTTTTTGTGTGAGGGGATTTCTATCATCCACTCCTAAAAAAAGAATTATTTGTGCCACAACTTTTGCTCATGGGCATTAATTGGAAGAAAAAAATTATATTTCTAAAAAGCTAATGTGTTTTTCTATCTTCACAAAAAGTTTCAAAAAATCATGATGAATATTGTGATCGTAGGAGTCTACCCAAATTCCATTTTGTCACCCAAGGGGACATTACATTACATTTAGACTTTAGGGGTTAAAAACAAATTTCAGATGGTTTAGTGTGCTTGCTAGAACAATCTCACAATTAGGATGATTGTATTTCAATTCCATATTTGAGCTATTGATAATTTATTTATTCCTTCTATCTTGTATCCACTTTGAGTTAAAAAATTTTCAAAGAATGAAAATCAAGGTTAAAATTTTCTAAACTCTCAACTCAATTCTTCAATATAAAATATTCTAAGTCAAAAATATGTCCTACAAAATTTTTCAAGTTAAGAGGATTCAAGCATTTTACTTTAGTCAAACTAGGTGCAAAAAAACTTGTTTTCTTTACTTTAAATAGTTATATCTTATAATCTATAGGTCCAAAGTTTTTGAAATTTATTTGAGACATTGTCATACTAGTCTAGTGCAAGATCCTATGTTGGATTTGCAAAAGAAAAGAATGTTTCAGTTTTTGTTATTTGTATTGGAAATGAAAATTTTGAGTGTTTTTGGATGAAAAAATGGCCTTGAGACTTTGGGGATTAAATGAGTAGTACTAAGGATGCACTTATGCTAGTTTTAGGGGTCTACTAAAGTTGTTGGATTGTTTGGGTAGCACACATTGAAAATTCATATCAAATTTAGACTTTGTTGTAATTATGCTTATTTCTCTACAAGTGGAAAGAGAAAAGAAAAAATCCATCAATCCTGTAGATGTAAAGCAATCATTTTGCCCAAAATGGTCCCATCTCCCATATATGAAAGCTCTAATTCACAAGAACATATAAGTTGTAGGACCCCAAAACAACCATTAGATGAGATTTGGGCCAAATAGACGATTGCAAGTTCCTTACAGTTTCTGGCAATGGAGAACTCATTGAACTATGCCATTGCATCATTGTTGATGTGGTCGGCTGACGGCCATGTCATAATTTTTTTTAAATTTTACTCTTTTTACAATTTTAGGCCCCCTTCCTTTTTAGTATTTATAATATCTGACAATAGTCAACCGTGCCCTCACTGCCATGGGAACAACATAGAGAATAGGCCTAAAATGACCCCTTATTTCCCCAAATCTTGTCTAATGAAGATCGCATATTGCTTGCCTAAATAATATATTCTACCTACAAAAATAATTCCATTGTTGTGTCCTATACCACGGTTGCTAGTATGTGAGCCTAGGATATTGAATGCATGAGCTTAGGAGCTGAGACTCCTATATTATTGGTACCTACATTATAGGTACCTTCCATAGTTATAGGTTGTTTATAATTATAGGTGTCTATGTTGTAGGTACCTATGTTATAAGCACCTTCCATGGTTATAAGATGTTCATATTATAGGTGTCTATGTTGTAGGTACCTATATTATAAGCACCTTTTATGATTATAGGATGTTCATATTATAGGTATCTATGTTGTAAGTACCTATGTTATAAGCACCTTCTATGGTTATAGGATGTTTATATAATAAGTGTCTAATTATACTATAGGTGTCTATACTTTAGGTACCTATGTTATAGACACCTTTCATGTTTGTAGGATGTTTATATTATAGTTACCTATGTTACAAGCACCTTACATGGTTATAGGGTACTCATATTATAAGTATGTATATTATAAACACCTTCAATAATTGTAGAATATCTACTTACACCTAGACTCAGAGGCTCACATTTCTAGGCTCACATATTAGTGTCGTTGTATTCTATATCATTAACACTAATTTTCTTTGAAATTTGGAATTATATAGATAAGCAAGTGCACTAAAATAAAATAAAATTTCCTCCAAAATCTCCCACTAATTAGAACACATGCATTGAAGATTCATCCAAATCAATATAAATGGAATTCATACTAGTCAAACTTTGCATTATTGAAATAAAATTATTTCATGTATAAAATTGATGCCATATGTAAAATATTCAATTTTAAAAAAGGAAATTGTTTTAAATTTTTTAAGAGAAAAATGAAGAAAATTCATATCAAATACAAAATTTATTAAAAATAATATGAGATTTTCACTATAGATGTAAATCCTAAATCAAAGTTATTGTATCACTCTAAAATTAGAAAATCAACAAACCATGGTTATAGGCCTAAAGTTCATATTGCTATAAAATAGGAAAATTTTCAAATTTTTCAAATTTCCAATTGGAGTAGAATCCATGTTTGATGCACTTCATTTCATTAGTTGAATTCAATTTCAAAAATGTCATTTTTATGGCTAAGATTTGCATCAAAAGCAAATAGCAAAATATAACCAAAATACACTACAATAATGATCCATGGATTAACCCATAAATGACACAGCGAACATTTTTTGTTCGATGAATGCTAGGGAATTCTCTTGTGTAGGACAAAAATGCAACTATTCATCCTCGTAATTAGGGGTAGAAAGTAGAGATCTTCTATGGTAGTTTGACTCCCAATTTTTTTTAAAGTAGATGATGTCACACGGTTCCAAAAGGGCTGATTTCCATGGTAACCAGACCAACCTTTTAAGGTTAAGCATTGTCTTCTTTAGAAAATTCCATAATACCACAATGAAGGAATTTGCAATACTATTCATTGAAAATGTACTCAAGTACCTTAAAAAAATAAAAATTAGATGAATAAATGCTTTCTTCCATCCTACAATCATAGATGAAGTCATCCATTGTACACTAAGTGTCCATAGAACAAAGATGCTAGTATTTGAGTATGAGATGCAAGCATGTGAGCCTTGAGTGTATGTATAAGTAGGTATCCTACAACCATTGAAGGTACTTATAATATAAACACTTGTAATATAGGTATCTGTAACATAATTACATTGTAATCATGGAAGGTTTTTATAATATAGATACCTATAACATAGGTGTATAGTCTTTTAGGCTCATGGGCTGACATTCGTAGGCTCAAATGATATCAATCCTTTCTATAGAAGGGTTGTAGGTTAATTTGCCTATTTTTTGGTTAGATTTTAATGAAAGTCATATATTTTCTTCTTATGCATTTTTTGGACATCACATGATTATATTATCAATTTTCAAGGTATTGAAAATAGGTGCACTCAGAAGCGATCCTAGACTCTTATAAATAAAAGTATTATATTTTAAACAAGAATATATAGGGGTCAATTTTTGAAAGAAATCACAATTACGTGCATTTACCTTACTTAGTATACTTGATAAATTCTAAATCCATCATCTAGGACAAGAGGGAATTGACGCCTCATTATCTCTTTTTTTTACCCTAGGAAAATGTTGAAAAAAATTATTTACCTCCGATAATTAAATTTGAAAAACTTTAATTGAAATTAAGAATTAGAGATATGTCAAACTACCTGAATTCTTCATAAAGTCAGATTTTTGCATTACACATGGTCCCACCTCCCTCAAAAAATTCATCTTGTACCATGTTACTTACATACTCCACAGTGCTTGCCAAATTTTAGAAGCAAAGAAGGAATTTTACACATGTTGCTTGAAGCTAATTGCTTTGCCCCCAAAAATTCAAACTCTAAAACTTTTGATATGGGAACCGGTTGGTAAAAAAGTTAATTTCTTGAAAAGGGAGTTACAACTTACAAGTGCACTTTTTGAATCAAAAGCTCAAAAACATTCTTTAAAATACAATCTTGTAAAAATTTACTTGAGTTCTAGTTGTCCCTTGAATGGATATGTAGTCCAGCAAGGATTAATTCCTAAAAACTCAAGGTAGACCTCCTTCCAAAATCATTTCTAAACTATTATTTCTAAAGATCTACAAAAAAAATATTTTTTAGAGTCATTTCTTCAAAGATTTTACCATAGGATATTGTTCATTACTATCAAAAGAACAAACCCTCGAATTTACAAAGAATTTGACCATTCAAATTTTGAGATATTTGCAATCAAAGCTCAATTTTTGAAAAAAAATCCTTTAATTTTCTCAAGCAATATGACTTTAGGGCATATATCTCAAAATGATCACAAATGAAAGTTTTGCTTCTTTGACCAAATGCAGTAACAAATACACATTCTAATTTCACTAGTATTGGAGCAATGAAAGATTACTTACAAAAGATTACCTCCTACAATTGGTCTAAGTTTAATCATATTTGGATCTACTCTCTATTTCTAGCTTACAAGATTGATTCAAAAATTGTATGGAACAAGAAGGACCCTCCTCTTTGCTTGTTTGAATAGTCTTCTAGTCATTTTAGTTTTTGTTCGTTTTTCTTCAATGTCCAACCTCACAGCTTGATTGTCTTTGCTATCTATTTTTTTAATGCAATGGTTTTCCATTTGTTCCAAAAAAAAAGATTACTTACAAAACCTTGTAATCAATGGAATCACACTAGGAAAACAAGAATTCTACTTGACCAGGCCCATCAGGTATTTGCTTCAACCAATAAGCCCTTACCAACTTGCACTACCCATGGGAATATTTTTCTTGGGATGACTTCTCATAGGCTAGGTTTCTCTTCCAAAATGTGAGCATTTCTTGAACTTCTTTAGTTTGAAAAATCACCCAAGATGGAGTTTTTGTCCAAATCTAGAGTCTTTTTTGTAAATAAAATCATTATTCAGCAAACTTCTTGAGAAAAATATTAAATTTCAAAAAATTACTTTTTTGATAACCAGGCAGCCATTGAAGTTGGGTAGCGACCATAACATGGTTCCAGGGGCCTCTAGGGGTTAATGCTGTTTGCTAATAAATCTGTGCTGGCTCCATTGAAATGGGAAAAAGCTAAAAATGAAAGATATGGAAGGGAAAAAAGAAAGAAAAAAAAAGAAAAATCGAACTGCAAATTATTCTCACCTTGCCAGAATGCCAGGCCACTTGTGGTTGGCAAGTTTGTACTCTTTTTCTTTGCAATGGAACCCCGTTTCATTTGTTTCAAAAAAACAGAACTGCAAATTACAGAGTCCTGCACTCCTGCAGGAAAGTTGTCAGCAAAGGCCCAGGGTTCAGAAGTCAACTCCACACCGTTGGTCTTTTTCTTCACCCAAAGTCAACTCCAGAACGTTCGGACTTTCTTCTTCCCAAGTCAACTCCAAAACGTGTGTCTTTCTCCTCATAAGTCAACTCCCCCAAAAGTCAACTCTAATTGTGCTTGGCCTTTGTACTAAAAACATGGTCTCATCCTGTCATGGATCATGGCAAGAGGGCAAGACTCCTAATAAGAAAATGCCACTCTCCGCTTAGTTTCAAAAAAAGAAATTGAGCTTTGAAGATCAAGGGAGGTCAAGTTATTAGTGAGAATAGTTGATGGAGTAGCTTATTAGTGCATTTCACATGAGCTTATAAACTCCAGAGCTACACAGGCTCAATCCTAAAGTAGACTATTTTAAAATTGTCAATGTTGAAATATTATTGTACTGTGCTAAGTCATTTCCATAATTTTTTTGGGTAAAGACACTAATTTTACAGGTGACACTAATTTTGTGCCTTCACTAAAAGGATAGATAAATCATTGTATACCAAGAATTTTATTTATAAATATCAGTTCATGATACACCAAGACAGAGCTCCCAGATAAAAATGAAAAGTCGTTTTGAGTGTAAAAAGTGGAACACACAACAATTCTTGAGTAAACAAGTCAAAGACATCTTTTTCAAAACAGAAATGGAAAGTCACCAACTAGAGAATGCAAGTTCAGTTTCTGTCAAATTCCCAAGTGAAGGTCAAATTTGGCATAAATGATGTCACTTTTTGTATTACAAGAGTGCCACATGTCATCGTGTGGATGGTATGAGGTGGCATGGACCCTTGAGAATTTGAAGTGGAAATTCAATTTCAGCACTTGAGTGCTGAATCAGACCTCCATGTACGGTAAGGCCTTCACTCAATACATTTTCTGGTAAGAAATTAAGTCTTCATAAATAATACTTTGATGATGTCTTTTGAACTTCAGTGTGAATTACAAATAAGCTTACGTACGTTTGAGTCCTTTGGTCAAAAACATGTAGTGGTGAAAAATATTCTATGCATGCAAGGAACTTGTGAAAATGGTGGTATTATCATATGTCAAGCTGATTCAAAACATTCTAAATAAACTGCCCTAGAATGTTCCAATCAGACGGATGCATAACTTAATGTCCTTGCGTCACATAATAAAAATCCAGTTACAAGAGCAGAATCAGCAGGTCATGAGGTAAACCACTGTTTTAGGAGAATCACCAGATAAGTTAGTTCATTGTTAGCCAGTGGAATTGGGAGAAAACTCAGTTGCAATTTGAAAACATTGGACCCCCCCCCAAAAAAAATAAAATTATATATATACATATAATACCTCTATTTGGAGTAAAAAATAGAGAAAAAAACCCAGACTCAGTACTTGAAACCGTGTTCAACATGGGAATTACAATTTACAAGGAAAATAGCTGGATCTTGTTGGGTAAACATAGTCGTCAACCAAACAGGTAAGAAAAAGTGAGGCCATTTCAATTCAATTTGTTGAAACAGCCCAAGAGGTTCAACTAATTTGGTTAGCTGCTGATCCAGAGGTAGCGACCAGACCAGACTTACGGCTCGCCCTCCATTTGAATCAGTGTTTCTTTCTTCTAGAAACATGGTGTTATTCGATCATGCCACGATGCCACGTACCCCTCCGTTTTTGTGTCCGTTTTCGTGTCCGTTTTCATGTCGCATGCCCCCATTCAATATAATTCCATTCCATTTCACTCCATTCAATTCCATTCAAACCGCATCATCATACTTGTACGTACGGTTGATCGATCCGCATTGGAAATAAAGTTTCCGTTTATGACGCCACCTTTGTTGGCTTTTGACCCTGGACCCCCATTTCTTGAGTCAGCATTAGTCCTGATCTTTTGACCCCTTGTTTTGTTTTTTTAAAAGTGTTGAAATCTGATCATCATCAGTTGAAAGTCACTCTAAGATAAGCAAAGCAAAGCAAAGGCAACAAACCATTGTTCTTGAAGGAGAAGATGTCAGCTGCGGTATACCATTTCTATACGCTATTACAATTGAAATGGGACAATGCCACTGGTGGAAACTACTTCTAAGTACACATCAGTGCCTATTGATGCGTAGACATTTGAATGACTTGTATTGAACTGCTCCAGGAATTGATATTTTGTCGAATTGCAGACTAAAGAATTATGAGGCCACAAAAGTCTGTTCTGGGGTTGCAAAGTTTTCAAATTTTCAAGTATTGATTTCTTTCATTTATGTAGATATTTTTGGAGTGGGAAGTGTTGACAACATGAGTATTTTAGGGTTTCATCTCATTACAGAGCTTTCCGTTCATCCTCTATTTTACCGTGTAGGCCTCTAATGCATATATTACTAAGCTTAGCTTCCGCTTAATCTCTCTCAGTTTCGATACAGTTGTTGCTAGATAGCGACCTGTTTCTATAGGAAGGAGATATTCTATTTTAGTAGCCGTACAAATATTCTTAGTGTTTTAAGAAATTACAGTGAGTCTATGGGTAGAGGCCCAAACAATTAATTAGTGAGCCCCAATTTGGACTCACCTCTCTATGAGGAGTAAGTTACCACTGGTGGCATGGTACCAATTGAAAACAATACCAATTACGAGTTATTTAGATTCAAAGGCATTGCAAACCAGAGCAAATCAAGCAGGACATTAAAGCTCTACCATACATTTCATACACTCTGCTGCTGATTGATACATACACTCTGCGACAATATTGAAATGCATGGAAGGCCAAAACGGGCTCAGTAACTAAATCAATTTTTAATGATTGATGTGCAGAATTAGAACTTGAGAATATAATCGTAACCAATTGGAAGTGCATCCCAAAAGAGGCCAGCGTGTGCAGCTGAGGTAAGAAACCTGAGTGAAAAACACACAAGAATATTTGGATTTAGACATTTGGGTGACTGAAAAAAACCCAATTGGAAACATCCTAAAGGACAATGCAAATTGCAAATTAGCTCTTGAAATGTTGGACAAATTTAGGGATGCAATTTGATAGTGTCTATAACAATGGTTATGCCTACCTTTTCATGTCCACAACATAGAAAGACTGAAAGAGATGGAAGTAGCATTGGGGGCAATTTTGGGAGGTTCACCGATAACACATTCAACTAGATTTTTGACATACTACTTTCAATTATTCCTCTATTTATACTATGATTTAAAAAAATCCTTAAATTTTTTGCCATTGCTTTGAATCCTTAAACACTTTCAATAGCATGTCTTGCAATACGCAAAATCTGCTACCAAGTTCACCATTAACCCTTAAACGCCGGATTGGTGACCTCGGAAATCATCGCTTTTGGAACCATGTGACATCATCTACTTTAAAAAAAACCCAAAATATTCATTGGTAGTCAAACTACTATAGAAGATCTCTCCTTTCTACTCCTAATTCCGAGGATGAATACTTGCACTTCTGTCCTACAAAAGGGAATTCCTTGTCATTCATCGGACTAAAAACATGTGCCATGTCATTTATGGGTTAAAAATGTGCACCAAATCAAACATCACCAAGACCACTTCCACTTTTCTATAATGGGAACCTACCTACAAAGTTTCCATGTTTCCCTAAACCCTAGTATGTCGTAAGAAGGTATTGAAAACGATGTTTGTTTTTCTTCATGAAAGCGTTTGCTTGGGATCTAAAAACGGGTTAACCTTGTAATGACGATGAGTACTGAAATTATCCGATGAATGACTTAGGATATCTCTGTAGTGGACAGAGTAGCAATTATTCATCTACTATTTTTATGGTGGGAGGTGGGGACATGCAGAGTCTTCTTAGGCATGAGTCATCCCTCATTGAAGGCCTTTCTTTTTGCAGAAGTAGAGAGATTCAATTAAGGTAGGAGGTCCATAAAGCGCCCATCTAAGAGCTGAAATTGAATTTTGGGGAGGTGAAACTTATTGAAATATTTTTCAGTAAGTTTTTCTTGAAAGACAAGAGGAATTGACATCTAAACCAAGTCATTTCATATTTTTTGGAGCTTTGTAGAATTAGTTATGAATTTTCGAATTCAAAATGGCATAGGGCTCTAAAACCGCACACCTCCTCAGATGTACACTATTGTAAAGATGAAAAAAACCCATGTACAAATAGTGTACATTTGAGGAAGTGTGTGGTTTTAGAGCCTGTGCGAATTTTGAGCCTCCTACCTTACAACAGAAACCAAGAGCACCCCTACCGGTTAAGCTTACTTAGCTCCATGGCATTATGGCACCGAAAGAGCTCATCCCAGTGGGTCGAGACTATAGTAGTGCGACGAGCGGAATGCAGAGACAATTTTGCCCCTGCATTTCACCCCTAGGAAAAACGCAGGAACGATTTATTTGCAAGGCATGAAAAAACTTGCAAATTTTGAGTTCATATTTGCAATCAGAGACCCCAAATTGGCTTGGAGTGATGTAGACAATTAGATTAATCAAGCACAAAATAGGGGATCTTTTTTTTTTACTTTCACCCTTGGCTGGACCTCCACATCCGGCTCGTCACACTACTATAGTCTTGACCATCCCAGTGCCCAGCAGAGTAGGTGGGTGGCCGGGCATCAAAGAAAGTCGGAGTGGTGCACATTCAAGACACTTGCCGTGCCTTCTACGAGCTCCCAAAGTAGTACTCATGAATGTACTGGAAAGTACTGTACATATTCAGGAGATAGTAGGCAGGCAGGCAGGCAGTATTCTTCTTTTCCCTCTAAAGTAGGAAAGGGAGGGTTTCCTGATCACTTGGACTTTCTTTGCATTCGCACCCACACAGTGCCTAAGGTACCTAAGGTACGTGCACCTGAAAGAAGAAGAGACACTCTCCTAGTTGCGACACCTATCTCCAGTTGTCCAAGATTTGAAACTTGAAATCTTGAAATCGTAGACAACTATAGATAAGTGTCGTATAGATAGGTGTTGCAATTAGGAGAGTGTCTCTTCTTTCAGGTGCACATATCTTAATAGAAAACCCATGTTTCTTTATTTTGTGTTCTCCCCACTACCTACGAGTTCCTCCAAATCAAGTTGTTTGTTGAGGTGGCATGAAAGAAGATAAGTTGAAATACCAAATCAAACAATTGTACTGTACAATACAAGAAGTTAGGTAAGGCAACCTCATTTGTAGGAAGGATACCCCAAACCATCACTACACCCAAAACCATTAGTATGTAATGTTGGTGTATATTTGATATCTCTACATGTAGGATTCACAGACACTATAGTGACAATTTCCTTATTTTTTTGGTTTTGGGTATGCTTTCTTCAACCCTCTCAACAATGGAAGGTCTTGCCTTTTCTTAAACCATAAAGTCCCAAGGCCATTTTTTTTTTGGCAAAAAACATTCAAAATTGACATTGTCAATGCAACAACAACAAATTCAAACATTTTTTCTTTGGATATCCAACCATAGAATTTTACATTAGACTAGTATGAGAATGTTTAGATTTTTTTTTAGAAACTTTGATGTTGTATTGATCACAAGATGTAAGCTTTTAAAGTGAAGAAAACAAGTTTTTTTTGCTCCTAGACTGACTAGATTATAAGATTTTGAATCCTCTTAAATTCAAAGTTTTGTACTATATGTCATGAATTAAAAAAAATTATGTTAAAGAGTTGAGTTGAGAGTTTGGGAAAAAAATTCGAATACAAAACCCATGATTTCATTCTTGAAGGAATCATTAAGTCAAAGTAGAGTATGAGATACTTACAAGGAAAAACTAGATATCTTGATAGTTCTTAGATGGAATTGAAACATACTAATCCCAATGGTGAGATTGTTCTACACTAAATAGGAGTATTATGGGGACCTATACTAATTAGTTGACATTTCACACTATATAAATATCTACCTTTATTGTACATCAATAGTTATTGAAGTGTTCAAGGGATGTACATCATGTTTCAAAAATCTATAGTTTTCCACAATAAGTCCCTTTAATTTTTTGGTCCCCTTAATACCCCTATTCAATGTAGAAAGAAAACTAAACCATGTGCAACTTCTTTTTTTAAATTGTTAAAAACAAGTTCATAAATGGATCTAATACATTATTTTCCCTAGAATTTGCTATGATTGCCTGCAAACAAGAAGCTTCATAATTTTTGCATCACATCTCCAAATGAAATGAATCAAATATTTCCACATAGGCAAAAATATAATATATAAGAAAAGAAGATTAAAAAAATCCTTCAAGGTTTTTTTGGCTGCCCTCCCTTGCCTATTTTTGGCTTATTGCAGCATAATTTTTGCTCCCAAGCACCAATTGAAATAAATCTTATAGTCCCAGAAAGCTAATAATTTTCCCTACCTTTTCAAAAAAATTCAAAAAATCTTTTCAAAAATTGAGATCAGAGGTACCTACTTGAACCTTTGAGAGTTCCCCAAGGAGACTCTTGGGACTTTAGGGGTTAAGTTTAGATGAGCATGTACCTTAACCCTAGTCATATTCATTGTCACATAGACCAAGTGTGTGATAACTATACAAAATTCTTTCGAGTGTGAATTTGTTAGTCAAAGTGTATTATTAATCCTAAAAGCATGGGTTTTGAAACTACACTAATAATGCAATTTAGTTTAATCACACTTACTATTTGATTTAAAATACGATAAGTTTTTATTCTTGATGAATATTTTAACTTAAAGTGTTTATAGAGATCCCATGCTTTGGTTAAAAAAGATTCATTAAGAGTAACAACTTATAACACTTTCAAATCAAATAATAGGTGCAGTAGCACTAAATTGCACTATTAGTGTAGCGTACAATCAACTTTTTGAAAATGAATTTATATAAAAGGAAGGACCTAACCTAACATAGCAAAGGCACAATATATAATTTCTTGAAACTACAAAATTGATTTTTCACAACAAAGCTTCCCTCATTGCTAAGCCCTCCCAATGAACATTTTTTGTTTTCTTGGTAGAAGTGCGATACTCACACTATAATGCAAGAAAATTAGACAAATAATCCAATTTTAATCATCCATACTTCATTCATCTACAACATTATCTAAAAATAGTTAATAAAATTTATTAAGTTTTTTTGTAAATCTCATATTTTTTAGTAATGATTTTGGCAATTTCATACATTTTCTCCCACCCTAATGTAATGGAAATTACATCAAATATTAGGTAAGATTTTGGAGATTATTCATTGACAAAAATTTCATGGTGCCCTCTTTCCAACTTTGGTGTTCTTGTTAACATAGATTTTCCTTTTGAAAGGATATAAAGGTCAGTGTGATTTGTCATCAAATGCTTGAATTGGCTTTAGGACTTCTAATTTTAATTAAGGAAGGAATAATATTTATAAGGTAAAAACAACTATTACCATTCATTTGAGTAGATGTGTCTAGATGGAGTGAAAATAACAATTAGTTGTTATTTTTGCCTTGTAGATAAATAGATCAATACTATTAATAAATAAAATAAAATTTGGAGAGTTTTTGTATTTTTTGTGAATTTTCAAAGGCAAGATGGGAAGAAACTTCAAAGAGTTCAATAGGTGTATGTTTGAAGTGCCTTAAGCAAGACCCCAAACAATTTACTAAAAGCTTGTTACTTTACAACTATGAAATACCATTTTTAAAATAGGAGCCATTCAAAGCAAACCATTTAATCCCCAAAGGACCATTGTTCCTTTGGGGGACAAATGGGATTTTGGGCATGTACCTACAATCTCAATTTTTGTTGTAAAATTTTGAAACTTTTTAAGAAGATAAAAACAATGATTATCTTTGTGGGAATATAATTTTTTTTCATTTGGTGCCTGGGAACAAAAGTTATGCCCAAATAAGCTTAAAGTAGGGGAGAGGGGGCAACCAAAAAGAAATTCAAAATTATAATTATTATGTTTTAATTTTTTAACCTCATAGATTATATTTTTGTTTAAATGTAAAGCTTTGATTCATTCCATTTTGATTTGTTATGAGAAAGTTCTTGACAATGTTATTTTTTGGGCAATTTGAGCACCTCCTAGAAAAAATAATTTGTAAGATTCATTTTTTTAAGCAATTTTTACATTTTTTCAAAAACAAGGTCCACATGGTTTAATTTGTTGGCTAGAAAAATCTCACCATTGGGATTAAGGTAACTCAACCTATGACAGTCCAAATGGGAGCCAACCCATCACAAGCAAAAATATTCTAGAAGTTTACATTTCAAAACTAGAATGTACACCACTACTATAATTTTGCTTGTGATGGGCTCGCTCCCATTTGGACTGTCATAGGCTGAGTTACCTTAATGCATTTTAATTCCATCTTAGAGGTATTAATAATTTAGATTTTCCTTCTATCTTGTACCTACTTAACAATTTTTTAAAGAATAAAAATCAATTTTTTTGTATTTTCTTTTTTTACTAGACTCTCAACTCAATTCTTCATTATAAAGATTTAAAGCTCAAAACTTTATAGTGCAAAAAATTAAAGTTAAGAAGATTCAAAGTCAAATAATCTAGTCCCGCAATCTACTGAAAAATTTATTTTTCTTTCACTTTAATCGCAGATATTTTGCACTCTCTGCCATCAAAATTTCTGGAATTTTTTCCCAACATTCTCAAATTAGTTAGGTGTAAGATCTGTTGGTTAGATGTTCAAAAATACAATTTTCAAATTCTTATACTCTTTGCTATAGAAATGGCAGTTTTGAGACTTGGTCCTTTAGGGGTTAAGTCATATTGGTGACACTTCAATAGACACTCCTTGACAAAAATAGTTTTTGGGGGGAGGGAAGGGTATAACTAAGTTATCGTGTCAATAAAATTAGAATTTCATAAACTTCTATTCAGCATTACGTAGAGAATCTTCCCCTTGATTTATGAGAACGTCTTCAAAGCTCATCACACTGAATCATAGCTTACAGTACAGAACTGAACTCCCTTTGTACCATGGGGAATATTCCCTTACAGACATCGTCTGAAAGTTTCTACAACAATCTCATTTTACTGAATGATCCGAATTGAATACTGGGTCAGTAATGTCATATATAATCTAGATACGGGGTATTGACAAAAATTACATCACGTTTCAAAGTATTTCATACCAGTATCCACAAACTACATTGCAACACTTGAGAACCTTGAATATATCAGCTTAGAGTCAAAGAAATTGAATTCATGTGAAACACATTTGTCAGTAAATCGTCCTATTTCAAAATTGAGCAACGAACTTCCTAGAACTTGCCTCCATAGGTTGTACAAGAGTAGCATCTGTGAAGTCCATTCTAAGTCTGTAAACCCGCACCCCAACACGAAGACATAAATATTTTTACAAAGTGATTGTATCACGTCAAAACGTGCTCAACACTACATGGGGCTAAAGAAGCGACCTACCACCTCATAGCTCAAGGGTCTTTGGGTATTTCTATGTTACTGCATCAACACTGATATCTACAGGAACAGTCTTGGCATGAATTACAAATTAGAACCAAGGATGCCACGTGGGATCCATCATACAGAGACTCTTGGGCTTCAAAGCAGCTTCAACAAGATCAGAAACGCCCCGTTGTACTGACTGGGGAGGTTCTGTCGCATTCTCCTCCTGAAAACCAAAGAACGAATTCTTAGTATACAGCAATTGAATGTGACAAATCAGACATGCGTTCAACAGATGGTGAATGGGTCACGTCGCCACATACCTCTTCGGGAAAGCATTGAGGTGCAATTTTCTGGACGCGATTAATAACTAGCTCCACATTCTCAGTCACTTTACTCTTCAATTCTGCTAAGCTCATTCCCCCAGCAGCACCATTTGCGGGAGACGCTCCTGGTGGTCTCCTCCAAGACCAAGAGATAAGCTCATCCCTGAAAAACATCGCTAGCTGGTGTTGAACATGCTGATTCTGCAGTAGAATCGAACAAGTTAATGGTACAGCCCATGCAATCCATCAATAAAATGTAACCTTCGCAAGGACGTTACAAACAAGGAAAAGACACAAAAAGTTACCGACTCCTTAGGTATACAAATAAGGGCAGCAAAAGACGAGGAATGTTTTTTCGTGGCTCCTATCATTAAACTGAAATATGCAAAAATGATGAGAAATCCCTTCCAAGGAGCAATTCGTCTTACCCCGCCCCAACTCAAAAAGAACTAAATTAAATAATTCAGCAATCAAGTGAGGGACAGAAACCTTGGGCGCAATGACAGCCTGTGCTGCGGCACACATTGAAGATATAAACAGCCCTTCAACACCAAAGGGGGTAAAAAAGGTCTGCAGGTTTCGGGTCAGTCTAAAAGGAACGGGCTCTGCAAACTCAACCATGCCATGCATGTCATAAGCTGCAATCAAACGAGCAAACCAACACAAAAATTAGGAACTGCTCTCTTCTTACGATATATTTCAAGCAAATCGAAAAAAACATGCAATGATGTAATGATCAATGATTGGCAGTCACGAAAAAAATACAAAGAGATCTGAAAAATGATGCTCAAAGAGTGACCTGCGAAGAGTATGCACTAACTCAACTGATAGGCTGCGCACGCACAACTAGCGTCATCTCAGATACTTATGAACGAGTCTTTAGAAAGCACTGAGGAATTCATTTGCTAAGTGACAACCTAACGAGGCCTATCTAACAGGATGGTCGGACGTTCAGACGTCCGGCCCATAGAGGACTTCCAACAGAACTATAAAGTTCTCCTACTTTCAAAGTAAGCACATTCAACATCGCTAATTTGACCTTCCAAATGAACTACTACAGAGAAAGCACAGATCGGACTTACCAGGATGGAAATCATTTTGAAAGACCTTGCCCGTGTTCTTCGCGAAAAGAATTTTGTTGGGTGACCGTCCTCCAATCTGAAGCATATACGACATGAATCCTGACAGCGCTAGTTGGACAGCGAACTGCTTCTTAAAAGTCCAAAGATGGTTGCAGGTAGGCAGAGTTTTATACATAAATTGAGAAAAGACATTCTCGCTGACAAACTTATTCGTGATTTCGTTATAAGTATGCAGTCTGAGATCGACCACAGCTTCAGGGCTGAGCTGCCCAGTGATAGCCTGATTCAATCGCTCTTTGAAATGAGTGATTGGAAGGTCAGCTTCTCGACCGTAACGTGCACAATTGATCTCATAAACTTCTCCAAATGTACTGTACATCAGGTCGTCTTCCACCAATCGCACCTGCACAGATTGCCAAATGTCAGGCTACTAGCTACTTAAAAATTCATAATAGTACACAACTTCATCAAGCTCATGTAACCGACTTTCCAGCATCATAAACAAAAATGAGAACCAATACGGTACCAATGAACGCCATGTCTTCACTTAGTCCCAACAATCACTACAAGGTGACAACTACCGACATATGAGAAGCCCATCTCGAGAGCAGGAAAAAGCTCAAGCCATGATTCTGGTCAGCGATTGAGAGGCGCATAAATTTGAGAGAAGTAGGTCACCATCAAAAGAGATTTAACGCTACGGTGACAAATTCTAGAACGCACAAATATCCAGGGGGTCTGAACCACCTGAAATCACTGGTTGAAAGTTAAAAACACTGACAAACCTGAGGCCAAACGGGAATAATGATGGGAGTGTTGAAGGCAAGATGGCGCCGCCGAGATTCTTTATGCTTGTCAAGCAGGCGGTTAAGCACTCTGAAGAGCTGCACCATCCGCTCATCACTACGTGCACTTGGGGTCAACGAAGTCTGCACCAGAAAGTGTTTTTGCGAGCCATCATTACCCACCAACGTAAGTCTCCGATGGCTGCTGCCATGGCGCCGAACAATTGGGACATCCGCACCAATCCGGTCCAGCTTCACTGTATGATCAGGGGCAACCTCCTGAGGAACAAATCAAGGAATCATAAACATGAGCGTCAATTGTATTGGTCACATCCCGAAAATTGCCCCGAAGTATACCGTCAAACGCTGCATTATATTCAAGAACATAGCGCAGGTCGATAGCTCTTCGCTATACAGGTTGTCATAACAGCTCAGACCATCAAGAACATACTGAGAATGCAACGCACGACCTAGACAAGGGCAGTCGTTGAAAATTACCTGATCATTGAAATACTGACCAGGGACTTCAATATCCAGCACATGAAATTCTCGTAATTGGCGACTTTCCTCTTCCAACTTCAGTACTGCTGGTAATCTATCCTCCACATTGCTCTGAAAACGAAGCACAAACTTGTTTCAGCACATGACAAATTCTCTATATTATCTAAGTCAACAATACGTCCTGCTGATTCGAGTATCATTCTATGAGCTATTATATGATATAAACATGCGCACTTAGAGCCAAGGCCAGCGATACTCGGTCATGAATTAAGCACTCAAAAACATGATGCAATCGAGGACTCACTTGCAGAACTCCTTTCCAGGTCTTCAGCTTTTCAGTTAACTCAGCCAGGGTTGCAGGAAATGTGCTTGCACTTTCAGGGTCGAGATCCCTTTCAAATTCCCGCTTGTACTCATTGACAAAGTCGACGTGCTTGGTGATAGTGTCCATTGAAAAGCATGCCCGACAAACTCCGGCTAATTCCTTCTTCAAGGATTGAGGAACCTCTGCTGTAGTAGCTGTAGGGTACTTGTAACATCGATGCAATAGTGCATGAACTACAGCCAACAGTCGCTCCTCTGGAAGTGGAACAAATCGTGCACCTATCTCTGTCAACATTACCTGTGACAAGATCATCAAGTCAATACTGCAGGTCATCATAGATCCAAACACACAACTACAGGGATACTTCATAACGAAATAGGAACGGGTTGAATAATAGAATTGTCACAATTAAGAAATACATCTCCGTAGTTATCAATAACCATTCAGTACTTGCAAAATCAAGAGGCTACCTCAAGCTCATTTGCTAAATTCGTATGCTTTGTCCTTAAAGCCTCCATGATATCCTTGGCAGCTTCAAATGCTCCAAGTGCCAGTGATGGTCCAGTCGGACTACTTGGCCATGTGGCACTGCTCAACCTGCGCAATGTCTGAGGTTCCCCTGGCAGTGATGCTCCCGATACATTCGAGCCAGAAGGCATGCTATCTCCACCAGAAACACCCCTCTCTGTTTCTTGTCCAGTGATTGAAGATGTTTCAGTGCCACTTTGCAATGCCGCAGATCCCCCTTGGTTCCCCTGATCCATTGACAACAAATGCTGACAGTTAGCTGAATTAAATTTAACTTCAAAATAGTAGAATCAGGAATAGGATTCAGAATTAAGCAATTCCTTTCCAGAGTAGGTAGACATTCACGAACATCCAGATGCTAATTGTAGGGTGTTCCAAGGCAGAAGAGCCCAAATCATCTTTCAGCCTATCTCCAAAACTAAATTCATTAGTCCAAGATTATTACCTGATTGCCCGGTGGCATCTGGTTGCCAGGAGAGGTGTCACTATTATTATTTGCTGGTGATGCAGCGACATCAGATGAATTTGCAAAATTCGATACAGTAGATGAAGCCATCTGAGGCTGGGAACGATTTGGAGCACTCCTCAGCATCTCCGATTTTCCAGCGATGTCACGACGCTCCAGTAAATATGTGCGAAGCCAATAATACAAAGCCTGGAACAGTTGAGAAAAATATATAAGATTCAATACACTATTTTTGTGATAGCCTTGAATAGCTATATGTAGCTGAGAACGTATCGCGACTAAAGTTATCATATAAAGAAGATTTGAGACTATACAAAAAGACTATCTCTTAAACGTCGTTAGACCAGAATAGAAACTTGGAATCCCCTTGACATGACATGATAACGTCCACTCTTCACTCTTCACTCGATTGAGGGTATGCCCTGATCAGGACTATCGTAGCAGTGGGATCTGCAAATATTGACTCACTAGAACAATCCCAGTCTTAAAAAATAGATACTATAGCTTTGTGAAGTGGTCTCCCTTCTGGACTTGGCAGAACGATTGAGGAGAGAACAAGCCTGAGCAGGAGAACTGAATTAGTGGTTTCCACTCTTTCAGAACATTTCAGAGAAGGTTGAGATCAGGGAAGACTTCTTAACAGCAGTGTTGAGGTCAGACCTGAGGAAAGACTGCCGCAAGCTTGAGTATAACGTTCTTGCAGCTTGCTGCCTCAGGCCTCTGTAGGGACAGCAGCAGTTGGGGAATCCAAGCAAGCCAAACCCATTGAGGGATAGAGTCGCAGTACTTATCAAAAGCCTTGCTCACTGCACCTGTCTGATTATCGAAACTCAGCAAAAAAAGCACTCTAGCTAAGTGGTTACGCCCGTGCTTGCTACCGTACTTGATGCCTTGTAGAAAGCAGCTCACGGCATACTCAAGCCACAAATCTTCATGAGTTTCCTTGTAAACCTACACAACCACAGAAGCCTCTCAACTCAACAAAATGAAAATAAGACACAGATATATATTAACGTCAATAAGATAATAATTGTCCAAGGTGAATTCCTATTGACCAGAAATCCATATTAACAGAGCAAGAAGCAATTTCCGTTAAATATAATACAGTGAACTGAACTCATCCAACATGTGGCATGACACACTCCAACACTCAGTTAACTAGAGGCGATGTGTAGCTTATTGCAAATAAAAAAGAAACCTGATCGCAGTGATTGCCCCAGCTAATCCACCCCTTCGGAAGATGCTTGTAGAGAGAAATTGCAGTGGAATATGCTTGATTTGCAAGTTCCATGTCATTCGTCTTTTGCAAAAAGTCTCCCTTCAGTCGAAAAATCTCTGCTTTATGCTGCAGAGGGAAGTATTCCAAGTTCGTTGTGTTTATGAGACTCAATCCACTCGCTAACTCTCCCTTCATTTCCAGATAAGCCTTCGCCTGCTCCCGAATTTTCACGAACGCTTCCTGCACAATTAACACACAATAGACCGATACACAATTATATCAAAGGAATTTGCAAGAAAGAGATCTACCTCATTTCAGGCCTGAGCTCACAAAGAGAAACTCTCACCTGCACCTCCATCGTAAGAAACCCATACATCTTGTTCAGAACAGTAACGCACACTTCATAGAGCCCTTGCCTACGGGCCACATAAGCAAGCTTGTTTACGCTCCATGCCTTATCGCGGAAACCCAGTTGATGTAATTGGGGGTTTGTTTCTGAAAAGCCCTTAAAAGCATTGATCACTGTGTTATACATGTGATTACGCCACTGTAGGAGGTCCATCCAAACCGTCAGTTCATCCCATTCGTTAGGTGTCCGTAAACGCCAAGTTTCTAAAATATCCTTCAAGTCCACATAAGCACCAGCAGGACCCTGCACAAAATATTCAATATCCTGAGAAGTTGAATATAGAATGATTTACAATTTACGGAAACCTCGCAACCACATCCAAGGAAATATTTCAACAACAGGTAGAGCTAAACTGCTTTCGTTGAGCACTAATAGCAATTTAAGTAAAAGGTGCAGAATATTTTCAAGAAATGAATTGAAGATCATCATCAGAACTCAAAATGACAGATCTAAATATCTCAGGCCTGGTATGCCTCACCTGTATTCCTGTCATCTGCCCGGATCCTTGAGGTTGGGTTTTGTTACCATTTCCGATCTCAAGAAGCACCCGTGCTGATTCCTGCAGTTCCACCAGCTGCTGGAACTGCTGCAAAAGAGGAATATGAGATTGTACAGCCATTTCTGGTAACTGCCACCATTCGTGAAGTGCCAAATCAACCCCTTGTCCAACCCGACCATCAGCCTCAGTCACACTGGCTAAACTACCTTCATTAAGAGCCGCATATGCCTGTACCATGCGAAACTTGGGTGATTCATCAACTTGCGCCTTCGGCAATACAGTGTCCTTTAGTAAGGTCCAGTCTGGAACTTTAATAAGAGTGTCTAGCAGAATGTCATAGTTTTCGACACTTCGACCAAAGTCAACCAGTATTTCCCACTGATTGAGACGTTTCGCACAAGCAACCCACTGCTCCTCCCAGAGACACATTTCAGCCTTTGAAACCACTCCAGTGTTGTATGAGCCCTGTATACCAAATACGATAGAATGAATAAAGATGATCTAGTTCATCAGAATGAACGAAAAAGATTATATCATTCATAAACGACTTCAAGTAGATCTAAAAAAATGCGTCCAAGGAACTGAAATGCGGCCTAAACGTTTCACCTGCGTTGCCTTGTTCATAGCATTGTAGAAAACATCCTGAGCTCGTTGCCAGAAGCCATGTTGTAGCAATGAAAGGCCAGCTCTTGTATCAGCAGTAATCGTCCGTCGCTTCCACAACCCATATCTAACATCTTCTTCATTCAGCATGCGGTAAAGTTCTGCTAATGCGTCAAAACAACGTGTTTCCTACAAAGCATTCAGATCGATCTCATCAGTTACCAGCGAAATTTTTTTTGCACGGACTAAACGGAACACGCCAAAGAGCATTCCCACACAAGCCTCATAAGTGAGGAACAAGATGCTACAGTCATCTTCCGGCATCTACTTAAATTATAAAAACGCGCATCACAACGAAATAATTACGAGAAGAAATAGCTACGGCGTATGCCGTGCTACCTATGTGTTTCAGCGCTTACCTGGGGAAATAGCATCACATGGCTCTCGAGTAAGGAGATAGCAATATGCCAGGCATTGTAAGTCTTCCCCAGAAACTTAATCAATTCACTGGGTATCTTCGGCTGTGGTTGACTAAGGGACAGGCCCTCCAGCAGGGCCTGGACCACATTTGGTCGCTTATCCAGTTGCTTATTGTGATAGTCCTTCGACAGCAAAGTTATCATAGGTTTAGCAAGCATAACCTGCTCCTCTTTCTGAAGTGTAGCCCAGACAATAGGGAACACCAACACCCACATGTGATAAGCAACATGAGCATCTGTGTGTGCAAGTTCTCTTAGCGGCATCACCAGGTCAGCAACCTGGACAAACAGAACAGGTTCGTCAGCCTTGTCATAAGGCATTGTGCCGTCTGTAATCAATATGAGTTTAAGGGACCCTGAGTCGCACACCTCAAATAACCAATTGACTTGTGTTAAAAATGAGAACTAAAAACTAACTATGCATATCCACGAGAAATGATGCTAGCACTAGCACAAGCAATGTCATAGCTCTGCAAAAACAAACCTACCTATAAGGATACACATATATATGTGGAAAACTACTGAGGACGTAAATCTGTCTTAGATTTCAAACCAAAATATCTCTAAGCTCTCACCAACATCTACACTAAAGTTCGTTATCAATACACACTATGTGACTTCTCTTTAAATTTACAAGTTTGAAACAAATGAGTAGACAAACCTGAAGTTTGCTGACTTCATTTAAAAATCTCGCATGCTTGTTAACAATACCCATGAACGTAGCCGTTGCTCCATCGGGTTCATCAGGTGGATCAGATGCCTGCTGTTGCATTCCAGCTCGTTCTGGAACTCCTCCAGAAGCCATCAACGGAGGAACCTGCAATACATAAACGTCTACGATTTAAGAAACCTCAAAATAAAGGGCTAGAGGTCACATCTCACATCTCAAAAAAACAATGACATATCTTCACAGAAAGTAAATTTCAAATTGCTCATTAAGCTCAGTTTTTAGTAAAGAAAGGCCGAGCTATCTATCAGCAAAAAATTCATTATGTAGCAAGTTCACACAGCTTCATTGTTAATTCTAACTATCAGAACCTGACCTGTGCAGAATTAGGAGCCAGTGTGATGGGTTCATGTTCTACTAGGATGGCAAGTAACAGATCAAGACTCTGTTTGAGCCAGAACACATCGCTTAGGGCCTCCCACTCTTGTGTTTGAATAATATATTGCAAACGAGTGAACAAGGTTTTGCTGATGGAGTCGTGATAAAGAGTGAAAAACTTTTGTCGCATCTCAGGGTCCCGAGAACGTAGTCCCAGCATAAACTGCCGCTCAACCTTCTGGAAGACTTCTTGCCTGACCGACAAATTATACCTACGAAGACAATCAAGCGTCCATCATTACGGAGCACATAATCTCCATTAAAGATTAAATAACAATGTGAGACAAAGAACACAAGAAGCTGACGAAAAATAACATGAACTTAAATGGGCCTCCAGGTATCACAACGGATCACAGTTAGAATCCCAAAGCTTATGACTGGTGGCTCGCTTACTTAGTTGTATCTGAACACAGCCGATGCAGTAATTTGAGATACATCTGATCCCATTCCTCTAAAACGGCTGGAGTCATACCAGAGCAATCAACTTGGGCCAAATGCTTCATGAAGGCCACCACATCTTTGATAACCAGGGGAGCTGTAGAGACCACCTGACTTGACCCCTTGAAGTCATGTTCAACCCAATCTCTCACCAGTTCCAAAATCGCAAGTAGTACCCCGGTATCAGTGCCCTTCTCCCCGAGAACAGTCTGAAGTGTCTGACAAAACGACTTTTTACTCTCTGGCAAAAATAAAACTCTTTCTCTAATGAGTTTTAAGAGCGTTTTCAGGTTATTAACAGATAGAGCAAGGTCCGCCGACCCACGTCCTGTTTGGTTCGGAATATCGGCCTCCGGTCTATGCCCGCCCTGCTAAACAAAGCAAGAGAAACTAGTTGTGTGAAAACGAGGGAATTGAAACTACATTCCCAAGACCAAAAAAGGAACAACCTGTAATCGCTTTCAATACCAGAATTCAAGCACATGCATAAAAACAAGACACTATTCTGCATCAATTCAGAAATTGGACTGCGTTTGGTTGCCCAGAAGAGCACTTAATAATTTCTACCTGACGTGCAATTTGGGCAGATGTTGTGGCCATTTCTCGTGCAAGACGTTGAAACACTCGCACCAGATACGACATAAGCTTATCGACATACTGCTTATTCCCAGCTACAAGTGTCTTTAATATGTTGAGCGTAAAACTGATCAAAACATTCAAAACTGAAGCTTCAAGAGGCGGTTGTGTTTGATTGGTTGTCACAGTTGTCAACTGCTTCTGAATAAGCTCCTCAACCTTCTGATGCAGAAGCTTAACATCCTGATGAATGTCGGGGGCATCCACTGGAAATGCCTCAAAAACCATTTTCAGCAAGATACAGAGCGAATTACCAATCTCCGGTAACTTGCAATTAAAAGATGGCTCCAGCACCTGCAAAAGGTAGACAAGCTCGAGAATATCAATTGCTTTGAAAGTGCCTTAAATGACCGGCATTTGAATCAGCAATGTCAAGGTTTCTTCTAAACTTTAACCTTCGTACCTGGATAATATGATGAACATTATTACGGATGAACAGATGTGGCTGTTTTTCCACTGCCTTGTTCATGACATCTAATCCTTGGGCCAGTGCCGTGGCTGGATCTTTGCTTTGCCCAGCTGGCTGTTGTGCAGACAATATTTTCTCCAAATAGTTGAATTTCACATTTGCATGAGGCCAAACCTCAAGTGCTTGAGTCAAAAGCTCTAGTGCTTGCTTATACATAGCCTGCGTCTCTTTGTCCTTGGGTTCGGTAACCAACGCCACCTGCACAACATAGAAGTATTCACAATCAAACTGCGACCCTATACATGCAACATCTCAATACATGAAAAAGTTCCTCATTGCATAAGGTCATAAACGCAAAAATCATAACAGAAAACAAGTTGCAAACTCAAGCTGCGAAACCGGAAACCATGTCAACAACTGGACCCCTTAATACTGATTTAATAATAGTCTAACCATAAAAGGTGTAGCTGAGTCACCCGTATCAAGAAGTTTATAATCATCTCCTCCATTGCAGCATTCGGTTTAAACTCCTCGTCAGCCTGCCCCATGGAACCAGGAGTCCCAATGTTGGGTATAGAGCTCGTGGGACCTGTTGGTAGGTTGGGAGACATTCCCGCAAGAGCAGGCAATCCAGACTCTGGTTTTATTCGTTTATTTGTCTCATCTCCAACAGCAGCTAACCCTGCAGCCTCTGGTGTTCGTTTAGTTCCAGAACTACCTACTGTAGTTGCTTCTACAGGATTCTGTCCATCTGCGCCGACAGACTTACTCTGCCCATCTCCATCTGTAGAGCTTCCTTTGGCTTCCGTCTGCCTCCGCTTCTCCCACATCACAACCAAACCAGCAAGATCAATGGCAAGACGGCGATTTTCTGGTGGAGTGTTCTGTGGCAAACCCAATCTGCTAAGTGAATTAACCATCTGAGGAACAAACTGCGCACGACAATTGTAGAATAGATCGGCGTGCCGGACCAAAAGCTGGAAGATATGTATAAGGTTCGGCACTGAATGTCCTTCTTCCACTAGAATCTTCTTGGTATAGCGAATCCAGATGGGTATCTTATTTTCACCCAGTGGAAGACGGCGTGGAAGAGCAGGCATTAAAATATCAAGTGCTTGCTTGACCAGAACACGGTTCTCAGGTTGGCATGTTCGCAAGAGGGCAACAAATACCTGCATACAGACCAAATTGACATAACATGAGCAGAGAAATTGAAAGTTCTATCCTCCGAACACTCCCAAAGCAGCGACCCTACATAAAAACACCACAGGGAAATGTGAGGTCAATATTCACGAACCTGCAAAATTATTTTTTCCGGTGCTTGGTATGCCTCCAAAAACTGGCAGACATTGACAAATGCCCATTGCTTGCTCGCACTTTCCTCCCGCTTCAGATGATTCCAGCCAAACTTGATAAGCTCCTTACGATGGTGAACAAGATCGTTTGGAAGATGCTTCAGCAAAAGAGTAGCTAATTGGAGCAACTCGATTCGCAAAGATTCATCATAATCAGCACTAACTTCCTCTGGGGGATCTAGAAGTTTTTCAATGATGGTCTTGATAATAGTTGGGTCTACGACATCCCAACTCTGATTTTGTTGGAAGGAATGAGTGAGCATAGGCAAAATGAGCATCTGCATAGCTACCACCAGGACATCTTGAGGAAGGCGCTTAGTCTGAAAAAGGTCTAGAAAGCAAAGCAGTACGGCCTTCTTCTCCTGTGGCGAGTATCCTTCCCCAACCTAGATGTCGCGATCACAAATCAAGATTGTAGGTGCGTTAGTATATGCAAGCTCCATCCCAATCAATACGCGAAAGAACAGTAGGGCGTAATCGTGATTTCCACAAGAAATTTAAAGTAATTCAACTCTGCAAACAACATTCATCTTCCTATTGACTATTGCATAATCCAGGAAAAGTAATTGGACAGAAGCAAGTCCACTTGCACATCCCAAAGTGCCAAAGGAACTTACCTCAACCATGTAGAATTCTTTCAAAAAGGTGTAGTCAATTCGTGTCTGCACTAAGAAGATGGATAGCATCTCAAAGAGAACGTTGACCTCGGCCTTCTCATGCCTTAGATAATTCAAAAAGCACTTCACCAAACGCTTGCTTTCCTTTACCTGTTCATGTTTGCACAATTCTACAACCTCAGAAAACAAACTGCAATATGAAAGAAAAGGTCAAGGCAAAACCCGTATACCCAAAACTTCAAGTATGCCTTCCACCAGTTTCGTGAAGCACTGAACAAATCCACCAACGCCCTTCTACAACCCCCCCAAAATCAATTCTCATCAACTTCAAAGCGCCACTTTCCCTTTCACCAATAAAAAACTGTATACTTATGAAGACACAGGATGCGGGCACTTGCCTGATTCAGACTCAGGCCCTGTTCATTAACTAAGCGCGCTTGGCGGGCAGGCGACTGCCAAAGCCTCACCAAAGCATCAAACACAGCACGATTTTGAAATAACCAATCCGGGGAAAGCTTAACCAACGCAGATACCAGGGCCACTCCTTGAAACTGAGCTTCTGCTGTCGCCTGGATACCACCTGTTCCTGCATTACCAGCTCCAGCTTCTGCCCCACCAGCCGGAATCACAGGAGCTGGACTTTCCTCAGCAGGAGCTGGGAAGGCGCTCTGAATAATTTTAGTAGGAGAACGAGCAAGCTCCTCACGTAATTGCTGTCCCGCTTCTGATTGGATGATATCCATGAACCTGGTCATTCAAGAAAAAATCAGTTGCTGCTTAGTACCAGGGTAGAGGATAATCTACCGTAATATTCAGAATCTATATCGAAGACGTAGCAAACAAGAACAGCAACGTGTAAATCCAGACAAAATAAGGAATGCATCCCCATTCAAGTACTATTGCAAAAGGTTAAAAACAAGTCACAACCACAAGTTATACATATTATCAGATGACCATCAACTCACATCCACAAAATGCTTACCGTCGAAACACAGTTGCTTGAGTGAGGCGGTCGAGGAAATAATCTACAGCGTCAGGAGCATAACGATTGAGAAACTTAGTGAGTGGCAGGCGATATGGGCTATTCAATTCACTGTAAACCTGACTTGGAGGAAGAGCAGCCTCCAATTGCATAGTTAAAGTCACCAGCTGATCCAAGAACTTGCCAGCCGCAGCTGGAAGCAGGTGGAAAAGTTCAATTATTGCTGCAAGACCCGAGAAAAATCAAAGACGAATTAATCCATTGGTATCTTTCCAGCTATTGAACCTCATCTCCAAACTATTTGATTTCTGGCTTGTCTCCCTTACATAACATCAACCTTTTCCAAAGAGATACAGCTAAGTAATCCTTGACCAAGAAATACAGTGATCAACAAAATAATGGTAATAACAGTCCGCTTGGATACAAGAAATCGACGATAGAGCGCTTTAAGAGAAATGCTAACGCCAATACCTCCAGCAATTTTGGGTTCCTCCCCAGCCTTCCAAGATTTTTGTGATTGAGAGAGTTTCTCAGGTTCCAGCCACTTCTTCAGATGTTCCATTAGTTTTTCACCAAGAGTGACATTGAACCAATTAGAGAGAAGTTCAAGCAAACGAGCTAAACCCTGTAACAGTGGCATTGTCAAGTTCTTGTGATGAGCCAAGTTCACAAGAATGGGCCGAAGGCTACTCTGGAGCAACTCTTTTGGCATTTTCTGTTGTTGAATGACCTGTGAATACCAATATATTTCAGAACCCTCAACAACACTTCAGCAGCATAATATTCACTATTGATCTGTAGACATATTTTCGACAAAGCTATGAATGTCAAGAATCCAGATATTACAAAAAGGAATGAATTAAAACTAATAACAACCCCCGAGAGTCCTGGCGTCCACCTTAGGAGTGAGATGGGTAAAAAGACACACCTGACGGAGACCCTCCTTGGCAACAGCAACAATTTCAGGTGTGCGGCAGGTGAGTGACTTGAAAAACATTGCAATGATTCGTGACCTCAAGTCTGCATGGCTCTGAGTCTTAAAGTCTGCCCACGCCATTGCTGTACACAGAAGCTCTATACAAACAGTTCGTAGTTTCGTCAATGTGGCAGCCATTTTGGGATTCATGAACTTGCCATTAAGAACTGATTCATCAGCTTCTGCGATCTGCAGAGACTCCTGAAGAATGCTGATAAGTTCAGTTCTCATCTTCAACAATGGTGGCCGTAGGGCAAGACAAAAATTCAGTGCCATCACAGTGCCAACCTGTAACGAAGAAATCATTTCCATTAATAAATGACGCCCGCAAAGGTTCAAACATTTTACAAATCAGCGGTGCCCGTCTAGAAATCTGAGAAATCGCTCGAAAGTTGACTGAAAATATAAGACACAAATTCTATGCATATTCACAAGTTGCGGTTTAATAATTTCTAAGAATAAAAACATGATTCAAAAGTTATAAGAGCTTATCCATGCAAAGTCAACGCTACTAAAATAATTATCTCCAAAGAGAGACAGCGTCATCATTCTTCTCAGTCATGGGGTCAGAGACTAATCGAGCATTAAGTAGGAACTGGAAGGGAGGAGGACAGAAAATCTTACTTGTTGTTCAGCATGCTTGCTTCGAAGAGGTCTTATGACCAACGGCTGTAGTAGTGGTTGATATAGGGGTTCCAGTAACTCTGAAACCTCACTACCTGTTCGACTGGCCAACAGAGCAAGACACGACTGTACATTTTTTCGAACTATGTAACTTGCGTTCGAATTAAAAAGTTCCCCAGCCAGTACCTCTACAACCCCTTGAAAGCTTACTCTCCGTGTCTCACTGTTATTCTCTTCCACATTGTTCACAACGCGCAGAACTTGATTTAGAACTTGACTTGCCTCTTCTTGCTCAGCATTAGCATGCGGAGGCAACCTTTTCAAAACGTAAATGAGTGCCCGCACAGCCCGAACCTGTCATAAGCATGGAAGATACGATTCTAAATGTCAACATTTCGTGAGATTTGCCCGAATTGCTACTGCACGAAAAGACATGCGACAAAATGCTCATCGCAAAGATGTTAAGTAACAAAATACCTGAAACTGGCATAACATCTCCACAGTGGCCTTTCCAACTAACGCTCCAAGACCCATAACCCCTCCCATCTGCGCTTGCCAAGTACTTCCATAGCAACAGTGCAAGAGACGAGGAAGGAGTTGCTCAAAAACAGGCACCCTTACACCCGGAGGAGGAGAATACACTGGATTCATTGACGGGCTGGATACACTCATAGGTGTTCCAGGGGTGCTCACCCCTCTAGGAGTAAGGATACCTGTATGCTTGGAACGAGCTAGTAGAAGCAGAGTCTCAGCAAAGATATTGAGCCCATTTAAAGCAGCCTTTGCATGTGCTCGATTCTCATCAGCCAATACTGCAACGAGTGCGTCTAGGAAGATGAGAGGGTCTAGTTCTTTAAGATTTGCTTGAGCGCGATTGCTTCGAGTTCTAGCATTAGGTACACCAGAAGTCGCAACATTACTATGCGGGCCAGAACTACCCCCGGGGTTATTAGCAGCTGATTCTACATGAAAAATCATAGCAAAATGACGGCAAATATTAGCGGCAAAATCATCCTTCCCATCTTGCAACTCGGTCTCCATGCTCGCCGCAATGACAGTCATGAGAAGCACCTTGAAAACACTTCTTTCAGCCATAAGCTGGGTCTTGGTCTTAACTCCCAAATCAACCTGAGAGAAGTCAGAACTATATAAGTGGGTATCTCACATAACAAAACTTCACCTAATTGGCTGCGTTCGTGCTGATTTGAACATGACAAAGTTGAAAGAGACAAGAAAGGGCGAGTTAATGACACCTTCACGTTTGGATTCTCTGCTCTCCGTCGAGAAGGATCAACTGAAGTAACGAACATTGTGCTGAGTTGCCCAGGGGTAACCCCTTCACCTCCCACATTCCCCTTCAGATTCAGCACAGAGGCTAAGCACACTCTCAAAAATTTCAGCGCATGCTTCCGGTAAAAAGAGTCTACCCCAGCCTGCGTCCCAATAACGGCAGCTCGAGCAAGATATATACACCTATCTAATGGTACAAGAAAGGACGTTGTGGGCTCAAAGGTCAAGATTAAACGAAGTCCATGTTCAGGATTCTCTTTGCACTCAAGGCTCAACGGTTCTTTTAAAAAACGTCGATTGCGACCACCTAATTTCCCCAACAATTGGAGAGCTTTGCCACCCCACATATAGGGCTTTGGTCGAAGATGCGACCAGAGGGTCAATATGAGGTCAGACATGACGGTCGCCATGCTAGGCTCCAAAAACTCTGGATTAAGGCTGTCAATCCAAAATTCGAGAGTCCGCAAGCCTAGGGCAACAAGCTCGTCACTGCCTCCAAGTGCAAGCACTAGTGGCTTCATTAACCGGTGCAGATGGGGAAGAAGCGAGCTTAAACGTGCAGGGAGAGTAAGACACAGCTCAACCACTAGATCTATCATGTCCAAGCCGGTAGGACCTTCCACCATAGCAAGCAGCATGTTAAGGCACGGTTGCAATGTAGGAATGAACTCTCGAAACAGAAGCTCAAACTTCCCCCCAGAAAGAGCCCGAAACATTGTACGCAGCAGTTGCATGTATCCAAGTGGCTTCTCCACCTCAGTGGCATTCTTCATGCACGACTCCATGAGTGTAATAACATGAGGTTGTAGCACCCGCTCACAATCAGGTGCAAACTTGGCAACAGCAACAAAGAGATAACGGAAGAGCTGCAACACAAGTTTTGCTGCTGGAGTGTCTGGCTGCTTCAGTGCATCCAGCTTACTTGTCACCAGATAATTCACCAGAACATCTGCAAAGTGTTTGGTGACCTGCACAAAATGAAGAGAATCTTGTCAATATTCCACTTCAGAATCTGATAACGCAACCATTCAGATCTCTCTTCACTTTAATAAAACACAAACCAACTCCATAAACATAGAATAACGTCAAAACAAATAAATGCTTCGAGATAAAAAAAAAAGCATATGAAATGTATGCAAGCTGGTGTTGACCTTCGGTGTGTAAAGAAGAGTCGAGAAAATCTGGAGAAGTTGCGGGTTCGCAAGCATGCAATCAAACAACTGAGGCATGCAGAGCGAGAACATGTCCATCAAATTGCGGTGCTCCATCACAGCAAAAACTGAAGAATAGTGATTATACATTTCTTTCTCTTCGTCCTTTTCCTTAAAGAGAGCCAAGCAGTGAAGGCCACTTTTCAAAATTCCTGATGCAAGGCGGACCTGAAACAAAACAAACATTGATGATCACCTGCAGTGAGTTATGGAGGAATTGCAGAAAAATCGATTAGTCTGACCAAACTCAACTTCAGCAGCGCCACCATCAACTACCCAAAACCTCTATAATTACATGTTACACACCTGCGAAGTAATCCATAAATGAAGAAATAACAGTGAAGATTCATCACAAGTTGAATTCTACTGCGGTGCATTCTTATAAAAAACAACAGAAATTCAAATGTAGTGAAACTTCACGAGCAGATCAAAGACATAACGAATCATTCAACTGACAATTATCAACCAAATACAAGCCCGGAACACAGAACAAGCATAAATATCCTAAGAACGGGCTAACCTCCTCCTCTCTCATGCCTTTCACAGGAACAGGGCCATTGTTCATCTGAGGCAATTGTGTTGCATTGAAGTGGGTGATGCTCCAAACCAGAGTCTTCATTCCTGATGAGAAAACACGACCATTTTAACAGTGAGCATCAAGAGTATTTACATAGTAAAAATACACACTTTCTGACCCGAAAAAGGTTACACATGCGTATGGTCCGAGACAATAGGAAGACGATATCGTCTGTCAACAAATGTAGTAGTGTAGAAGCAAGATATTAAGAACTGATAAGGGCTATGAAGTCGGTACCCATTATAAGAGTTTTCAAAAGCTGCTTGCAATCCATAACTTCTTTAGAATGCTCTGGTGGTACCTGCAAGTTCAAGGCGGCCTGCACAAGAAATGGCATTTGTCTGAACGACAGCAACTCGTAGCAAGCAATTCCCTTGCCCCATAATTATCTAATTTTGATATTCAATTTTAAAAAGCTTTCGAACAGTGACCATTCCTATGAACACATAGGACTCCCTTGCGTTATAACGATAACCACTAACAAGCAGTTGGCGACATGATAATCAGGACAATCCGACCTGAACTTGCGCAGCCCAAACAATACCAGTAGAAATAAATTCTTATTCCTAATAATTCAATTTGTAAACTTATAAACGCTCCACCCATCAAAGTGCACGCAAGCACGCAAACACAGTAGGTGTATGATAAATTATACACAGCAAAAAAACTGCCCACCTGAACAGGAAGCTCCAGCCTAGAACGCAGTGTACGCCGGTCTTTACCATCTTCTCCATCCTCATCTAATAACTACACTCGCCATAATAATTGTCCAACCAAAAACAAACCCAGAGTCAAAGTAAGATAAATGGACTGGGAAACCAAGACACGCAAAAACCAATTGTAAAATTCTGATCTTTGTGACAGCACATACATAATGCTCCTAAATGTATTTGAAAAGGAGACTCAAATCACCTGAGGAATGCTGTGTTTTAACGTTCCAAATTTACTCACAAATGCATCCAAAATGCGGCCCTGTGCCTCAAAAACGTTAGCAATATGCACAACTATTGACTTTTAAACACTAGAAATGTACCCTATTTAGGATTTAATCCCTAAACGTACAAAAAGAAATTCTGGGAAAATGACACAACGAAAGCAACTGTTGCAAGTGATGAAACAAGACGGTAGCAAGTTTAAAATAGAAAATCCTTCCCAAATGAGCATAAGATGCCTTACCAAAAGGGCTCGCCCTTCTTCTCGACTTAAATGATCAACTCTCCGTCCAAAAATTGTTTCTACCTGCGAACTCCGTTCACACCTACTTATAAATTCAACCAGTAATAATTACTTTGTTTAAGAGAGACCTTTAATGTTTAAAAACTTGAATTCTCTACTGTAAGCTTAGCAGGATTTGATCCCGACAAGCTATTGGAAGCACTGCATGATTTTCAATGTTGCTACTCATTGAAAGAATGATTTCTGAAAATGTAGTGCAATATCAATTACAAGTTAACAGAAAAGCAAACTGATTACATTTGAAAATGTTCTTTACCAGATTCAACATGAGGCGAACGCACGTTGTCTGCACACTGAGAGGAAGAGAGGAATCGTGTACATTCCTAGAAAACAAATAAACAATTCGGGAGAGCTGCGAACAACATAAAACCCATCATCATCAATGACAGCACTTTCGGATTCAGGTCATCAGACTATACAGGGCGTTTTCAAAGGAAGATTAGCACGAAGGATAAGATGAGAACCTGGGGAAGAGAGAGATCCAAGCGAACATGGTGGATGAGCTCTGCAAGTAGGCTATATGCTAGAGGCCTAAGCGTTTCGTAACAAGCCCTCCCAGTTCCAACTAAAACCCTGCCAGATAGATAAAAGGTTCAGAATTCTCTTGGACCTTTCAAAACTTGCCAACAAGGATCACACTGATCCAAAAACATAACTCTCAGATAATAGATTGTCAACGGATAAAGTTCACGTTATCAGTAATACATACCGCTCGTCGAGTAATGTGTCTATCTGCGGAAAAAATCCCCTCCTGAAGTCTGTTGCAAGTACATGACGTGTGGCCACTAAGAGTTCCTGGAAGAACATCGGAAAGCACGTGAAGATATCAGTCAATTGAAAAAGGCATTCTTAACCTAAACACAATCATCGAACTTCATGACCTTGTTTACAAAAACCCTCTCATTATAAAAAATGAGAAAATCAGTAGCCAAGATATATATCTAAAATCATTACACAGATTTATTGAAAAGCATACATAACTTCAATCCTCCGAAAATATTTCACTAAACTGCAATAGAGTGACATCCCTAAACCACCCCTAACAGCAAGTCTTACCTTGCGGATTGAGACCGAATCCGGACAGCTGACAAGCAAGCTCACGATGCTTTTGGATATGCTATCCTCGTGCGGACGAATACAATCAGCAAAGCTCCGCAGCAAATAAGTCAGGAAGGACACAGTCTGCACATACCACAAGAAGTGGCTAGCAATTATCAGTGAAATTGAAACATTACTATAATATCTACAGGAACAGCTAAGCGCAGAAAATAAATATTTGAGACTATGAGAACCATATCAGAAATTAGACAGGAAGACGATAGCAAAAGCTAGCAATACCTTCACTTGTGCTCCTTTCAATTCTGCATAGACATTCTTCAGTGTTGGAGGTACTTCAGTCGGTCCAGTGATTCCAATAGCGCTCACCATGAGAGGAAGCAATACAGGTATATTTTGGGGCACATAGCGAGGGTATAACTGGAAGAGGAACATCACAATCAAAGGGCACTCAGTGACCACTTTGAACGACCTGGTGCTTGGATTCAACTGCCCAGACATGAGACCTCCAGCTGGTGACCTCATTTGTCCCATGTATCCATGATTGTGATGTGGAGCTGGCACATCTCCAGTACTGGATTCATCAAAGAAGTAGCTTACGGTTGCCCTGAAATTCTGGTAAATCTGCACCAGAAAATTACAAACTGAATTAAAACTCTGGAGCTAATGGTGTCTTGATGCAGACCGTGCGAAGACAAAATTCCAGTCCTAAAGACCCAAAAGAAAGCATGATTCACATCCATAAAGGCACTAATGCCAGGGCCAGAGAGCTAGAATCGCATTGAATACTGGAGCAAGCAGTCATTGCTTTTAAAAAACACCTGCAGATTTGATATCACAAGAAGTTCCACTAAAGTATGAGAGGAAGTGTGTACGACTTTAGCGCAGTCTTAAGCTTCGGCGATGGACAGCGCAAAAACATATATTGTCCTCTAGAAGCACCTTAGCAGATGTTTATCCATAAATGGTCACAAATATTTTCTTCCACTAAATAGAGAACTTGCGAATATTACCTTACCTGCACCTTGAGCAGCTTCATGGAAAGAAATCCTCAGAAAACATCATAATTTGAAAACAGTCGTACCTTGTGTACAAAGTCCAGAAACTGCTGCACATCTGGTTCGAGAGCCGGCCGAAAGTTTTTGTGAAGATCGAAAATGATTCTTAAACAGATCAAGCCATTCTCCTCGTTATCGCATGCCAGAACATGCATGGACAGCTTCAGCAGGTCTTGCACAAAAGGGCGAAGCACCTCACTATGAGGTAACCGATTGAGAATCTCAATGACAACGTTCCGAAGCTTGTGTTCCACATTGTCGGTCGTTTGGGGCTTTGTAATCTGTGTCAAAAGAGTGGAGAAGACGCGGAAGTAGCTCTTGAGAAAATTCAAGTACTCGGACGTATGCACAATCTCTATGCTGTCTCGCACTTCAGTGGCCAGCACGAACCTATTTTGCATAGCTGCAATCCAAGCCAAGGCGTCAGCAAATAAAACACATCCAATCCTGCTCATCGTCAGACCCTAAACCCCTAACTAGGGCTCAGAGCATTAAAAAATCGCGAGCTAAAACCCAAGCTCGGGTCCACCGTCTTACCATCCCTCACACGATCAAGCAGACCGAATCAATGGGAAAAACTCCCTCACTTGATAAACACCTCACCGGTTTACACAGACCCTAGCGAAGCCTTCCTATTCAGAATTCCGTGAATTAGAGCCACATTTTCGCCACTTGAGAGCTTCGTTCTCGCCAAAAATACTCCAGAAAAAACTCGAAACTACTCCATCACCAAAAAAACACGGCACCGAAAAAAAAAAAAGTTCTCGCAAGAAAATCATTCGCAATCAAAAATGCAAGAAGCGAGACTTACAGACGTCGGCCTCCAGAAACTTCCGAGCATGCTGATCGAAATTGGCTATAGGAATCATGGCGTCCCCAGCCCCGTGGGCTGTCAAACCGCCTCCGGAGGAAGGAGGTCAGCCGAACTCACGCCCCAGAACGCAGCAGGGCCCCATACAAGAACGGCGGCAATACCAATCCCAGTCCGTTAGCTAATTCAAGAGCGCGCGATTGCAGCAAGAAGAAAGAAAAAGAAAAACCCTGCGAGAGCAACAAACCAACTCAACGAGCTCCGCCCGCGCCCGTGCCGACAAAGCACACAGGCACTGCCCTCACCGCCTCACCGCCTCACCCCAACCAATGCGTCATGTTCTAACTTAACGGGGAAAAGAAACAAGTTTCGGCAACAGGAGGTGACGCTGGGAATTGTTTGGAAGACGACGGCAGACGAGCTTCGGTGGTGAGGAGGATCACCGAGGCGTGGTTGAAGCTTCGTTGGGGGAGACATGACCGCGACGAAACAGAGGATCGTTGTGCCACTTCCCCGCTCTCGGCAACCCTCCACAGACAGACTGCTTAATCGTTATTAGTGCAGCCACCATAATTGGCGTTACTTAACCCCTAGTGAATGAGGTAAGTAAAGGTAGACAAGCCTATTACCATGCAAACTAGCAATCTGAATAACTTGGGGCCAACTCCAAGAGCGGCACATGGGGTTTTTAGAAGGTGGGTGCTTATTTCACGAATCAAACCCATGTGAAATTTTATTTAAATTGGAATTTTTGTAAATTTATGAAGTGGTCTTTGAAATTACAAAACCAGCCATAGAATAGAGTCATGAACATCCTATAAACAATCCATGATTGCTCTCCTATATATCTAATTGTACTTAAGTATTCACCAATAAACTATTGACATGTTACCATTCATTGACATTAGTGCAATGATTTTGCATAAACTAGTAATAGATTTGGATGTTTTTGGAGACAAAATTGGGGACAAAAGTAAGATGATGGAATTAGGCAACAAACGGAAATGGATTCATCTACTTTAGTAATCTATGGAGTCTTGAAAAACCATAGATGTGCTATGGAACATGTGTTTTATACCAAAAAAGTTAGAATTCTTTGGTTATGTTGTGCATTATAGATAGAAATTACCTACCATATCAAACTTGAAAAAACAAACATTTAGGAGTATTATTCAAACTCCAATGGCAACCTTTAGGTCAAAATTGGACTAGCCGATATTTACTAAGTTCAATCAGTTTTTAGAATTTTTTTTATTTTTAAAAATGATTGAAGTAGAAAGTAAATTTCTCACACTTCTTTTCTTGTTTTTAAATTATAAACATAAAATGGATATTTGAAAAGGTAAAATTCAGTTTAACTAAGGCACAACCACCTCTGGAACCTGTAAGAATAAAAATGCAAAATTAATATAGGAATATAATATGAACTTCATGTGCAAACTATGAAAGATAAAAAAAAAAAAAAAAAAAAAAAAAAAAAAAAAAAGGTGCACTGTTGGTGTAGATTCAATTCAATGTGTGATGAAGTTAGGCACTAAATTTTATGTCTTAAATATGCATTAGTATCACACAAAGTCAGTCACCCTTCACTAAAACATTGAAGTTGTACATTTTCAATCATGTATAGTTATCATGCAACTTTAGCTCTTCAAATTCAAATATCAATGATCTGCCTAAACCACAATATAATAATGGATGGCAATATCATGTTGTAATACAATAATACTTCCCAATGAACAAATGGAACATGGAAGCAATGCCTAATAATAATTGTGCAATTACTATTGAAAATTCATCATAGAGGAACTTTGTGATACTATACATTCAAGTTTGATTTGGCACATTGGTGCCAAAATAATTTAATTTTAGAATTCAGACAATTCAGCAACTCAATTCAAATTTCTTGACTTTCAACACTTTGCTCTTCCTAATTTTTGAACAATCCTAATTTTGGATTGATTTTTCTTTTCATGAGTAATTGTGTTTCTTTTTCTAAATTTTCTCAAGTATGATTTTTGGATATTCAAAATTAGCAACAGCTAAAATTTTTCAGATTTTCAGAAATAGTTGTACAATTTTTTTTTAAATTTCAGACATCTTCCAAATTTTTCCTAATTATTCACAAAACTGAACTAAATGTATAGTAAATTGATTTGTGGCTTCTCAAATTTTACTCTAAATTTTTTTTAAATAATTTTCAATGTGATTTTTTTCCAAAACTCAATGTATTTGAAGTACAACTTCAAGAATCCATACAATATTCTAAAACAAGATTTGTAGTGGGCACCCTTGTACAAAATCTTCAATAAAAATATCCTAAATCAATTTCTTGAAATTCAAAATAAACTTTCAAGGATATTCAATTCAATTAAACTACCAAAAATAATATTCTCATATGATTTTACTTGGCTTCAAAATATAGTTGAAACCCAAATATGGTGATTTGGGCATTTAGGATTAAAAAGTTTGTAGTCAAGGATGATCAAGCTTAGAATAATTTTTAATTAAGACAATTGAAAAGTATGAGATCTCAAAAAAGTAGTACTTTGAATTTTTGATTTGTAAAATTAAGTGGGAAAATTATCAAAAAAATAATTAAAATGTATCCATTTGTAAAAACTTTATAAAGATGATCATTCACCAAAAGAACCACCAATTTGAATTTCACCATATTTCCAAATGTGTGGAAAAAAATCTCACTTTGCAAACTTCTATCCAACAGAGAATTAACCATTTTTCTTAAAAATTTATACAATAATTGCTTATATACTGAGAGACTATCTTCTTATAATTTCTAAATCAAGATTCTTTTTAAAGTCTTCAACCAAATGAATTTTTATTTTTTTATTTCACACTTTGGTATTTGTTTGTAGAAGATAGATAAATGATCCTTATTGCTTCTATGTGACTAAGGAATGAACTACAATTATTGTAGTACCTATAATGAATAAAATCTACAATTGTTAATAAGAAGTAATTGAAATTTAAAATACAATATTTTATTTAAATTTTGTAGGGATCAATGTACAAAATCCTTTGTGTAGGGAAGATCTAATATATTGACAAAATGAACAAAAATACTTATAGGGTCTTAAAAATACCCACCAAGATCCAATTCATTGATTGTTCTTCTATGACTTCAATGACAATATGGGACGTGGAGCAAATACCAACAAGATATGTTGAAATTTTGATTCAAATATATAAAAGAAACCCAAGAAATCAAACAATAATCCCTCAAAACCTCAATTGCAAATGAAAGTCTTTGAATGCATTCTTTTGTGGTTGTGGTATGGATCCATCTAATAGGAGAAATGATCAATGACAAGAAAAAACTTTGAAGATTTAAAAAATAAAAATAAAAACATTGAGGATGTTGGAATGATTATTGTTGTCATTTTGATACTACTTGAAGTAAAATTGTCCAATACAATTATGATAATGGTAAACAAATTCTATAAAATATACTCTCCATCAAGGTCCCATTGAGGTCATGTCTATTGTGATTAGAGATATGAATACCATGTCACTAAACCCATGTGACTATATGACTAGGCCAATATGACTATGGTGGAAAAGGCCAATTTGACACTATAGAATTGATTTGTCTAGTCATGCACATTAATAGAGATAGTCACAAAAGCATGGTTTTCTTGTTAGTATTCATAGAAATATTTTTTTAATAGTTTAGTCCAATACTATTAGCATATTCAATTTTAATTCTCAATCCAATCAATGTTTGAATACATGGTCATAAGGCAAATACTTAACAAGAGTGGGGGATAAAAAGGATGGCAATCTGTATGAGTTATGTCAAAATGTTGTAATTATGTACTGAGAAAAACTATGATCTCATTTAAATATAGTAGATAATTTTTTCAATACAATTTATTTGATCAACTATAAAACTACTGAAATTGAAGTTAACATTTAGCTCCATAAATCCATTTTTGATTTGAAACCTCCATTCAAAAATTATTGACAAATCAACTTGCTTCACAACAAATATTAATATAGATTTCAACATATTTTCAATAAATAAAAAGTGTAATATACAAATAATGGAGGTGAATGGAGGTGAAATGGTAGTGTGTGAATATTATTTCAATACTTATTATTACAACATCATGTTGGCATTAATGTGCTTGCTATAAATAAGTGAAGTAGGCATTCCATCTTGCATTCCACTATGATAGAATTGTCAAAATACATATTTTATCCACAATTTTTGACATGGTATTGATATGAACTTAGGGTCTTTTGACACATGTCTAAAACTTCAAACATGCTTTTTTTGCAATTCCTTGTAGTCCTTTAGGGGTTAAGCCCTACCTCCACCTCTATTCCAAATTATCTCATATTCTTTGTGTGGTCACAATGCATGCTCATGAAGATAATATTTTAATTTAATTTAATTGAGTTGCATTAAAGGGTCGTTGCAAGAAACATTGTCTGTTTCGCGTAGCATTTTCCACAATACTCCTGTTTTTTGGGGGAGTACTATTTAATTAGAAAACTAATTTTTTAAGAATAGAAAAAATATTTTTTATGTATAAACCTTTAAGAAGAGGGTACCCTAGGAAGGAAAACTGTAGAAAAATTCTCTAGGTAGGAGAACTAGAAAAGTGCCAATTCTCATGAAAATTGGCACTTTCACATTTTAATTTGTAATAAATAGGAAAGTAATTTATTTTTTTAAATTAAAAATTTGCCATTTGGGAAGAGTTTATGAAGATGAGATTTCAATAAACTAATGATATTAGAACCATCTTCAATGTTCAAAAATTGTGCGCAATGGGAGTGTTGTTTGCACTCATGTGAAGGACATAAAATAATATATTTTCAAATTTCCTTTGGTAGATACATGATTTCCTAATATAAAAATCGACCATGAAAGTTTCAACTCTAGATCATTAAATATGGGGACTCCTAACATAGTGAAAAACCCTGAACTATACTTTGTGACAAATTAACAAAAATGATTTTTAAATACAAAATGATTTTTTTTTAATTTCTAAAATATAAGGAATCTAATTAACATCAAGTTAGACATGTTCCCTAGAAATTTCTTGTTCATTGGACTTGTGCTTCAAAAGTTAAAGCAAATAACAAAAGCGTCACTCTCATTGTGACAGAAAATAGGACCACTGTTTCTTGCAATGACCCTGAAGACTATATAAGAGACTTTACTTGACTTTTGTTAAGCATATAAAGGAAGACCACATTCAATATAATATTGCTATTATTGTTTTCAACATATTTGTTATGAAAAATAAATTTGTTATCTTTAACAAATTTATTGTATAGTGAATGTAGTTTCCTATAATTTTGGGATAGACATACATTTGTATAAGTGAAACTTGTATGAGATTTATGCAACTTTAGAGCATAGGCACCTCTCTTAGGTAAGCCATCTTCAATTACCGGCTTGACATTAAAAAATTAAGGATTTATAATCATGACCCCATGGCATATGCCTTATTTACATCCATGTCAATTGAAATTCAAAGATCATGATAAAATCAACTATATAACTATAACATTTTTTCATTAAAGTGTGACAAGAAAATAACTAAAAGAAATTCAAACAACCATCTTAACTTTAAGAGATTGAAATTTGTAAAACACAAGCCCTATCGCAAATTATCACCCTCACTATGTTTACATCACTTAAGTTGCAAAAATCAGGATTATATAACTTTAGCTCATTTAAATTTTTGAAGAAGATAATCAAAGGAAATTCAATCAATATTTGAGATCCTATTTGTAAACTATTACTGTCCCTATTTCCTACATTACATGGAAATGCAGTCCAAGATGACAAGTTTTTGATAGAGATTTGTCCAAAATGACAATAGCCAAGTTATTGTTACCTCATCTTATCAGTTTGTGAGAACATGTCAAGTTCTTGTCAAATTTGTAGTTGATGTTTGATTCTCTTCTCCTTATTTGCCCAAAATACAAAGATTCTATTAAGTTTCTTATACGTTTTTCTTTTCATCTAATACCATAGATATCTTAGCTTGAGTTATGTGAAAAAATCAAGCTCTCCATATATAGATGGAGTGGTAGGAGGTAGAACAACCCATGTGGGATATGTCATTTAAAAGTTGCAAAGCTCAACCGCTCATAGTTAAGTTTACAATTGGATTTGTATTAAAACTAGAATTTCAGACCTCATTTAGGCATAGTAGAATAACTTTTAAAAAAACATTTCAACTAAAAAAAGTTGGGAAATCAATTCAATTTTCATGTCCAAAAATCTATTTGATATTTTGATCCTCTAATCAATAATTATGAACAAATTTCAAAAGGGTAGTAGAAGAGAATTTTTTTTACCTTTTCAAACATCCTCTTTGAAATTTGTCCATAATTTCTGATTGGAGGATCAAAACATCAAACAGATTTTTGTTCATGAAACTTGAATTGATTTAGGAACTTTTTATAGTTCAAACTTTAAAAAAATAAATTATTTTACTATGCCAAAATGAGGTCTAAAATTCTAGTTTTAATACAAATCCAATTTTAAACTTAACTATAAGCGGTTGAGCTCTTGCAACTTCTAAATGGCATATCCCATATGGGTTGTTTTATCTCCTACCACCCCTTGTGTATATAGAGAGCTTTCTTCTCTTACCTAATCCACAAAACAAAAGTGGTTCATGAAGTGCAATGTCAAGATGGCAATTGGCTATCTATACTTGCATTTTCATTTAATATATAAAGGTTGAAATTTAAAGCAATTTCAATTTGGATATTTTATCTTTCACTAAAAATAAAGACATATGTAACCATTGATTAGTCCATAATGCCAATATGGCAATGGGACAACTAACAAAAGAGAGTATTAGGGAATAGAAGTTGATAAAAATTACAGCAAAATGACAAAACAGTTGACAGAATTTTGTCAAATTATTGGTCGAATCTACATTTTCCCACTCACAAAGCAATTAACAAACTTTTGTCAATTTTTTATCAAATAGAACACAATTTTCCTTATAATACTACCACCCTAAGACTCACATTTGAGAGGCTAACAACGGGTTTTTTTTGATGCTGATGCACTAACTTTCAACACATTGGCATGTTACAACTATAGTGTTAAAAACATAGAACTAGGGAGTTCAATAGGGAATTGTCAAACGTAGTGCTACAAGCTTTCGAAAGGGGAGGTACATGAGATAATTTTTCCCCCTAGTCTTGAAGAAAAAAGTAAAAAACTAACTCCTACTTTGGGTTGTTTATTTTGTACTACCTAAACTTTTCAACCTAATTTGGAATCTTTGATAGTTCAAATTCCAAATTTCCAAAGTTTATAATCCATAATAGATAAATTGTTCTTGCACTTTCTCCAAGATAAAAAAATTTGGAGCTCCAATGTTTCCCCCTAACAAAAGGCTCAAAGCACTAACATAATGGAATCTACTCAAAAGTAGTTGGTGGAAGAAAAAAGCTATATGACAAACAATAATTAATAAGGTTCATTTCATATTAGGTTTCCAATAGTTGTGTAGACTTAAAACCCACCCAAATCAATGAGTAGGAGTGCTTAGATCCTTAAATTGAGTCATCATGTGAGCCACTAAAACTTTTTATTGAAAGTTGGCCAAGTTTTCTCTTTAATCACATGCCCATTTATGTGGCAATATTTTGATGTCAAAAAATTGGACCCAATTGCTCATTATTGGTTCACCACTATCCTTCACACAAATCTACAACTTAGATCTGATTTGCGTTGGCCCCATGAGTGTAAATTATAAATTATAAATTGGGCCAACTTGGAATTGGAATTTGGCCTCAGCCCTAATATATAATCGATTATAGTTTTTCAAATCCCAATCGCCATCTGGTGGGACGGAAGCCCCGAATCTTGGGTTCGATCAAGAGCAGGTGGGGTGGAATTTTACTTCGGCGTATGTTGCAGCTTGCTCGTGCTGCATTGCAGCTACGTGAATTGCTGCTATGCTGTTTCTGTTTGTTGATCAATTGCGCTCTGGGACTCTAGATTGACTGGGGTTCTCGAAATACCCTTTGATCAAATGCTACCGCACCCCATCATTGCGAGGCAGTGCTACCACGCTCATCGATCGGCTGCTTGCGGATTCAAAATCTCTCTACGAATTTTATAAAACCCCAATTGTTTACTTGGGAAGTTGGGATTGCTTTGATTTCACTGCGACAATTCTCAGATTTCGAAGAGTGAATTGACGGAGAGAATGTCAGATAGTATTATAAATGAGTCCAATGTCAGTGTTCTAGTTCCAGTTAGTGTCGAGGTACGCATGCATCGATATCGCAACCAGAATTCGAATGTGGCCTTTCGGTAAGCAGGAGCTAGATAGGTGCCAAAGCCATGCCCTCGGTGTCATCGGCTCTGGCAATCGCAATCGTCGTGCTCATGGAGCCCATCCTGTCTACAATAGAGGCTATAATCTCATCTAATGATCCGTCAAGACAGTCGAATCTTCACGACATGCGTAGTGTGAGCGACGAAGGAATCTTACAGCAAGGTATTTATGTGCTCGATTCGAAGTAACTAAGGTAGCACCAGTAGCCGTTACTGGTGTGGATGCCAGAAGAGGCTGTTCTGTATCACTCGAGGTTGAGAAGTTGTTGAATGGTTACAGAGATTGGATGCGACTTTGTTTCAGGGCATGTGGGTGGAAGCAGTCGACACGAAGTCTCTGTACCAAAACACGAGTGCCCCATTATATCACTCCATTGCAGGACTGCCTTCGCAATGGTTGGCCGGACCTCGACTACCTCCACTGGAATTAAAATGGAAACCCGCACGGTGCACGCTTCCTGAAATCGACGGCCGCGCACTCCTGAAGCTTCTGCAAGGCAAGATGTTCGCTTTCATCGGGACTCTGCCACTCGCAACCAGTACGAAGTCCTCGAGTGCTGGTTTTGGCGAATAATGCAGCATTAATTGATCATCATATGTAGCTGCATTTTAAAATCTTTAAACACATTCAGAGGCCGGGCGCTTGCAAAACAGTATTCAAGCAGTGCCCTATAATTTTAGAATTAAACCATCCATCAATTGAAGCAATTTTGTGTAAGTAGCGAAGCCGGAGGGAGATCCCCTTCGACCTGAGAAAGGACTAGCGACATGTGAGTGTGTGTCCGCAATGTGTCCCCATTGTAGCGATGTCTTTCAATTCATAGTAGCGTTGAGATTTGTCGATATTTGACTGACGAATCTGCGGTTCATTTTGCGATTTTGTGTGTTCATAGCCCACGAAGGACTGGATTTGAGAGAGTGAGTGTTCTCACGACCACATTGAAAATTAGGTTAACCACGTCGGACTGCAATTAATCTGCCAAAGAATCGCTGCTGGGATACTTTCAAAATCCTTGAAAATTCCGCTTGTGGAGCTGAAATCAGTCGAAGAAAAGACGATCCACCCCTTAGAAGAGCGCAAGAGTGTGCACCTCCGCTTTTACATCGACAATATGGAGCTGGAGACAACGTAACTTGTACTGATATTGTGTTAACAGACCCCATTTCAAGTATCTTATACCAGTCCAACACTGGTCTGCAGTCTTTGATGTATGAGCTTGTGCACAATGCAGTGCTTTTGTAAAGCTTCTGTGGGTAATGCTGATTTTCCAGTGCCAAAAGTCACTACTATGGCAGGTTCACCTTAGTTGCTAACATTGGAAGGCATCTTCTCAAGGTCAAATACTCAAATATGTGTTCTAAAATTCTATCTACAAACTACAAACTAAGGTAGACATACTAAACTTCATCCAAGATCCAATTTTGCAATTTATAAAACCATCCAAGTTCCAAGGTTATCCTTTTTCACCACAATGAAAATGAAATGTGAAAAAAGGTGAGTAGTGAAAATGGATGACAACAAATGCATTTTGATTATTGACTCTTGAGGGATGCTCAAGGCCCTTACATATGGTTAATTATATATATATATATATATATATAAGAGATTTACTTTGACAAGTCATAAAAGTCATTACAAATTTGTGATTTTTCTTAAATTTTTTGGTTGCAAGATTTGGCTTTTTGTAAAATATACATGTGGTATCCTAAGCATTTTATTTAGGGTGTTCAAATTCCTTCAATGAATGCAAAATTGCTTTGGAATAGGTACTTTCACCAAATAAGGGATTGGCTCTTGAAGGATTCACTATTGTGGGAATGACATCTTTTAAATTTTAAGCCCCTATGAAAAGAGTACAACCAATGATGAGAATATAGCCTTGAACATAAGAGGAAATTATTCCTTGTGTGAATCAATCATTCACAGCCACCTCATCTTATCCCCTATATTCTTGGGTTGCAAAGTGACTCCTGACCCATTTCAATAAAGATTTTCCATTCTATTAGATAATTCCTTTAGAGCCTGAATTCTCTTAAAAAGCACATCCTTCCTTAATTACCTTGAATTATTTTAGGTATATCACTGCTTTTGCATACACACACATAAAATAATTGCCAATTCAAGAGGAGACAAATATTATGTAAAGGGTAACCTACATTCTCAACTTTAAAAAGTAATAAAATTACAGTAGAAGGTTGGAAAATTACAAAAGCACATGTGTTGCATTTCTGTTGAGTTCATGGACAATATCATCAAATTTCCGACCTTGAAGATAGTGGGACCAGAAAAAGGGTCGCTTTTAGGTGCTGTTATCTGACAGAGTAACAGTACAGAACGTGAAGACCAACAATGAATACCGCAGTTGGTACGTACGTCCCTCCAACACATTCTTACGCTACCGAACGCCATTGCTACAGATGCTTTATTGAGGCGTGTGAGATAAGCGTGTTCCTATAATTGAGGCAGAGGAGAAGCTTCAGGAACCTGCTGGAGCGAGAATCGCTATAACCAGAGCATGTCGCACTCTCCTCCTCTCAGACCGACACTGGCATTGGTGGAGCCTGAGTGCAACCCCAAAGATCTCCGTCTGCCCGCTCCATCTCCATCTGCATCTCTAGGACGAGCACGGCTTTGGGGCGAGCCGGGGGAGGTCTTTGAGGTTGAGCTCATGTTCGAACATCTGTCTCCATGAACAACATACATGCTTCGGTCTAGTTTTCTCGTTGAGCGGCATCGATGTAGTGCCTTTGTTGAAGGATGCTGAGATTGAAGGGTTGATGCACTGTAGTGCCGTTAGAGCTAATTGGGCCTTGGTGATGTAAATGCTAACATTCTGCTTCTCGGTCTCTATAGCTAGACTGTGAGGGTGGTTGTACAACGCAGAGATAGAAGAGTGCGTGATATTTGAGTACGTGTTGCGCCCCCGGTTGCGCCTCGAGGTTTCCGTGAGCGGTACCTTTGTTTGAGCAGTTTAGGTGAAGGAGATTTGAAGAGGACATGAGTTCTAGAATTGTGACTCTGTTTTTGAATGTCAGATCGGATTCATTGTATCTTTAGCTCTGCACTTGTGCTCCGCTTGGAGGTTGTAACATTATGTTGTTGTAATCTTTGATTTCATGCAAGCAGAGTCTCTGCTCTGAAGGCATGAGCATCTGTGTCGAATGAGGATTTTTTTGTGGAAACTTTGAATAGTGTTCTTAGACTTGAGTACTGGTACAATGATTGTGAAGTCAAGCCTGTCTTGGTTGTTGTATAGTCAAGAAATACTTTTGTCGATGGATGAACCCATGAAGATGAGACTTTGTTAACACAGATTATTTCAATCTCAAAGCGCAGTAATTGTAGTAAGCGAATTAACGGGTGTTTCGAGATTGAAGATTGCTGAGGTTTTATCGCAAGCATGATTGCTGAAATTTGGTTCCTCATCCATGTACAATCTTGCTCATGGTAACCGATATACGCCACCTCTTTCCTAAAGTACCTTCGCCTACTTAAAGAGCACTTCACAGCACTTCCGTTTCAAAAAGCAATGCAAATTAGCATTTCCAAGCACTTAAGTTTCCTCAAATGATTATTTAGAGTACTGTATATCAGACTTGCCTGAATACCGGTATAGTAACAGGTTCAAGAAATCGACCATCTAAGCAGAAAAACAGATCTGAGGCGCAGGGTGCACGCTGAGACACTTGAAATTAACTTTGGGTAGATAGAGAAAAGAAAAACAGTTGCATGGTAATTTTTTCATAATTTAATGACTCTGATAGGAAAAAATATGATTTTTTGAAGGCAAACTGATGTAGGTCGCTAGTTATGTGCGTAGACTATAGTAATCATCAATTGAAAAGTGTCTTAGAACAAAGTAAGACAATCACTAAAGTTGATTAGAAAGATGTTGTGGGTGTTCATCAAAGCATGTGAATGCATACAGAGAGTGTCAAAAATGGAGCAAGGCATGTAAGGTAAGTGGTGCAGAAATTGCTCATTTAAGAGCAGTTTTGCTTCCACAATCAAAAATTGTGGTTTGAACAATTTAGATGAATTTTAAAGAGTAAGAAGAGAGGAAATGAATTGAGAAGCAATTTTTTTCATAATTTTTGCTAGTGTGCTAAATTAAATATGATTTTTTAAACACAACTATCATAGGGTGCTATTTATGTTCGTAGAGGACATCAATAAAAGTGAAGCATCTGTCCTTGAATGGTGCAATTACATCTACCAAATGTGAGTGGCTTAATTTTAGGTGGCCTCCCTTTGGTTCATGTATGGTCCTGGGAGGAGACAGAACTAGGTGCACATGCCAACTTAAAGAAAGTAGATTATAAAATTAGATCTAAAGGTTTGTTGATCAAACTTTGATAGCTCTTGAACTTAAAATGAAAATATTGGAAGAGCCTCATTAACTCTACAATTGCATTTATGAATTCTCTAGGTATGGTTTAAAATTTCACCATTCTCAAATCCAAAAGTATCCAACACCATTTCAAATCATGTCCATATATCAAGGACATCATCAGAGGCACTATTTTAAAATGTCAGAGGAACACTTTTTGTTCTACCTATAGGGCAATTGTTAGAACACGCACATAATTACCACCATCTACCTTAGTAAGCAAAAAAAGATTCACGCTTCATTTTCTTTTGTTGCCATCTCCACTCTTAATTATATTTTACTGTTGTTGCATATTGTAATATGAATTTTCTATCTCGTCAATTAAAGTACATTAATGAGTCATGAATTACACATTTTGCTATTCCCAATGGACTACTCACTGTTTTGAAATCACTCACTTTGAATCAAATTTCCTCACTTCACAAAACTTGTTCATTTTTAGAACTATCTGCATTGTTTCAATCCCTTCTCTATGAACAATTCTAAATGCCTGCTCGATTTCAAAGCATATTACCTTACATCATTTGTAACATGGTAGACAACTTCCCTAGGCTAGGGTAGATTGACCCTCTTGTTCGTCCCCACAAGTCATTCCAAGGGTGCATGTAAGAAAAAGGACCCCCTATTTTGTGCTTCAATAATTTATCTTCTCTACCTCTTGTCCCAAATTTGGGGCCTCCAATTGCAAATATGAATTCAAAAATTGCAAATTTTATCATGTGTGAAAAATAAAAAAATTTCAGGTTTTTTACTTGGGGATGAGTGAAGGGGTCAATCCACCTCGGCCCTTCCCTGCATGGTTAAGAATATGGTTCTCCATACTAAGTAATATAAATAAGGCATCCCGGGAGTAATAAAAGGTATTTGGCAAATAAAAATATTGAATGAATAAAAATAAAATGAGATGTGTACCATATCAAGCTTAATGCTCTCAATTTACTATAAGGTATGCACACCTATAATAGTCACTAATTACAGCTGAGCAGAATTACTATTATTAATATGAATTATTTTTATTAGATTTTATTGGCAATTGAAGAGGATTCCAACAAAGATACATCTTTTGGGTGATTGCAAGAAACACTTCATGTTTCTGGCTCAGAAACCCGATTTTTGGTCATAGGACTGGCAGTACTATGGACTACTATCAATTTTGCACGTCTAACTGCACCTGCAAATCTCAACCATCAATTTCGGGCACCTGCAGATCTTAACCATTGATTTAGTATTATAGACTACTATAGACTACTATGTAGTATTGTAGAAGCCACTAGTAACAGAAAATAACAGAAAAGGGGTCTATGGACCTTTTCATTTTTAGTAATTAAAATTTTTTTTAAAAATTCCTAGAAAAAAAGATATTTTTGTAGACAAGCCTGCTCTTACATTGCACCAAAAATTTCTTCAAAAAGAAAATTTTCGTGCCCAAAAAATGTGCGTGAACAACGGTCACTTTAGCCCCATATAGACCCCTCATGCAAAGTTTTTTTGCAAAAAACTCTTCGTCTCTCATTGGAACACAAGTACAACTCCAACTTCTCCAATTTTTGGCTTCTAGTTCACATTTTTGGATACAAATTCAGCTTAAAAACCCCCAAAATGACCAAAGTAGACAACCAATCGGGGGCACTTTAAAAATAGTAAATTAATTTTTTTTAAAACTCAAAAAATGTAGAATGTGTGAAACTTTTATGTGTACCTTCCTTCCAAATTTCAAGACAAATGGATTTACGATGCAAAAGTTATGACCAAAAAACCACATGTCCAAGGGCAAGGGGACAAAAAATAGGACAAGTGTTTCTTGCAATCACCCTTTTGTAATCAATATATGGAATAAAGTGATACTTTTTGGTCCAAATGTAAGTGTCATTTTGAGGTGTGGTGATTAATATGAGTGTACATATTTTAGAGCATTGCCAATAGTATTGAAAAAATTCATCTTGCTAAAATACAAGGACATTGTCTAGTTGCAACAAACTCTTGTATGTGCCATCAATGCAACTTGCTATTTTGTTTTCCAACCAATCTCAAGACTCCTAGTGGCCTAAAGCAAAAAGAATCTCCATCATTGCTAATCCAATGAACTATTTGCAAAAGAAAAAGAAGTTTTGGTGGAGTTGCTATTCCGCTAAAAATTAAAAATTTTGCCCAGCCAAAGAGAATATTTATTGCTCACTTTTTCATCCAAAAAACACAAGGGTGGGCATGTTTAGCGTACTGAGTACTGCTGGAGCTGCTCTAACAGTAGCTGTTACAAGGCATCAACTGCGGCGCCACCAGCACAGGACTTACGGTATTTGCCAAATCCTCTACGCGGATACTGCTCCGCATTCACCACAAGACAACATGTGAGCGCTGAAATTGCTCAATTATAGCTTAGTGCCACTTGACTATGGACTTCGGCAAATCCTGCTACTTCCAGTTTGCTTTAAAATTTCTCCAAAATGGATGTGCTCTGTCATTAATTGATCCATAGGTGGTTACCCTTCCAAAAACAACCAGGTCGCGATATTGAGATGGTAAATAAGAGTCCAATCTAAAGACTTACCGTAGTACTCCAGGGATGCTCTGGACGAGCACAGTGACAACAATCACTACAGGGTTTGTGGAAAGGGGTGCACGGTTAACTTTTCAACTCCTTCTTTTAAAATGACACAAAAATGAGATTCGTTTTTGAGCGACATGAATACCCCTGGAGAAAAAGACATGTTATCACTGAGCACTACAATATGTATCCTCTCCATAGCCAAGGCCGCGTTACTAGGAGCATAAACAACACACCTTCATTTGCTTTGCGCTCATTGAATAAAACTTGTGGCGCGCTGATGCACACTTCAGTTGTGGTTTTCTTAGTCGGCTGCGCTAGATCGCGTCTTGCATGCGGTGTGCAACAAAATTTTGCATGGTTTTTGAAATAATGATTGCATGTGCCAAATGGAAACAACTCTTGCAACTTTCTACAATTTATGTTCGGATAACTTGGAAACGGGCTCAGCACTACGGGAAGAGCCACTCCCAACTCATTATCAACCCCGGCCCTCATCGAACCAGCATACACATTGTAACAACGTACAAGATAGTTCACTGCGTTGAGCATCAACCACATTGGAACAAGATAAATTACGGAGTTCGGCATTTACAGCACTGAAACAAGCCTTTGACAAGATTCCTCTTCACTAAATGACATGCAGTGTAGCAACTGATCGATGACGTGAAACCTTTCTATAATTACTGGAATTGAAGCCTAACAGTACATGCATAAGTCGGAGGAAAATGCAGGACATAGGGATTGTATCTATACGTGTTTTGTCACCAGGTACTTCAAATACATGTGGTGGACAAGAAATCGTTGCTTTTCGGCCCTCACCTTGTCCCCACCACCCAAAATAACTAACGAAAAAGATTCATAGGTCATAGAACTATATTAAATGAAAAGATGTAAAGGTCCTATTTCTAACCACTAATCCCCTCTAACAGTCTTCAAACTCCTCAGATACCTGTCACTTACGGTTCTAGGATTGTCACTGTTCAGTAACCACCCAACTCGCTTGTCGTTGCGCCGTGGACATGGATTTTCAATGCGGCCGGGTCGCATTGTACTTCTTCCCCCAAGCACCCAAGTGATATGATTCATTTCTCACTGAATAATTAAAGACTACGATGACATCAATCACTGCGGTGCTTGTGGGAAGGAGTGCAAGGCCGGCCAATACAAACAGTACTCTCAGCAAACGCTTGCTCAGGAAATAGCACAGGAAGTCGGATAACTTATATCCAGCTGAAGGATATATGAAGCAGTTGCGGATGTTAATCGATCGATAGATCGATCCTAATTAACAAAACATGAAGTACACGTATACAACATGAATTTGAGCCCCTGTAAAACGTAAAACCAAAGCCCTCACAATTCTGGAAACAAGGCTCTGCTATACATGCAAGAAGGATTTCGGAAGGAGAAGTGTGCACAAGAATGTGATGATCGATCAGCGAGAGAGACACAAGCGGTCAGTGTAAGTTAAGCTCGAATTGAACGGGAAGAGGACTGTATAAGGCGGGTGATGCTCTGCGATCGCAGCCGTTCCATTTGATGGCCACGATTGTTCATCATGTAGTCAGGACGGTAGTCCACGTTCACTGCACTGCGTGACAGTAATTTAGGTGCCTGAAATGCCAGGGAGGATTGACCGGCCTCATTGCCGCAGCCAAGGGTAAAAGTAAAAAGTTGACTCCTATTTTGTGCTGCGATTTTTTATATTTTTTCACCTCTCTTACCTAAGGTATGAACACCTAAAATGGACACTTACTTGAAATGAGTTGATCGTGAGGGTCTGTGCAGAAAAAAATGTTGTCTACGGGGTAGGAAATGGTTTAGGAAACCAACAAAATTAGTTTTGTATTTTTCCAAGCTTGTATGAATATTATACGAATTTTTGAAAACAACTTTGTAGATGCACCTACTCTGGACATTAGACTAATACCAAAGTAGGCTCGGAAACACCCAAAAGTGACACACTCTAAATTTGAATTAAGTATGGGTGACTAGCTATTTTTTGAAAGAGTGACAACTTCTTGAACCCCCACCTGTCTACTTTGGGTCCACAAGTCCTTGGATTTAGGTTGTTTTCTAGGTGTCCGTAAACGACTCTATCCATTTTAGGTGTTCCTACCTTAATATAGGGTCTTTGATTGCAAATAGGGGTTGTCACTCCTTCTTCATTGCACTCCCATTTTTCACAAAATTGGGACTTGGCAATTTCGGGTTGGCTTACAGTGAGCTCTCAGTGGCAGAATATACTTATGTTGCAAAGTTTTTTCAATGTTTATTATTCTCTTCTAGAGAAAAAGAATGGGCATGTAGAAGATTTCACAAGCTAAGTATATTCTGTAACCCGCATCGCCTACCCACACTTCGAATGACGACCGGACATTTGCAATATTTGTATTAGTTGTATATTTTTAGTCAGAGGTGAACTCAATCTTCGCAAGAGTCCTCTATACGAAACAAAAGGGGGGTCATACCTTCTTCACCCGAAACTACTATGCATTGGCTTGTGTTTTTTCGCACGCACTGTTCACATTAGAGAAATTTTGGACTCTCTGGAGGGTTGCCAGGAAGTGCTGAGAGGGACCCTCAGTGCATTACATTTATTTTGCTTGAGGAACTTTTCCCCTATTTTTGCACTTCGTCTCTTCCAAATGTCAGAGCATTCTCTTTCAAGTACTATTAGTTAGGGTTGTGACAAGTATTGTTTTGATATTTGAAAGCACCCCAAAAGCACCTCCCTTTGACAATTGTGAAATAGAAAACTGAAATATACTTTTCGAACTCCCGATACTCACAAAAAGAGAATCTTTGTTTTGTCAAAAAATTCCCTCTTTTGAGTAGCTTCAATAGGCTCGAGAAAAAGACTGGCTTGTTAAACCTTGGCAACCCTCTGAAGAGTCCAAAATTTCTCTAATGATTCTTTAGAGAAACTTGGTACCATGAAAAAAGTGTATCAACCCCTAAAATGAATTCAAAATTTCCAAAATTTATTAAATGTTGTAAATATTAGATAAAAAAAATTGGATTTTCTCTGGGGATAAACCATAAGGCAATAAGGGGTCTATTCACCCTGGCCATGGAAATGTGGTTAGGGTGAATTGACCCCTTTGCTTAGCCCCTCTAGAAAATGCTGAAATTTTTTATTTTCCATGCATGATAAGATTTGCAAATTTTAAATTCATATTTGCAATCATAGGCCTCAATTTTACTAGGTGAATTGGATGGCCAAGGTGAACTAATCCCCTCGTTCATTCCCCGTTAGATGGAGGTATGTGATGAAGTACTCCATTTGCCATCTCTTCCTTGACTCAAGTCGGTTAACCTAAGGTTACATTTGTCTTATAGTAGGGAGGATGTGGAGAATGGATGCACTTGTCTTTTTATGGAAAAGGAATTAGGAGGCGTCACTTTTTGAATCCACTTCTCATAATGTCATCTATATTTGAATGACGAGGCTTCATATTATGCAATGTGGGATGCTTTTGGCAACCACCATTTTAATTTTTTAGAAATGGTCCTTGTGGATTTCTCTATTTCAATATTCAAATGGACGATAGAGATGGCTCCAATTCAAAATTAAGAAGCCATTTCCATCTCAACTCCCCTATATAATCAAAATTCAAGACTTTTTTAATATGAAATTGCAAGTAGATTTGTAAACCACTCAATGAAATTGTGTGATAAATTAGGGTTTAATTCCTAAAGGACCAACATGTTTAGAGGCCCAAAATTGCTTCAAAATACTCATCCCCAAAGCAAGGTTGAAATCTTCATCAATATTTATATTTTAACAAACCCAACCATATAATCCTTTGGTGAACTTGTTCAAGTACATTGTCCCAAAATTTTAGAATGAAAATCTCCACTAATTGCAAGTTCCATGTGCCTAAAGTTCAAAATGTTAGCTTTTCTAGCCCTTCTAAAAGGTTTTATCTTTCAACATTTTTGAGAAAAAACAACCTTATATCCTACAACTTGTGCATTTAGTCAATATGTTGAAAAATGGATTGAAAATATATACAAAAAATTTTAACCAAAAATACTTTCATATTCATCTCTAAAAATATTATTATGTGGAAGGTAGTACTAAAATTAAAATAAAAAATTATTTTGCTCATAAATCTTACAAGAAATTAAAAATTTTGAATACCAATGGTGAGAATTTTATATTTGATGATTAGTATTCTTTCTTTATTTTTTATTCAAAAATTCTCAAAATTGAGAGCAAAAGACAACTTTATATGTTTTTTCAACATTCATTGCCCATAAAATAAAACTCCTCATAATTTTTACTTCATTATTCAAAATTGGATGGTTCAAATGTTTTTGAGTAGGTATCAATTTCTGAGTAGGTAAAATTCCCAAAAAATCATTCATATATTTTTAGATTATATTTTTTCCTACCCAATTTGATATTGAAGTCAAAAAAATCCTTCTAAATTTTGCAATATTTATTGGAATGACATGAAACAAAGTTTCATAAGTAGATTATAATGAGTAGCATCCATCCTAAAATATTCATGAAAAATTACCAATTATGAAGTCAATAGAGGCTACCCAAGTTCTCAAAAAGACCTAAGTGGGCAATTTTCATATGTGGAATTTGCCTAGTGGCAAAGTCATGTATGGAATTAAGTAGAAATTTCTTAGAAGGACAACTCACCAGCTTTCCTAACTTATGAAATTTCTGTCATTTTACAATGCCACCCAAAGGATTGATTGCAATACTTTTTTTTCTAGCAAAATTTTGCCAAATCTATCAGAATCTGACCACTATGAATCTCTCCCTCAAAAATTTGGCCTATGTAGTGAAGCCAACAGAAGGAACACTAGTCCAAAAAAAACATTGAAAGGTTGTTAGGATAATGTGGGAATGAGATTCTCAGGTTGTCAGCCATTTTTAATTCAACTCCAAGTTTTTAACCCCTAAACGTCTAGAATCATCTCTAGAATTGATGATTTGAGAAAAATCATTATAAAGTGCTATTTGGAAGCATAATTTTGAATTGACATACAAACAAAAGTTGTAGAATTTGATTTTTAGATTCCATCTATACAATTAGATTCACCAATGCTATCATGAATATTTTTTTATAAATTTTGAAAGAGAAATTCCAGAATTCCTTCTAAATTTGATTACAAGCAAAATATTATCATTTTATGAGTAAAATTTGTTGGAATGGATTTGAAATGAGGTTCTCTTCATATGGTAATTTTTTAAAATTTTTGTGTTCTTCAAATCTATAACCTCATTTTGGCAAATCTAGGTTTGAACTAAAGTCAATGCATCTTGACTACTTGACATACTTGCACATATTTAATTTTAGAAAAATATGTACTCTAATAACACCAAATCCGACCCTTAGATAGGACAACAACTTCGTAATGTATCTCCACAAATTAGAATAACTTTCATCCAAGTAGTTAGAAGGATGATACTCTAGTTTCAATTTTTTCATTGTCCAAAAAATGGATGTCAAAGCACTTAGGGCTTAATTCAACTCCAAGTCTGTAATTCAGTTTGGCCTTTGAGTTTTGCAAAAATTAAAGTAGACAAGCCTATTACCTCCCTAATTTGCAATTTGGCTATGTTGGGGTCAATTCCAAGAAGGGAAAATATTTTTCAAAAGTGTGTGCTTGATTCATGAGTCAAATTCACGTGGAATTATAATTTTACAATCAAAATTGCACTACAAGAGAAAGGGGTGTTTTAAGAATAGTCCTAGACATATAGTCCTACAAGTAATGACCTTAAAGGGTTGTTTTCAATAAAAAGTTACTAAACACATATGTATTTCTAGTAAATTTTTACTGAAAACACCCCTTTAAGGTCATTACTTGTAGGACTATTTTTAAAACACCCCTTTCTCTTGTAGTGTTGTGATTTCTATGAATTTTTGAATTGGTCTACTCTGAAATGACAAAAATGTCCTAGAAACAACCTATAACTGCCATTTCATGTATCTATTAGCATTTAGAAAGAGACCAATAAAAGAGTGACATGTTACTCTTAATGGCATTAATTCACTAATTTTGTCACAATCTAGAACAAATTTGACTAATTTGTGGACAGATTTAGATGCTTAAATGGATGGAATTGGGGCCAAATTTAGGGTAATGAAATTAGAATGCAGACAGAATTGGGTTGGTCTACCTTACTAAGTCCTCTACTAGAAAGTGCCAAATGATTTGACAAAAAACCAACAACCATCTATTGTTTTAGGTAGCGGTGGACATGAATTGCACATTTTAACAAGTTCTTGTACAAATGTCATTTTTGTTTTGTTGATTTGGGTACTACATGTTGTAATTTCTTTTAAACATTTTTTTGGAATCTTCTTGGAATCTTTTTAGAATCTTTAAGAATGTGTAAGAATCTATAGGGATCTTTAGGGATCTTTTATAATCTTTTGGAATTGTTTTTAAAGTTTGAATTTAGAAGTTGAATTTTAATCAAATTTGATTAGAATCTAATCAAATTCAAAATCTAATTCAATTTGATTTATAAATAAATTTCATTTGATGAATTCTAATTTGATTAACTAAAGTTAAAATTCTAATTCAATTCCAATTGAATTTTCTACTTAGAATTCAAACTTATATTTATATTAAAATTAATATTAATATTTTGAATGTAATATAACAAGTGTAGTAAGTTTTAGAATTTTTTGCGATGTTTTATTTTATAATATGATTTTTCTAATAGCAATTCTAAAATATTCTAATTTTAATTTTTAATTAAGCTCTTAGAATTTTAAGTTTTGATTCAAAAAAGTTCAAATTCATACTAGTAAAAATTTTTAATTATATATAGAGTATTTAATTTGAATAGTTCCAAATTCAAATTGAACTTTCCAAAATTTAGCCCCTAAAGGACCAAATGACATTTTTTGGCAACGTAGCAATTTTGGGCAACTCACTACAAATGGAATTTTTATTTTTATTTTTTGAAAATTGCACACAACATGTGCCCGAGGAGTAGCTTTAAGGCCCAAAATTTTTCATAACTTTTGAATACATGGTTAAGAAGTTATTCTATGATATGTAGTTTTCATTGCTTGGTGGGCAGCTCAAGTAATCAAAAAAACTTCTTAAAAAATCACTTTTAAAAAAAATAAAAACTTGAATTTGGTTTTCTAGATTTATATTTACATAGAAAGCTTTGAGTCATTCTATTTTGATTTATGAGATGAAAGTTATGGAGAGTTTTAGTTGTGGGTAGTTTGCAAGTAGTTATAGAATCTCCCCTCTGAAATAAACTTTGAAGACCTTTATTTAACTAAATTTTCCATATTTTTGGAAAAAAATAAAAAATTTAGGTGTAGATTGTTTATTACAACATTTAGGGATTGGCATCTTTCAATTTTATAAATAAATTGTTAAAAATTTAGTATTTTGAATCATTCTCTAGTTCTTTCTATTTACTAATTTTTTTTTGTATATTGTGCAATTCCAAATTATCTAAAATTTTTCAAGCACGTATCCAACTTTCCTAGAAGAATGAATCCAAAGAGTTACAACCAATTTGGACATTTTTTCATAATGATTTGACCTTGTGAAGTGCAATTGTCTGGATTTTTGTAGGGCAAAAAAAGGGATTCTTGTCACTTCAAACACTAATATCTTGCAATTTACATGGTGGAAATTTCTGAATTTTTTTTCACATATTCTCAAACTAGATTACCACAAGATCCTACAGTTACAAATGTCCAAAATTTTTTTTTTCCAAAATTTGGTATTTGTACTAGAAATAGCAGTTTTGGTCTTTTGGATAATTTTTGGTGAAAAGAAAGTCAAAAATCTTTAGGGGTTAAATTCTAAGTTTTTAACTATTTAAATTCTAAGTTTTTAACTATTTAAATTCTAAGTTTTTAACTATTTAAATTCTAAGTTTTTAACTATTTAAATTCTAAGTTTTTAACTATTTAAATTCTAAGTTTTTAACTACAAAAGAAATGTGATTTTTGACCATAGCAATTTCTAATTAAATGCTTGCCCATAATTATGAACATCTTACAAAATATTGAAAAATTTATCACAAAATCCAGACTCAAAAATGAAAAATTTCAACCAACTTTTATGGAAAACAAACAAATAAGAAGGAGAAAATGATCTTCAAAGTTTACTTAATTCCAAGTCACTTAAGTGGCCAATGAAGAGTAAATAAAATTCAAAGCTCTACTTTATACTTTGAGTTGTACCCATGGTACAATGGTTTGAGCCTTGGACCTCCAACCATGAGGTCCAAGGTTCAAACCCACATGGGAGGGGGCTTGCCTTACATGGCACTTCCAATGCCCATGTGGCGGGTTTGTCTGTGTGGCACATTTGCTCGTGAAGCAGCTATCTGCATGGCGGGGGGGGGGTCTGGGTGGTGAGTTGTTCATGTGGTGGGGTCCACATGGCAAAGGCTGCCTAATTGGCACCTTTTCTTGTATTGCAAATTCTTATGTGGCATTTTTAATTAAGATCATGTGGTAATTATTAATGAAAATGAAGAAATAATTATTGTCCAAATTAATAGAATGGAACAACAAATTTCAATTTGATTTTGAACAAGACAACAAGACCAAAACAATTGAAATGAACAACACATTTGAGTTAGATGTCTGTTGTTTTGGTCATGGGATTTCTTGTAGTGATCCAAGTTCACTCTAGTTTGATGTAAAATACTTAAATACCGAACTTATACATTAGGGTCATCAAAAAATAATTATTCTAAAGAAATCCTTGTGTATAAAATTGAACAAGAAAAAATTGTCAAATTCATCAAGGATTAAAAAAGGAAGTCCAAAAACAAATTCTAGAGTTAGCCTAAAGGTTAAAAACTATACTTCAATTCTCACATACCATCAATTAAAAATTTGACAACAAAATCAACGACTTACCTCAAGGACATTTTTAAAGTTTGTAGGGTGGAGAGATTATTTTATAATGAAATCCATTGTCTTGAGTCTTCAAAGGGTATGGGATAATTTGAAGATGAGAGCTTCATAGCTCAATGTCAAAACTTACAAATTGTGTTTAAAACAAAATTTCAGACCTTGGTTAGGTATAGAAGAATAATTTTTTCCAAGAAACTTTGAAATAACAAAAGTTGAGGAATCAACCTAATTTTCTTCTCTAAAAATTCATTTGAGATTTTGAGCTCTAAGAAAAAGTTAAGCACAAAATTCATAAGAGGATGTTTGACAATGTCAAAGAAAATGTCCCTTCCACAAACCCTCTTTGAAATTTGTCTACAACTTTGGATTGGAGGCTCAAAATCACGAACAAATTTTTAAAGAAGACAATTAGGTTGATTCCCTATATTAACTAAGTTCAAAGTTTTTTTCTTTTTTTTCTTCTTATATGCCTAAACAAGGTCTGAAATTCTACTTTGAATACAATTTTTGCTTCCAGCTTAACTATGATCGGTTCCCCCCTCCTACTAATTATAATTTTTATATCCTATATGGGTTATATTACCTCCTACCATCCCATATGCATATGAAGACCAAAAGTATTCAATGTATTGAAATATTCAAAACAATGAACATGCTTCATAAATAGGATATTAAAAGTGAAATTTACAAATCACTCTTTCTATCAAAATTTGTTATCAATGGCTTATACAACACATCCAGACAATTGAACCTCTTATATATTGCAATGACCAACAATGATTGATAAATTTGACAATGGAAAAATGAAAACTCTTTTTAAATCTAACTATACATTGAATATGAGCAATTTTGAAGACCATTTTTTCCTTTAGCTTCAAAAAATTGAATTCTAAGTACCAATTCTTTTAAAGATATTTATCTCATTTTCAATTACATGTCATCATATGAAGACCATGTTTTGAACTAACCATATAATTTTTGAAATGAAACTACACTTGCTCTTCAGGAGTTACATAACAACTACAAAGGAGAGTTTTAAATGTTATACAATGGACTTGAACACAAACAATTTCTAAACAATACATATTCCCGACTTCCTGTGCTCTTGTTCTTCAAAAATTTTAACTCATCTTTTAAAGAATGAATTGCCCATTAAATACTTTCCTACTTATGTGCTTCAAATTTCTGTAATTACTTTTAATTCTCAAGAACAGCCTCACTGAAAGAATACATAGTTACATGTAGTTCTTGGTTTATAAATATTGTCACAATTTATGAGATTGGAAATTAGATATGACTTTATGTATTCACAACTATACAAATTCTACATAACATTGAATAAGGTAGAAGCATCAAAATGTAACACAAGTCATTTTCTAATACCTAATAAACAACCTAAATCCAAGTGCAAGAAGATCCAAAGTAGATAGGTGAGGTTCCAAAAAGTTGTCACTCTTCTAAGAAGTGGCCAATCACCCATACATGATCCAACATCACAGTGTGTTGCTTTGGATGTTTCCATGCCCATTTGGGTGTTAGCCTAGTCTTCAATATAGATGCATCTACAATGTTATTTCTAAAAATTCTTATAATATTCAAACAAGCTCAAAAAAACATGAAACCAATTTTGTTGGTTATTTAAACCATTTCCTAACACTCGCACATCATTTTTCTCTCTATACACCCTCATAATCAAAAGATCCACGGTAAGTGTTATATGTGGGTGCTTCTACCTTAGCATGCACTATCATCTTGGTTCTAGTGTACATGGTACAAAATATTTCAAATCCAACAACCTTCATGTCTATTGTCTTTCATTTGTTCATCACCTTCAGCCTCTATCTATCCACTTAGCTATTCATGAAGTAATGTTGGATGTGGAATATTCCAAGCCATCTATTCTAAAACTATGATTCAGAGTGATTGTACGTGCCATTGAATGTCATGGAACTTGCTTATATAAATCACTCTATACATTTTTCTTTTAGTTCAATTCTTTATTCCTCAAACCAAAAAGAATTATTGACAAGTTAAGGGAACATGCATAACATTGGTAACCAATGTTGGGGGGTCCAGTATACTCTTCTACAAATTGTACATTGAAACATCCTAACCAACACAAAATTCATTGCCACTTTCCAATCAATCAAGCATACTAGCACTACAACTTTTCAACAAATTGTACATTGAAACATCCTAACCAACCTAAGATTCATCGCCAATTTCCAATCAATCAAGTATACTAGTACTACAACTTTTCAACCCACCAATGATTCTCTTTGTATGATGACTAAGTTCCCCCCCAAGCATCTAGAAGGCGCTCTTTTTCCTCCAAGAGAGACTACTTTACACTAGTTAAAATGTCATAGAAGCTATGAGAACATGACAAACCAAACCAACACATGAAGGAATGGAACAATGGACTCTCTATGTGAAGCTAGAGGGATTGACTTCCATGCTCTAATGGACCCATTTTCCCTTTCATTTCTATCCATCATTGGAGTTTACTTTGTGTGCATTTTCTTCAAAGTTTGGATCTCCCTCTATTGTTGCACATGGCCATCTATACTTCCAATACCTCATTGCTAGCATTTCATTTTGTACTTTGAGAAGAACCCTTGTTTTTTTCTTCTTCTTACTAATGTGATGCATTAAAATTCTTTCTCTTTCATTTTTTTATTTGATTGTTGCACCAATACAAGCAATATTCTTCACTACTTCTAAGAAAAAATTATTTATTTCTACCCTAATTAGTTCATTGCATCATTCATTTGTCAAATGACATTATTCCCCCTTCATCATTAGAATTTTTAAATGGAAAAGCATTAGATGAACAATAAGTATTTTCAATTCCAAGCAATAACAGTTGCTTTACACTTACTTTCAAAGTTAATAATTTTTTTAAATTGTAGTTCATTACACATAGTGTTGCCTATTGTCATAGATAATACAATAATACCGGAGTCAAAGCAAGTGGTTCATGATATGATGGTGGCCTTTGCAAGTTGCAATTTAATTGAATCATTGTTGACAACTAGGATTCTGTTGTGCAACATCTAAATTATGGGAATTGAATTTAAACATCTTGTATTTAAATACAGAAATGATGCACAACATGAGTCTTCATTAACATTATGCAATTCTTCAAGTCAATTCACTACCCTTCAATGAAATCAAATAGTTCACAAAGATGTGTTGAAATTTGTAGCTTCTCTATGTTTTATGTTGTTAGTCTCACACAATTTTTAAAAATGATGTCTTCAAAATCATTCTATGGTTGCATAGACAAAAATGATTAATGATCTTTTTCTAATGACGTTGAAACATTTTACTTCTAAAATGATTTTTGTGCAACATAATGAATACGCTATCTAATATACATCATTTTTTTCAATGTCAGTGGAAATCTATGGCTTGCTTCTTTTCTACAATCAAAAATGTAGAATGTGTTGTAGGTTTTTATTTTTGCGTCAACTTGATTTACCATGTCAATGATATTTGTGATCCATCTATTGCCTAATCAATGTTTTCCAAGAGTAATTTGGATGCAACAAATCTTATTAAATTGCAATTTAAGCCAAATGAATACTTATATGTATATATTTATATACATATTTCAAGAAGGAAAAGTTTATACAGGATATATATATATACACACACACATATTACAAGAAGGAAAAGTTGGTACAAGATGAGTTAATTCAATGAATCCAACTTGAATTTGTTGAAATTGAAAATTATTTTTACAAAAAATGGTACAATGCAAAGTGAAAACCTTTGTAAAAGTCTTGTTTTGAAAACAACAAAATAACAAAAATAACATCATGATACAATAGTATTGCAAAAATATAGATTTTCTATAATATGTAACTTCTTTCATTTAGATGAAGGAATCAAATCTTTACTTTTTGGAGTTCTTCCCCCAAATACAACATTCAATATAACAATACAACAAGATTTAAGTTTTAAAAAAAAGAAATTTATTCTTCATAGAGTTCAACTTACAATCCATTGATATAATTCACATTTTGAATTTTGTTTTCATTTGATATCCTTTTTATAAACATTTTATTTTTTGATATAATTAATTTTTCATCCTAAAGAAGCTTGACAAAAAGCGAACAACAATGTAATGGTTGTTTGGTAACTTAGGATTTTAGTATTTCTCATTTGAATGAAGTAAAAAATGATGAAAAATATTATGTAGTACCATAAATTTCTTCAAACATAATTATTTAAAGTACAAAAAAAGGACTTCAAATGGAAGGCACAAAATAAAAGATTACAAATGAAAATCTAAAATTATGAAATGAAAATAAAAGGCTAAGAATACAAAGCTAAAACGCAAGTGTTAAAATAAAAGATCAAAAGTAAAATGATGACATGGAATATATTAAGCTAATACATTGCAAATAAACATGCTTTAGAATTCTTTTATAAAGACATCTTCATATAGGATTCAAACAACATACACAAACTTCATAGTACTTTTGCACTTCATCTCTACATAGTAATACATAGAGTATATCACTTGTGTTCAACAATCATGGCTATAACATCTGAAAATCCAAGGTATACACTCTGTGACACAAGGTTTTTTTCCTATTCCATTTTTTATTTCTTTTTTTTGCAATTAATCATCTTAAAATCATTTTCTATTTAGTAATAGCTTACAATTTATCAATTTTGTTGTAGGGTACCATTGCTAGTTCCTTGTTCTTGTAATTATTCTTGCAAAGACAGTGAGAGCAAGGTCAAATTAGTACATCTAAAGACAAGAAAGAGGCATGCTGATTATGATGCTAGGGGGCAAAAGAAGCAACGCACTACTACAACAACCCAACATTTAGAACCTTGTTTATGTACCGATGTGTGGGAAAGAATATATTATTGACCTGTTGAACCATCAATCTTCATTTGCAAAATGATCTTGAAAGGCAATCACACGCTCCACCTCCTACTTTGCATCTAGATTTCACTATAGAAAACAAGGGAGACCCATATTTAAACCAAGAAGAATTCCAATAGGATTCCCATAATCAAAAAGGCAATCAAGTTGGGGATGACTCTCAAGCAATACTTGTCATGATGATCAGGGGAGATCATATCATCATCAAGACCTTCACGTATCATTGGAAAAGCTCTTAAACTGAGGCTTCTAGGATTGCAATTGCTCATGGACTTTGGTTACAAATTTTTCATAAACCAAACAAAATGTTCACACTTCTATTTCATAATATTCAAGATGTAAGCAATAGTGAAGTTCCTCCCAATGCCAATTTTCAAAACTACAGTGTAGGAATGCTATTTAGAATGCTCCCCCATCTTTGAGATAACACTCTAGATTCTAGAAGGATCTCCTTAACAAAAATCTTTCAAAGATATGAATGAACTGTTTAAAACCATGGGAATGTTCAAACCCTCTTGTTAAAGCCTTTGCACATGAACAACTAGTTCTAAACTTGAGCTTGTTTTGATGCAACCACCTACTTGGAAAGAGGATGATATACAATGTTATATTGAATGTAGTCAAATGAGAAAAGACATATTATCCTTTAATTATTTTATTTATTTACCAATGATGGAGCAATTAAAATTATTATGCAAATGCTAGACTTTTTGTAGTGAATTTTTAACTATGTGGAAAGCCCAAGATAGGTGGTTAGATAAAGGTTTAGATGAATTCCATAATTTATACAAGATTTTGGGATGGTGGTAAAGCGAGACTTTGGAGTGACTTTTGGAATCCAACAAAATTCAATGAGTTGCTTGTCGCATGCTCTAAATGCAATACAAAGCACACAACTTTACCACAAAGTATTTGGGCACCAAAATTGGACAAAGGATGGCAAGCAAACACCAACATGTACATATTTATTTGTAGAAATTGTTCACATTGCATCAAAGCCTCACCACTTATTATAAAGGAATAATTTTCATTTGGACTTCAATATTCTTGATTTTCTATGAAACTTCATTTTAAAATTTTAATAGAATTTCCTTTTTTTTATGAAATGCCTAAATATCAAAACTATAATCATTCTAAAATATTGGAATAAAGTTTGACATTTTAATACATGCAAATGTAGGGGGATCCATGTAATTTTAGCATATTGGTACATTCAGATGGATTCTGACTAACAAGGACAACATACAAGAAGTGTTGGACATTGGAAATTGCTATTCTTAGTAGTGGAAAAACATCCCCCATTGGACCATTGCCTATAGTATTCATTCCTTTGTCATCTACGAAGTTGCATAAGTCCTTAGAATTCAATTTCATGAATTATGTTATGACTTTCTCATTGAGAAAATTGAGAAAACTTACATTGAAGGATTCCAAGTTCAATATTCATATGATCCACAAAAGATTCATAAAAGCCTTTTTCATTCACAAGGTAGGTATTTTTTCTATATCCTATAAGTTATTTTTTTATTTTTTATTTTTTTTTAATATTGATTTTAAATTTTTAAATTTTTTAAATTCCAAATATATATGATAATGGATTTTCTATTTTTTCAATATATTAAATTTGAATTTATATAAAAAATTTATTCACTTTCATATTTTAAAATGGTATACAAAATAACTTTCTATACATCCTTTACAACTTAACATTATTCATAGAAATTATTATTCATGTCATTCTTTCAAATCTACATAATATTATATTTTTGAACATTAGGATTTGTGTTGCATTATTCATCTTCATAAGTGACCACCTTGCTCAATGTAAAGGAAACTTAAAAGATGGTGGATATAGTTCTTGCCATTGGTGCTATGTTCCACAAGAATTAGACAATCAAAACAAACTAGTCTTCAAAAAAGACTTTGATCTTGATTTGGTTGTTGCTTCACCAAAATCAATTCATGATTTGAACATAGGATTGAATTCATGGATGAAAGTACCTGAATGACGTGCAAAATTGTCAAATAATTTAGGTATCTCACTATTTAATGTTATTTTTGCTATAAAATTTTCAAACTTAACAAAAAATTTATTTCTTTATTAGAACTATTATTGGAAATTCAAAACTCCATTTTAATTAATTTTAGAATTGCATGCACTTGTAATTTGTTTCATAGTGACATTAGACATTAGGAGAAAATTGGACCCAAGAAGGGACTACCTTAATGCTAGAAAGGTGGGCCAATAGAATAGAAATAGACTCACTATTGTTGAGTACTAGAGTAATGATGACTAGTTGGGCATTTCTTTGATGTCAAATTGGACAAATGAGATTTGGCAAAGAACTGCCCACTTGAGGAGGTGTGCGCTTGCGTGGTGGCCCCAAAGCCCGCTAAAGTAGTTGTGACAGAGACAGAGTGACAAACCCATTTGGCGGGTTGATGACCTATACCAATCTTTGGATCAAATTGATAGGCATTGACATGTACTTCATTTGTATGTTGATTTTTGCATGAGCAACAATTTCATGATGTTGAAACTTTTTTGCGGACTGTGTTTTTGAGGATTGAGAGATTGAAGGATTGAGCAAACTACTTCAATTAAAAATCGATTTGAGGTTGATTGTATGTAGTACAAGTAGTAAGGTAAGAGATTCTTGGGCTTTGCAACTCGATGGATTTGTGCATCTTGAAAATTTCTAGTAAGGTGGTATTATGTTTGGCCTCAAAATTTTTGGGTTTGAATTACTCTAGAATTGTTTTGTATTCACTCCCCTCTAATACTACAAATTCAACTCTTCTCATGAATGAAAATTGTGTTAGTTAGCTCCATCACAATACATGGTATATTTTCTAACTTGCCTCTTGACAAAGATAGACAAGTTGAAGGTTTAGGTGAGATATTCAAGTGTGCAAATTATTAAGTAGTCTCTTTATGACCAATCTCAATTCTACCATCAACAGAATAGACAAATTAATGGATTCCACAAATTGTTGCATGAATTTAACAATGATATGTTTTTCTAGGGTTTGTTGAGTGCGAGCTCAAAAGCATTGGGTCAATCAATGCGGGTTTAGAGGTGTACATTAATGCTTTACTTGACATGGTGACAAATGAGATATGGCCAAAGGTAGGCTCAGGGTTAGAATTTTGAAGTAGTCCATGTGAAGATATTAGATTTTGTAAGTCTCCATTAAAATTTGATATGAGATGAATAATATGATCAGTTTATAAATGAACACATCGATCTTGAAGCAAAAACCAATTATAAAAATAAAGTATTGAAGGAATGTTTTGATTAATCAAGTTCTTATTGCATTCTTCAAGAATTTGACCACTTGTATTTGAATTGTAATAGCATATTACAGTTTGACATGCATGTTGGTTTGTCAATGAATATGGGTCACTAGCCGCATGGTCATGCCAAGGCATGAAAACATCTCATCATGCGACAAAGGTAGCCTATCACCGCCATAGTGGCCATACTCAACATGCAAGAGGCAAATTGCAAAAGAGTCCATTACTATAGGTTTATGAACATTGGTATCGCATAATCCAACATCGTTTCAAAAATAAAAGCTTACACAACAGTGAGGAGTTTCTTGACTTGATCGATGATGCTGCAATACAAGCTAGGCGCGAATGATCAACATCCTTTGGTGTTGTTGCCCATCATGCAGAATGGCTAGAAACTTGTACTCAACAAGGATCACATTGGGTTCCAAAATTTGAAGGTTTGAGTGAAGATCCACCAATGATAGTTTAAGCGATGACAAATTTTAATGAACTTCAAGCAACAATAGACTTTGAAGAATCTGAAGTAACTTCAGACTTCAAAAACTAGGTATCATATCGATCCAAGTTTCTACTTGAAAATGTTTAAGAGGCTATTTATCATTACTTTGTCGACAATTCAAAGAATGAACAATGTCTACTCTAATCATACAACTCAATGCTCAAGAAATGAAAATGCAATTGAATGAGGAGTTGTGATAGCCTAATAGCGTTTTCTCTACTCACATGATTTTTCATTTTTTCTCTAGTTTGACTAGGTCATAGTGTTGAAAACATAGAATTCCAGTAGCTAGATGAATATGACTTTCATTGTTAGAACAATGGATTGTCTACAAATGCGTAGTGTATGTTTTTAAACTTTTGGTGTATTTCTAGTGTAGTTTCTAAATGTATCTGAACTCTCTTCCGGTACTAAGATTTTCATTGCTAACAATAAGTACGTAGCTTTGGTTGTCAACTTCACTTTGAGAAAATGAAGGTGTAAGTGGTGTAAGTAACATTTGTGCATGTAGTTATTTACACTTTGAAGGTTTGGAAGTTTCTTCATCGATTTTAGAGACTCTCAATATATTGATACTCTTTGCATGTGGTAATACTAACTCTTTAATTTGTCTTATCTTGAAATACGGTATGTCTTACTTAGCAAACCAATTTGAGCTAAGTTTTCACCACGTGATTAAAATTGAATGTATGAAAGTTTTATAAACTCATGGATCGATGTATCGTGACTTGATTTCAACTTTCAAGGTCAATAGTTGAAATAGATAATTGAATTGAGGTTTATATATGTTGGATTCATTGAATTTCAACAAATTTTGTCCAACATTTTTATAAAAATGTTTAAGTCATCATGTTTGACTTGAAGTGAGATATTGAGGTGTCATAGGATATAAGGATAATTTTCTATTGTAATCTATTCATATTTGATCTTTATCTCATCCTACTATAAACCTATTCTTTACTTTTTCCTTGGTGTTGTCATTTCTACACTTCATATTTGCTATCATTTATGATAGTCAAGACAATAATGTGTGGCATTATTGATCAATAAAAAAAGAAAACGGCGACCGATCCAAAATAACTAAGACTAAGTGTGAGCTCCCATTTTGTCACCTCGGACTCATTATTTTTTTTTATCAGTTTTGAGTGTAGTTTATTATACAAAAAGCCCAAAAAAGAGTGTAAAGCCAAAATAGATATGTCACATGCCAATATAGCATTTGGTCCTAATTAGAGTGTTTTCCTTCAAATAAATCCAAATTTTGCATGCAAATAGCGTAGAAATCCAAAAATTGTACATAATTAGTGTATTTTAGTAGAAATTACCGAGATTGTCCAAACTTGCCTTGTATTAGACAAATTATGGCTAAATGGGTCTGAGAAAACTATATGAGAACCTCAGATTAGATTCTCACAGAAAAGTTTTAGTTTTCTCATCCCATTGATGAAATAGTAGAAACCCTAATTGTTAACTTGTAGGTGAAGAAAACTCAAGATGGACCATTGAATGGCATCTACAACATAAATATGGAGTTATGAGGTGGAAATCATGAAAGGAGTCCAATGTTGAAATCAAATTGCCAAGATTCCCCTCCATGAGAAAGATTTCTTGTTCATTGAAAATTAAAGGAGATAGTGTGAGTGCCAAATTAGTGAAATTACCCACCCTTAGTAATTCGCAAACACAACAAGGTCCTGAGTTTCGGCTAAGTGACTCTTACCTTTGGGTGTTTGTGAGTGTTTTAAACTCCACCCTTCGAGTTAAAACTTGCACACGGGTTCTAACGGCTGGTTAAATCAATTTCTTTAGGGTGTTCTTAATCTAAGTTCAATTCGCACCTTCCAAGCAATGGACACTTTGTTTTTAAATATCCAAATTGAACTTAAATCATTTAAATCCTAATTTTAAACTATAGTTAACTAAATCAAATAACTAATCAAAAGATGAATTCAAACTAAAATCAGTCTAACCTAAATTGTAGAATGTAATTTGCCCTTTCTAGAATGATAAAGCAAGTTAAGATCTGACTTTCCTAATAAAAGAAATGAATGGATGAAGTATTAATCCCTAAACTACATCACAACCTTCATCCACAAATTAAAAATAGTAAAACTACTCGAAATAAATCTAAATTTTAGGGTTAAGTTTTTAGTTATGTTAGTTACCTAATTCTAACTAGTAGTCTTAGAATTAGGTAACTAATTTGACTACTAATTAAAGAATTTCATCCAAATTGAAATCAAACTTCATCCAACCTTTTCTCACTTAAAATTAAAGTATTTTTTAAATGAAAAGAGGTTCTGGAATCTTCAAAAGACTCCCTAATTGATTCCTAATTTAAATGATTCCTTAAAGATTCTTTAGAAATTCTTTTTAATTATCTTCTAATCTATCGTAAACTAAATTTTCTATTCTAAAATTAGTATTTTTTAGGGTTTTATGAAAATTCAGAAATTACCTTTCCAACAAGGTAAAACACTAAAAACTAATTTCTTAAAAAATTATTAATGAATGAAATTTGTTTTAAAAAGTCTAACGAGTTAAATTTCATTAATTAATTAGTTCTTAGTCTAAACGAACAATTTTAATTTTAAATGTTAATTTTCTTTTCTAATTTTCCTAAAGGTTCCAATGGTTTATTTTGTCAAGTGAGATTTTAATCAAATTGAAATTAAAAGAAATGAAATATAAAGAATTTTAACGTACCTTTCCCATGAAGTGATCGATCGTACTGTCCTCGAGGATCACGAGGTGAATGGTTTCGTAGTATCCCGCTCCATCCTCCATTTCGCTAATTCATCACGCCATTTGAAATTAAATCTCGTTCGATGTTGTTTTTAAATTTAAATTTTCCTTTTCCTACTAATGGTTATGGGATTTTATTAATTTTGATTGTATTTAAAACAATTCCTAATTAATTAGAGATTATTTTAAAACTTCAAAACCTTTTAAATCCACTAAATCCAATCCAATCTAATAAATCCTTATTATCTTGTAATTTCCTAATCATCCAAAAAATATTAGTTGGTGTTTTGTCTTTATCTATTTGTCTTATTAAGCCTAACAAAACAAAACCTAACCAAAGCCTAGCCTTCTAATTCCTAAAAGAATCCTAATCAATGACTAACCAACGACTTAGTGAATAGTAATTAGAATAAAATCAAATTCAAACGATTCTTACCTCATTAATTATCTAGATTCCTTCTCTCCTTCCTTCTTCCTACTCTCAAAAGTCCTTCACTTCATCTTCCTTGCTTGTTGTTTTGGTGTGTTCGTTCTTTCTAGAGTTTGTGTTAGCTATGGAGGAAAAGAGAATTCTTGAAAATTTAATCAAAAGTTTTGTGCATGGCTACCACTGCCTTAGCTTCATACGTACCAGTTTAAAGGTGATCAGTAGTTGTAAATCTGAGTTTTAGTAGTCAAATGTTGATCACTCAAGTGACTCAACCCTCAAGCAGCTCCCTGTCTTCTCTGAGCAGCTCCCTGTCTTTCCCGAGCAGCTCTCTGTCTTCCCCGAGTAGCCTCTTGCTGTCCCAGTTTTTGTTCGTGCGGCCACGTAGTGAAGCGCTATTGGCCGTTGCTCTGGCCGTTCCGGTATTCTCCTGCTCCCCAACGTGGTCGCCCATTCTGAATTCTATAAGCCCTGTCTGTTCCTCCTTGAACCCAGTCCGTCCCCGTCGTGGAAACGCCACGTGGCACGACCTGGTTGGTTGGTTCCTCACAGTCTTGGCTAATTCTTCCTCTCCGTCAGTTGTTCTGTTGCTACTTCTTTTGTCCAACTGCTCCACGGTCCGCTGAACACTAAATTCTAACTATCAATTTGAAATCTTGATCAAGTTTAAACCTATCAAAATACTAAAATTATAAGAGAAATAAACGAATGCAAGAATATTTCTAACTATAACTATTCTAATTTTTTGGTTTGTTTTGGGGATTTTTCTGAGAACTACGTAATTAAATATTCTAAGTTAGTAAGTTAATTTCAACGTTTCTAACTAAAAGAGACTAATCTAAATTTTTGGGTTTTTTCTACCTAATACTAAGGGTGGTCAAGGGTTCAAACTAAGGAATTTTGATTAAAATGTTCCTAATTACTACTCCTGCAAAGCATTTTTCAAAGCATGCACTAAGGAAATTTTCCCAAATGTCAATTCCAAATCTTTCAAAGTCAAAGCTTTGCCATGCGGGGGCAACCCCAGGTATACACGGTGTCACTGATCAAATTTTAGTATTTTGAAAGTCAATCTTTAAAGGAGGTACATATGACAGTGTTTAAACCGAACTTTAAAGATTAATTCTTTAAAAATTTCAAGTATCCAAGTTTAATCACTAAAGGAGGTACGCATGACAACGTTTAAACCGAACTTTAGCAATTAAAGTCCCAATCTTCGTTATACAACGAATTTTGGGCAGGGGTTGGTTTAATAAACTTTTGGCAAAGTCAAGCTTCACCGCCTTAAGTATATTAATACCAAATTCTGTTGTAATGAGTACAATTTGTTAGTATTCAAGAAATCTCAAACGAAATTAGAGCTTGGAGGTCTATCCCTTCCAAAACTCTCACAATTCAAAGAAAATGGAGACTTCGCCCCGAGAACTTAAAGAAATCAAATAAAAATCACTTTGAAGGGACCCTCTCGTCCTTCAAAGTGTGCAAATCAAGAATTAGAATGAAACTTAGGTCGGATCTCGACCTAGATCAGTGCTCCGACCACGCCGATAGCACAAAAGCAAAGGTTAGATATAAGAATGAGGGTACCGACAACCTCGAGGGAAGGGCCTTTTATACTTGTCCCAGGCCCCTCCCCGGTAAATTGTCAGTGGAAAAACATTTACTTTTAATCCCGAGATATTTCCTAAACTACCCTATTGTAATTCCAAAATAATCTTTGTTTAATGGAAGAATTCTCTAGAACCCTCTCCATTTAGCTAATAAATCTTGGCTAAATCAAATCCAAGATCTTTTCCCAAAGATATTTTGAAAATAACCCTAATTAACCTAGATATTTTGCTAATTAACCCAAAGTATTTCTAAATTGTCTTTCTTTAAACAAAAGATGGATTGTTACGCAAGAAAAGAGGTCTTACCTAAATCCAATCTTCAATTTTCCAAAAGATATTTGCGAAATTAACTTTGAATTACTGCTAATTACTATAAAAAAGTCAAACCTATTGCTGGACCCCTCCTATCTTCTAGGGAACAACTCCAAATTGGAAAATGATTGCGCCATTGTGTTTAGAAGACCCAAATTAGCCCAGAGGAATCCCTACCCCTTCTTCCCAGCCCTTCGTAAGTGTAAAATCAACTTACGGTAACTCCAAAGAAAGGTGAAAACCCTAACTTTTGGAATGTGTTTCTTTTGAGGAAACCATCCATCTAGGGTTACTTAGAAGGATCGTGGGAGTAAGAAAAGACCCCTCATTCATGTCATTTGGACACCTCCACCTCTTGGTATGCCGGTCAACCCGTCGTAACGTTGTAAATTCTTCAAAAGTCCACTGTCGTTGCCGATTTTGGTACCTAGGAATGTCAGAATGTCAGAATGTCTTCAAACTTTGTGGAACGCTTTATTAACACACAACACATTATCCTAATTTTTAGTGGGATTTTACCACAACATGGGTAATTCCTAGGAATTTACGACCATGTTCAAAGGCAATTGACTTCCGATGGAGTCATTGTAATAGTTTCAGGAAATTCTGAAACTTTTTGGGTAGCTTCTAGGAAACTCCCCAAACCAAAGTGCAACATTACATTTCACTTTGCACTATTCATAGGGAAGCTAAAATTAGCAATTCCCTTATAATTTCCGCCCAAGGGGGAAATTATTCTTGTATCAGGGAATCTTGGAACAACCAGCTCCAATGTCGGCTCTTGGCATGCTTTTAGAATAAAAGCACCTTTCTTCGTACTCCGGTCGCTCTCCCATCACTTTATTTGCAGATTGGATAATTCTTCTATAAGTTACTTGCAAATAAAGACTTACCAATCCAAATTCTTTACGAATTGGATGGTGACTTATACTAGACTCTCTAGACCTAAAATGGACTGAGCCAGCTTGTCACATGCAATTATAAGACTTAATTTAACATGGACAACTACTAGAACTAGCTAACACTCAAACCCTTAATTCTCTCGGAAATACTTAATCAACCTCTCAGACTCTCAACTAGACATTAGAAGTATGAAATTTGAGTATTTTATATACTCTACACTTCTAGAATGACCCCTCACTGTATTGGTAGGGACTTCTACCAAATACCACTCAAACACTCTTTTTATGCATTCTTGCATATAATTATGCTAAAATACTGACTAAACGAAAAAAAAGAAAACCCTGAGTTCCAAGTGCCAACTTGAGGGCTCACAGTGTCTAAGCGTGATCCATTGTGCCTTACAAGTAATGGATCTTCTTACTAAGTGCTTAAGTGCCCCCAAATTTGCAAAATTTGCTTAAACTACTTCCAATGTTGTGGCCGACCGAATGGATGGTCTATTGTATGATCTGGATGGAATCTAAGCCAGGTCAGAAATAACCTAAGAAACCTCAAGTTCATATTGTGAAATTTCTAAAAACATACAACTTGACCCTATCCGACTTTCCTAGCCAAAGTTATGGGTGGATGAAGTTTGACCGCTTCTCGGTTCCTCAAACTTCATCCATCGATTTCACCTAGTTCCCCAATTCAGAAAGATCCGAAATTTTTAGGGATGGGTCACAAGAACTTCTCCTACCTGAATCTGGAGTAAGGCCCTGATTGGAGATTCCTACGAAATTTTCATCCAAGCCTTATCTAAACTTCATCCATTAATTTCTCCTAACCTACAATTCGGAATTAACTTTTCTTTTCGGCCTGGGCCCTAACTGGTAGCCTCCTCCTGACCTACTTAGTTCTCTTGTCAAATTAAGAGTTTAGCTATTCTTCATCCAATTTGATCCTAGACTTCATCTGGCAATAACTCTCTCAATTTTGACCCGATTTGGGAGTGCCTTGGGGTTTTCGAAAGCTACGGCCTCATTATTTAAGTTTATGTCCTTGGAAATGATCTAACCTATAGTCCTAAGGGTCTGACCTAGGGGTAGGCCTCGGCCCAAGCTACTAGCTTCTATTTAGGGACCTAAGGAAAGGCTGGAAAGGGTTAACTCATACCTTGGAACTTGAGTTGTTGATCGCGCCCACTGTGAGTGTTTTAAACTCCACCCTTTGAGTTAAAACGTGCACATGGGTTCTAATCGTTTGTTAATTCAATTATTTAGGGTGTTTCCAATCTAAATTCAATTCGCGCCTTCCAAGCAGTGGACACTTTTTTTTTAAATATCCAAATTGAACTCAAATCATACAATCCTAAACTTTTAACTATGGTTAACTAAATCAACTACCTAATGAAAAGATGAATTCAAACTAAATTTAATCTAACCTAACTTATAGAATGTAATTTGCCCTTTCCAGAGTGATAAAGCAAGTTAAATTCTGACTTCCCTAGTAAAAGAAATGAATGGATGAAACATTGATCCCTAAACTACATCACAACCTTCATCCACAAATTAAAAATAGTAAAATTAATCTAAATAATTCCAAATTTTAGGGTTGAGTTATTAATTATGTTAATTATCTAATTCTAAAGCTAAACCCAATTTTGACCAATTAATCAAAGAACTTCATCCAAATTAAGATCAAACTTCATCCAACCTTTTCTCACTTAAAATTAAAGTATTTTTTAAATGAAAAGAGGTTCTGAAATCTTTAAAAGATTCCCTAATTGATTCCTAATTTAAATGATTCCTTAAAGAGTCTTTAGAAATTCTTTTGAATTATCTTCTAATGTAAGTCAAACTTTCTATTCTAAATTATTCTTTTTAGGATTTTATATTTTTTAAATGAAAACTGAGAAATTACCTTTCCAACAAAGTAAGTTACTAAAAACTATATTCTTAATGAAAAAGTTATTAATGAATGAAATTGGTTTTAAAAGTCTAACGAATTAAATTTCATTCATTAATGACTCTTAGTCTAATGAATAATTTCTAATTAGTTTTAAATTTTAAATTCTCCCAAGATTCTAAGATTCCTTTGTTTGATTATTTTGGATGGAAATATTAAATTTTCATCCAAATTTCAAATAAGATTTATCTAATTGTAATTGGTTAAATTTTGGATTAAAATCTAATTGGAATTTTTAATTATTACTTTTCTTTTCTAATTTTTCCTAAAGTTTTTGATGGTTCATTCTATCGAGTGAAATTTTAATCAAATTGAAATTAAAACAAAACAAAACAAAAGATGAAGAATTTTAACGTACCTTGCCTATGAAGGGGTCAATCGTATTGTCATCGAGGATCACGAGATGTATAGTTTCATAGTAACCCGCTCCTTCCTCCATTTTTGCTAGTCCATCACGCCATTTAAAATTAATCCTCGTTCAATGTTGTATTTCAATTTCAATTTTTCTTTTCCTACTAATGGTTATGGGATTTTATTAATTTTGGTTGTATTTAAAATAATTCCTAATGAATTAGAAATTATTTTAATACCTCAAAACCTTTTAAATTCGCTAAATCAAATCAAATCCAACAATTTTTTTAATTATTTTTTAATTTCCTTAATCATCCAAAAGATATTAGTTGGCGTTTTGTCTTTATCTATTTGTTTATTAAGTCTAATAAAACAAAACTTGACCAAACCCTAGCCTTTTAATTCCTATAAGAATCCTAATTAATAACTAACCAACAAATTAATGAATAGTAATAAGAATAAAATTTCAAATAAAATCCAAGAGATTCTTACTTTATTGATTGTTTAGATTCTTCTTCTTCCTTTCATCTCCAACCTTTCTCTTCAACTCTTCAATTCTCTCATTTATTGTTTTGCGTTTCGTGTTCTTAAAAGTTGGTGAGACTGATGTGAGTTGATGAATTTTAAGCTAATTTGCGGTGAGCCATAACACCTTCTAAATTAATTAGAATTTTTCAAAACACTTTTAAAAACTCACCTCTGAGTTTCAAAACGTGATTTGTCTTTCCCTTGGAAATGTTTGGCTCGAACTGGCCACCTTCTGCAACCTTTGGGTTGAGTTGGTCTCCCTAGTCGATCTCTGGTTCCCTGTTTGCTCCTAGTCGAGCTTCCAACGCCGCGCCACGTGGTGAGGTGTAATTGGCTTGGCCTGTCATCAGCCTTGGTCTATTACTTGATTCAGTATTGATCTGTCTCGATCTAGTCAACCTGCTTTAATCCCTGGTATTGGATTATAGCCTTTCTTTATCATTGATTTTTGGAAACTTCATCAACTATGCTAATTTTGACTAATCTAATACACTAATTAATTTTCTAACTAATCAATTTTTGGGGTGGGTTTTGAGGGAAATTTCTCCAAAATAACTAAGCAACTTTCACTAACTATAACTATGACATTCAAATAGGTTTGTTTTGGGGTTTTGAAGGAAATTTTCCAACTTCCTAAATTCTAAACTAATAATCTAGTTTTGGAAGATGTTTTGGGAATAAATTTAAACTCAGCAAACTAAATATTCTAAGCTAAGTGGAAATCTTTTTCCAGGATGATTTTAATGACTCTAATTGAGGAGAACTAATCTAAATTTTGGATTTTCTTTAACTACTACTAAGGTTTTTATCAAGAGTTCAAACTAAGGAATTTTGACTATTTCTCTCTAATTCTCTCATGAAATCAAATGATCCAAATTTCTTCCACATGCAAGGGCATTTTTTCAACATGCAAAGAAATAAATTTTTCTAATGATTTCAAGTACTTAAATACTTGGAACCACCTTGAAAAAGTATAAATTTTGGAAATTCCAAAGTCAAAGCTTCATCGTGCAGGGGCAACCATAGGTATACATGGTATCCATGGTCAAAGGATAGGGTTTTGAAATTTAATCTTTAAAGGAGGTACACATAACAGTGTTTAAACTAAACATGAAATTGATTAATTTCTCAAAATTTCAAAGTATCTAAGATTTAATCACTAAAAGAGGTATGCATGACAACATTTAAATTGAACTTTAGCAAATAAAGTCCTAATTTCCATTATACAACGAATTTTGGGCAAAGATTGGTTTAATAAACTTTTGACAAAGTCAAGCTTCGACACTTTAAGTCTATTAACACCAAATTTTGTTGTAATAACTACCAATTGTTAGTATTCAAGAAATTTTAAACGAAATTAGAGTTAGGAGGTCTATCCCTTCCAAAACTCTCACAAATCAAAGAAAATGGAGGCTTAGCCTTAAGAATTTAAAGAAATCAAATAGAAATCATTTTGAAGGGACCCTGTTGTCTTTCAAAGTATGCAAATCAAGAAATAGAATGAAAATCAGATCGAATCTCAATCTGAATCAGTGCTCTGACCTCGCTGGTAGCATAGGAGAAACAAAAATAAAGTTTAATTATGAGAATGAGGGTACCGACAATCTCGAGAGAAGGGCCTTTTATACTTGTTCCAGGTCCGTCCTTGGTAAATTATTGGTGGAAAAACATTTACTTTCAACCTGTAGATATTTCCTAAACTATCCAAACGTATTTTCTAAATATTCTTTGTTTAATAGAAGAATTCTCTAGAACCCTCTCCATTTAGCTAATAAATCTTGGCCAAATCAAATTCAAGATCTTTTCTCAAAGATATTTTGAAAGTAACCTTAACTAACCTAGATATTTTGCTAATTAATCCAAAGTATTTCTAAATTTTCTTTCTTTAGAACAAAGATGGTTTGTTACGCAAGAAAATAGATCTTATCCAAATCCAATCTTCAATTTTCTAAAAGATATTTGCGAAATTAATTTTAAATTACTACTAATTACTCTAAAAAGTCAAACCTATCGTTGGACCTTTCTTATCTTCTACGGAACAACTTCAAATTGAAAAATGATTGCGCCATTGTGTTTAGAAGACCCAAATTAACCGACGGAATCCCCTGTCCCCTTCTTCCTAGCTGTTTGTAAGCATAAAATCAATTTACGATAATTCCAAAGAAAAGTCAAAACTCTAACTTTTGAAATTTGTTTCTTTTGAGGAAATTGTCTAGCTAAGGTTACTTAGAAGGTTTGTGGGATTAAGAAAAGACCCCTCAATCACGTCATTTGGACACTCCCAGCTCATGGTACATCAATCAATCTGTTGTCAAGTTGTAAATTCTTCAAAAATTCAATGTTGTTGCCGATTCTGATACTTAGGAATGTCAGAATGTCTTCAAACTTTGTAGGACACTTTATTAGCACACAAAACACTATCCTAATTTTTAGTGGGATTTTACCGCAATATGGGTAATTTTTAGGAATTTATGAGTATATTTAAACGTAGTTAATTTCCCATGGAGTCATTGTAATTGTTTCAGAAAAATCCAAAAAAATTTTGGAAGCTTCTAAGAAACTCTCCAAACTAAAGTGCAATATTACATATCCTTTTGAACTATTCATGGAGGAGCTAAAATTAGCAATTCCCTTTTAATTTCCACCCGAGGGGGAAATTATTCTTATATCATGGAATCTTGGAACAACCGGCTCTGATGTCGGCTCCTAGCATGCTTTTAAAGTAAAAGCACCTATCTTCATACTCTAGTCATTTTTCCATCACTTTATTTGTAGATTGGATAATTCTTTTATAAGTTACCTACAAATAAGAATTTACCAATCTAAATTCTTTATGAATTGGATGGTGACTGAAACTAGACTCTCTAGACCTAAAATGGACTTAGCCAGCTTATCACATGCATTTGCAAGCCTTAGTTTAGCATGGAGAACTACTAGGATTGGCTTATACTTTGACTTTTAATTCTCTCAGAAATATTTAATTGACCTCTCAGACTTACAATTAGGCACTAGAAATAGGAAATTTGAGTAATTTATATACTCCGTACTTCCAAGATGATCCCTCGTTGTATTGGCAAGGACTAAGGGACTTCTACCAAATACCACTCAAACACTCTTTTTATGCATTTTTGCATATAAATATGCTAAAATACTAAGAAAAAAAACCCCAAAAAACCATGAGTTTCATGTGCCAACTCGAGGGCTTACACCCATCGAAAGCTCTACCTCCTCCACTATGAACTCTCGTGCCATGAGACAACGAAGCACCATTCTAATCATCAAATAAATTGGTACAAGGGTTTAATTGTGGATTTTATCATAATTCCTTCTTCCTTTTCTCTTTTCTTTCCTCCCACACTGTAAGATCGCCCAACTACCCTTGCTCCCACCTACTAAATTAATCTTAAGGACGGGTCATACTATCCTCCAGGGTTGAGCTATTTCTTATGTCCTATTTCGTACGTCCTATACTTACGTCTCACTTAATCTCGTGGTGATTACCTATTTCTAATCTAAGGGCTTAAGTAAGCCTTGAGGATTTCACGCTATCCTATTTACCTTCACCTTCTTCTTTCAAGTTGTCTCCCTCTTGTCCCTATTTCTCATTTTTCCGGCCTTCCGCCATCTCTATTCCTTTCTTCTTTGCTTGTTTTGATTGCCTTGGCAAATTTTCTTGGAGACAAGGCAATGGACTCCCCGTTCCAAGGGCTATATTAGAGTGACGGAGACCTTTGGTCGATATATTCTCTCCTTCCTTCACCTATAGCTTGTTGTCTTTTTTTTCTTCCCCTTCCCCCTTCACTGCGACTACTGGACCCTTGGATCCCAATACTCTAACCCCAACTCCTTAGTTGAGACTATAACCCGACCCCTAGGCACCCAATGTTGGATCCCGACTTCCTAGGCACTGATGTTGGACCCTGACTCCCCGAGCCCAAGACTGGACTCTGACTCCCCAAGCACCGGTACAATAACCCGACCCCTCTAGCATTCGGCCTTGCCTCACTAGTCCACCTATGGTACCTAGCTTGGCTCCTTCCCGGGTATCGAGGGTTGGTTGGGTGTTGGGCTGTTGGACTACTATTTTCCTTATACTAAATTCTAAATAGGAAAGAGGATAAAAGATCGTGCTATTGCTAGTGGTTGGTGGGTTAGGCTTGCGTAGGCAGAGGCCTCATTCTCATTATCACCAATTGTCCCCTACACTAACCTTGACTTCTAGTTCCTATTTTTTGGGGACCTAAATCTTGATTTATTCCCAACGCGTTCTGGGAACTAAAGCTTGTAGAGAGAGGGGCCATGTGGTCTCACCGTTCTCCCGTGAGGTGGTTTAAACACACTACTATAACTTTTTATCCTAAGGGGGTTCAAAGCTTCGCCGTCGTTCCCTCTTTTAACACACTGCTACGACTTTTTATTCCAAGGGGATTCAAAGCTTCGCCGTTGTTCCCTCTTTTAACATACCACTAAGACTATTTATTCCATTAGGGTTCAAAGATTCGCCGTACGGGTGGGACCTACTACCCTCACACCCTCGTGTCTCTTACCAAGGAATACCACGTCAATGTTAGGTACAACAAAAGAAAGAGACCCTTGATACTCCGAAGACTAGTTATACATGGTTAGTACCAATAAAGACTTGAACTAAAGGCCTCCCAAAGCGGCATCCAAAATGGTCTCTTAAAGGTAAGCACACACAAATTCTAGTGATATGGTAAGTTAGCAAAGCTCCCAAGCTCAAGCTTGGAAGAGTTAGTACTACACTCACTCAAAAGGAAAGGGACCCACACAGACCTTGCAAGATCAAACAACAAAAATGGCCAAAAGTGCCCAAAAAATATTGTTGCAAAGTTTGTGGCTAAAAATGCCACAATTTTAACATCAATTGAACCTAATGGACTCAACTACACAAAAAAAGGGGTGGTGAGAGAGGAGAAGGGGTGCCCTTTTATACTCTTTCCCGGGCACCCACCTCTCCCCATTCATCTAAATTAACCTTATCTTCTTGGATTTTCATCCAAAACTCAAGGCTTTCATCCTCTACTAGCCCACTAAGCTAACTTTTGGAGATTAATTCCGAATTGCAAATAGATTGCACTATTGGCTTCAGAAGGACATATTTTGTCCACAGGAATCCCCCTCTCCCTTTTCTATCTTCAAAATTACAATAAAACCTAATGCCAACATAATGCCCCAAACCGGAAAAAATTCCAACTTTTGGGGGGTGACTTTTCTAGCAAAAGTAACTAGCTTAGGCTCTTAAGTAGATACAAGGGAGTGAGAAAATACCTATCTTGGGCCCCATTCCCCTTTCGTATGCTCCCGCTCTGCCGGTCAAACTTGCCATGGACTTTAAATTTCATTAATTGTCGAGGCATGCTACAGGTTTGGGTACTTTTGACTATTGGAATGTCTTGAAACTTGTCGGGGGCAACTTATTAACATAAAAGAAGCTATTCTAATTTTTAGTGGGAATTTACCATCACCTGGGGAATTTCTAGGAATTTCCATCACAGGTTTGGGTAGTTGACCGTTTGGAAAGACATCTTCTAACTATTAGAAAATTCTGAAACTTTTTGTGGAACCTCCCATGGGATCCCACGACACATGTGTAGGCTCACATTTTTACTCTACACATTGGCCTAGGGGGGACAAATTCCACCCCCTTGTTGAATCATCGATAGCCGGGGAATCTTCCACACCAGGGGGAATCTTGGCAAACCGATTTCGTTGTTGGTTCCCAGGCATGAGTTTAACCCCAAACTAACCTCCTTGAACTTGATATTCCTCCATGGTCCCATTTTGATATTTTCAACATTTGCAAGCCAACAATTGGGTTTTTACTATTTTGTTAATGAAATGGGAAAATTGGAACCTATCTTCGGGAACTCATTCCTATGCCCTACTAGGGTTTCCTCAACCAATTCTAGCCTAGGGATGTCCTTTTCATGTGGGGTTTTGAACTTGATACACCCATCACTCATAATTGACCAATTTCCCACGATTAGTTGGATTTTAACCTATCTACAATTCGTGGTTGGGCCATTCTAGCTATAATATTCTAAAACTAGACCAAATACTCTATTCGAATGTGACACTCCTATTTGGGTTCTACACTCTTTTGGGGGCTTTTTGTATATATAAAAGTTCATTTAAAATGACAAAATGTGAAAAAAAGAAAGAGTGAGCCCCTGGTGACGAATTAGGGGCTCACAAGCTACTATGATGACGATGACTATGATTGCAATGAGGCATTAGAGGATGATGATGTTGTCATTCAAGATGCTAATTTTGCAAGTCCCCCTAACCAACTACATCGTAGATCAAGTCGTTAGAGTATGTGAGGAGCATTGAAAGTAGATCTTTTAGATTAATCTAGTGATAATCTAAAATAGTCCCCTCTTCTCCCTTAATTAACATACCCCCCCTTTTTCCCCGGCAATTGGCAAAAACCCCCTTCTCTAAATTAACAAATCCCCTCCTCTCCGCAATTAACCGACCTTCCCTCTCCTCTGGTAGGTGGCAGACCCCAATCCCCGCCTAGCCAATACCCGCCCTAATCCAATATCCACTTGGCCCCAACAGGCATGGGCATTGGTTGAGGTGTCGGCTAGATGTTGGTTGGGGTTGGACCTTTCTTTTGGTGATCTTAATTTTTTTTTATCTACAACTATATTTTCTAAACTAAGAGAAAAAGGGAAATTCCCCCTGGGGGGGAAGAGATGTATGTGTTGGATGAACGCCGTATTCTCTCTTCCTACCATTCATCCTTCAAGTTTTATTGACCTTCTGCTTCCTACTTTTAGAGGGCTAAATTTTGTTTTGTTCCCAACGTATTTGAGGAACTAAACTTTGTACGAAAAAACCATGGGGATTTAAGGTTTACTTGTGAAGTGGTATTAATATATAACTAAGACTCATTGACCCTTGGTGGTTCAAAGCTTTGCCGTGGTTTTCAACTTTAACACACAACTAAGACTTTTTGACCCTTGGGGGTTCAAAGCTTCGTAGTAGTTTTCACTTTTAATACACAACTAAGATTCTTTGATCCTTGGGGGGTTCAAAGCTTCACTGTCACGATGGGACCTACCAACCTCTATACACACTTGGCATACTTATATAGCCCTCTACGTTAGTATTGGAGGACAAAAAGATTCTTGAAACCCAATGGTCAAGTAAACAGGGTTAGCTCAACAACAAACTTGATCTGAAAGCCCCTCAAAGCGGCATTGCTAGGTCATATCGGGGGTTATTTTTAGGGTAAGTGCAAGGACCATCATGAAAGAGGACCAAAGAACCCTTAAAAAATACACAAAATCATCGTCTTTCAACAACAGGGTTGTTCTGTCGAACACATTTTTGGGTTGGGTGTCAAGTTGTTCATCTGATGTCGCGTGTCGTACAAGACAAGTGTTGTGTATACATGACAATTTTGACGAATAAAGCCTTATCCTAACAACAGAGATAATTTGAAATCTCATTTTATTTATGATCCATAATTAAGAATGGAATAAGTGATTATTAAATTGAGACACTTCAATAAAATGAAACTCAAATATGTCAAGATTGGAAATAGAAAGTATTTTATTTGAAAGTCAACCTTAAAGTTGACTTTATTAGATGGACAAGGGGGTCTACTAGACGTGTTGGACGTCGTGTTCGTCGTGTTGTCGAGTTGTTCGGTTGAACAACCATGTTCAACAACAAGATGAAAGTGAACTCTCAAACCTCCATAGACTAGGAAAAATTAGTACAAAGGACTCAAGGTGCATGGGACCCAGAAAGACCTCATGAAGCTTGGAAAACAACAACAACGTGCCAAAAGTGCCCCAAAAGCACCATTCTAAAATTTTTAGCTAAAAATGCCCCAATTCCAACGTAAATTGGATCCAATGGACCCAAATACAACAAATGGGGGTGCCCTTTTATACTCTTTTTTGGAAACCCAACTCCTCTCATTCATCTAATGTAACCCTATCACTTCGGATTTTTGTCCTCATCCTTAAGGATTTTCATGCTATATTGGCTCGTAAACCTAACTTTGGGAGATTAACTCCAAATCACAAACGGAGTGAATTGTTGTCTTCCAAAGGCCATTTTTAGTCTAATTGAACTAAGCCCTTTATCCTAACTCCAAAATCTCAACAAAACCTAGTACTAACTTAACCCCCAAATTAGATAAAAATCCAACTTTTGGAGTTTGACTTTTTGGCAAAAGTAACTAGATTAGGCTCTTAAGTAGGTATGGGGGAGTAAGAAAAGACCTATCTTCAACTTCATTCCACTTCTGTATGCTCCCGTTTCGCTGGTCAACTCGGCCATGAACCTTAAATTCTTTTAGTTGCACTACTAGAAAGGGGGGCCCATTTTCGCATAGATTAAGTTGATTACTATTGATTTCAACAAATATTTATGCTAAAATGGCACATTTGTCAATTTTGTTTAGGCAATCAACATAGATTGCCTAAACAACAAAGATGTGTTGAAATGTTGAGTCCTTATCAATATAGATAGTTTAAAACTGTTGATTTGAAATGTCCAATGATCAAATTATAAAGAATTCATCTAATTTCAAATAGTTTTCTAAAAAATTTTGGATTTTGTAGGAATCTTCTAGAAATCTATTGGAATCTTTTGAAATTTCTCAGAGATCTATTAGGAATCTATTAGAATCTTTTAAGTTTTTCAAGAATCTTTTAGGAATCTTTTAGAATTTTTAGAATTTTTTAAGAATTTTTTTGGAATCTATTAGAATCTTTTTAATTTCTTGAGAATATTTTTAATTTTTTTTAGAATCTATTGAGATCATTTAGAATCTTTTTGGAAATCTACTGGATTGGTAAAAGAATTCCAATAATTTTGTAGAATCTTTTATAATTTCTTAAATCTTTTAGAAATCTTTTCGAATCTATTGGAATCTTTTGAAAAACTATTGGAAATCATTTAGAGTCTTTTGTGAATCTTTCTAAATCAATCTTAATCATTTGAAATATTCTATAGAATTTGAATTTAGACTTTGAATTTTCATCAATTGAAATTTTAAATGAGTATAATTTTATTTGAATTCTAATGAAATTCAATAACTACAATGCACACTTAGAATTTGATCAAATTTTATTCTTATAATTCAAATCTAATTCGAATTTTGAATCAAACAATTTAATGAAAATTCAAACTTTGATTCTGCTATAATAAACTCAAATCCAATTGGAAATCAAATTTTAATGCAATTCTCATTTAGTTTTCTATAGAATACACTTTAATTAGAGTTCAAACTTATAATTTAATTGAATCTCTAACTTATATTTTGAAGTGTAACAAGTATACATAATGGTTTTTCTACATTCCTTAGTTGCTTTATTTAATAATTTTACTTCTCAAAGAGTAATTATGAACTATTTTGATTCTCATCTTAAATTTGAGTTGAATTATTAATTTTTAATTAGAAAAGTTTTAATTTTCAACTATTCTCAATTCAATTCCAAGACTTGAACTATTCAAATTTGGGTAATTTAAACCCTACAATATAAGGACCGAATTCTTCTATTAGAAACCACTCAAAATTGCTATTTGTATTGCATTCATCAAAGAAAATAAAATCAATATTTTTTTAAAGTCAAACCATAGGGTCTTATACTTCACTTGTCTTAGATCACATAGTTCAAATTTCATCAAATTTGATTGTACTAATTGAAAGACATTAGTATTCCAATTTCAAAGTTAGAAAGAAAATTTTTTTTGAATGATAGTTAACAATTTTAAATGACTTTAACTATAATTTGTGGAATTTTTTTATACTATGAACTTTGAATTGAAAAATCTTGTGTTAAAGAATTGAACTCAAAGTCTAGGAAAAAATTCCAAAACAAACAAACTTCATTTTCCATTTTAAAAAAATTGTTAAGAAAATGTAGGTTTAAAATTGAACAAAAACTTAAACTATTAATAGCTTTGAGATGGAATTCAAACACAAAATCAAAATAACTAGATTTGTCTAGCACGCTAACTTAGCCTTACCAAAAAACTGAATTTTGTTTTTAAAATTGCACCAAGTAATTAACCCTATAAGTTATTTTCTCACCAAGATACTTAGATTGCTCCCAAATTAAAGTTGTTCATACACAATATTCTCTTCACAAGTTTAAATAAAATCAAAGCTTCACATATATATAAAAATATAATATTTAAAAGAAAAACTATTCTCATAGATAGATTATAAGATTCTTTGTTTAATGAAAAAGTTTAATTAAAATTTGAGGTCATAGAAACCTTGAAATCCATTTTGTCTTTTGAAGGACAATAGTAGATTAGAGGTTAAAATATGAAATTTATATATTGAACTATTCAAACTTCTAAATGTGAAACACTCAAAATTTGAACAATTTCACTATAAATTTTGGCCAAATCACTTCTAGAAAAATGCTTGTTAGATTTTCAAATCATATTGAATAAAACTGAAAATCTTTCCACTAAAATTAGACTTCAAAATAAATCATTTTCAACAAGTTTCATGAAAAATGGACTTACAATGAAGGAGATATGGGCCTTCAAAGTCTACTGAATCAACAAAGAAAACATGAAATAATGTATAAAACTCATCCAACATACTCAAACATGACAAGGGACCCCAATTGTAGTGCAATGGTTGGGGCTAGTGGTTGATGGTCAAGAGGTCATGGGTTCAAATCCCCACCCCCACGCATGTGTGGCAATGACTACTGAGGTGGCAATGACTGCTTTTGAAAAAAATTCTTTGCTAACTGAGAATTTTTTGGTAGCAGAGGAAATAAATTTTTTTCTGAGGATTTAAATTTTCTTGGGGGATTTAAATTTATTTTGAAAATGTCCAAATCAGCATAGATCTATGCTAAAAAATGTCCGAATCAAGTTGTCATAATCAATTCTTCTTATCTACAAAACTATGTGAAATTCATACTGAAACGGACACTAATTTTTTTAGTAGTGTTGTTAGGGAATCTCACAGGTTGAAGTACTTCTAACTATCAGAATGTCTTGAAACTTTTTGGGGTGGCTTATTAACATAAAAGAAGCTATTTCAATTTTTCGTGAGATTTTACTGCCACCTAGGTAATTTCTAGGAATTTTTCATCATAGGTTAGGACAGTTGATTATCCAAATAGGCATCTTCTGACTATCAGAAACTTTTGAAACTTTTTTGTGGAACCTCTTATGGAATACTACAACATGTGCATAGGCTCATATTCTTATTCTACATATTGGCCTAAAGAGATAAAATTCACCTCTGTTTAATTGTCAGTGACTATAGAATCTTTCACACCGAAGGAAACCTAGGTGAACTAACTTCGTTGTTGGTTCCTAAGCGTGATTTTAATCCAAAGTCACCTTCCTTTGGCTGTAGATTCCTCTATGGTTTTTTTTTATATTTTAACACTTGCAAGCCAACAATTAGGGTTCCACTATTTCATTGATGGAATGGGAAAACTAGAACCTATTTCCAAGAACTAACTTAAATGCCTCACTAGGGTTCCCTTAACCAATTTTAGCCTAGAGATGTCTCTCCTAAGTGGAGTTTGAGCGAGTTGTGCCAATAATACATAACCTACCAATTTACTACGATTATTTGGGTTCTAACCTATATATAAATTGCAGTTTGGGCATTCTAGCTATAATATTCTAATTCTAGACCAAATACTATATTGGTTTGTATCACACCTATTTGGGTTCTACACTCTTTTGTATTTTTTTTTGTGTATAAACTTATACTCAAAATAACAAAATACAAAAAAAAAACCCAAAACGGAGTCCCCGGTGACGAATTGGGGGCTCATGGAGGGCAACCTTGGTGGGCCATCGCCTACCATATGTCAGCTTCTCATTGGTTGGTGATTACGGTTTTTTTATTTTTATTTATTTTTAGTTGTCTAAATCAACAAAAAAAAATTAACAATTTCATGTGAAATAGTGTCAAAATCAGCACCTCTAAATGAACAAAAAAAAATCAATATTTTTTTGTGAATTTGGGCACTCATTTTTTCTCCTAGTGCATGTTTGGAATTAGGCAAACACAAACGGGTTCTTGTATTGTCAGACTTTCCTATGGGTGTCTATATGTTAAATCCAAATACGCCTTCTAGACAATGGATCTTCAGTATCATGTTCTACTCTAAGTTTCCTAATTGTAAAATTAATCCACTCCAAAGCAGATGAGTAAGAGTTTTTGGCCTTGGGATTCATCTCCCAAATTAGGCCCACCAAGGATTAATCAATTAAGAGATTAAAGTAGGTTAGGTTGAAGGATTTTACATACCCTTTCCAAAATAATAAAGAACTCTCAAATCTGACTTTTTTGTAACAAGATAATTGCGGATGAAGTTTGGATTTTAATCTAATGGTTAAAACTTTATCCGTTATTTACTTCTACACCAACTATTGTAATCCACTTTTAGTTTTTGTTTTATTTTCTGTTTTTCATCTTCTACCTAAGTTCAAAATTTCATTTGATTTGGTCAACTCTAGTTGACTTTCATCCAAATCCTTTTGAACTTTGGTCAATTCTTCATCCTACTCTAACTTCTTCAATACAAAACTATTTTCTAAGGTGTAAACTAGTTTTGGAACCCTGAAATTATTCCCTAAAAGATCATAATCCTCACTTCTTCCTAAGATTCATTTTTAAAGATTCTTTATAATTTTGTATTGTTCTAACCATGTATTTTAACTTTTAATCCTACTTGATATTTTTCAGTAGAAGTAAATTTAAAGTAGAAGTCACTAAATTTACCTTTTGGAAAAGGTTAAACACCAAAATTTTTGACTTTCCTACTAAAAATAATTCACGGATGAAGTTTGACTGTCAACTAGTTCATCAAACTTCATCCATCAATTTCTTTTACTTTTTCATATTTAATACCTTTTTGGAAAGCTATTGACTTTTTTTACTTACTGTAAAATTCAAATTCAAATTTCCTAATGGCCTCAATGGTCTGAATCTAAGTTTTGACTTCGAACACTAACATCTAATGCTAATCTAATTCTTTTGGGGCAAATTAAAGCAAAGACAAGTATTTTACAAACTTATCTTGATTCTTGAGATCCATAATGCCCAAATTCTCGTTGCGATGCATCACAATTATGTCCTTATGATGTATGCCTTCCACTTCCATTATATGTTGCTTTTGAAATATTTGGTGAAGTAGGTAGCTTGTTGAATTGGAAGAGGTTAAAGATTCTTTCTAGCTTGTCCCAACTCTTTTTTTTTTTTTTTTTTTTTTCTAATTTTCTCCTTTTCTTTCTAGATATTTTTTGAAAACAAAATCCTATCAAATCTAATCTCTAAATTCCTTGATAATTTATCAAGAAGCAAACAAATGCTTAAAGACAAATGGATTTGACTTCTACCAACTAATAACTAATTCTTAGGATCTAAATAGTCAACTATTCTCTCTTTGTTTTTTTCTATTTGTCTTCTATCTAACTTCCAAACCTCAATTAGTGTACCAACATTCCCTAATGGATGGTTGACAATCAACAACACTTCTAATCTTCTTCTACTACTCCAAATACTAAACTTCTATGAAGCCAATTCATTTACCCCCTAAAGGTATTTGACTATGTTTTCACCAAAAACGCTTCAAAACTGTCATCTCTATTACAAGTACTAAACTTTAGAAAAAATAAATTTTTGGACAAATGTAACCGTAAGATCTTGTAGTAAGTTGGTTTGGGAAGATGCGGAAAAAATTTCAGAAATTTCCACCACTTGGATTGCAAGATATTAGCATTTGAAGTGACAAAAAGCCATTTTTTGGCCCTCCAAAAATCTGGGCAGCTGAATTTCACAAGGTCAGATCATTAAGAAAAAATGTCCAAAATGGTTGTAACTCTTTGGAGTCATTCTCCAAGTCATGTTGACTACATGCTTGAAAAAATTGAGATCATTTGTAATTGTACAACATATAGGAAAAAAATAGTAAGTTGAAAGAAGTAGAGAATGATTCAAAATACTGAATTGTTAATAATTTATTTATGGAATTGAAAAATGACAATCCCAATGGTTAAATTGTTGTAATAAAAAATCTACACCTCAGATTTTTATTTTTTTCCAAAATATTAAAAATTGAGGTAAATAAAGGTCTTCAAAGTTTATTTTAGAGTAGAGATTCCATTACTACCCACGAACTACCCACAACTAAAACTCTTCATAGCTTTCATCTCATAAATCAAAATGGAATGATTCAAAGCTTTCCATGTATATATAAATCATGAAAATAAATTTCAAATTTTTATTTAAAAAAAAGTGATTTTTAAAGAAGTTTTTTTTGCTACCTAGGTTGCCCGTCAAGCAATGAAAACAACATATCAGACAATAACTTTTTAACCATGTATTCAAAAGTTATGAAATTTTTTGGGTCTTAAAGCTACTCCTCAGGCACATGTTGTGTGAAAATTTCAAAGAAAAAAAATAAAAATTCCATTTATAGTGAGCTGCCCAAAATCACTATGTTGCCAAAAAACACCGTTTGGTCCTTTAGGGGTTAACAACCAAATTCTGGATTCCAGCATGTGAGATGAAGCTTCAAGAGCTTTCAATTTGAGTTTTTTGCAATGAGAAGTCAACTTCTAGATGGCCTAAATATATAATTGAGCATTAGTGCAAGGGTTGACTTTTGAATTTCAATGAGGTGACCCAATTTGTGACTGTGCTTGCTCTTTGGCTCACTCACACTCTAGTCTTCACCTCCTGGTTCACTTACAACTCTCTAGCTCACTTACACTTTGACTCCTCACCTTCCAAACTGTATTTTTGAAATTTTTAGAAAACTATTCTTCATATTGCTAGATTATTGTTCCTCACCCTCTTTGGCTTCAAATTTGAAATTTTTGTGTAAATTCTAAGTTCTTTCACAAGCATAGATAGGAAATCTGAATTTTCTCTTAAAAAAATGAAATTTGGGACCTAGTGGGAATCTTCTCAATTTCAATTTTGTTGGAGAACTAATATATGTGAACTAGATGGGTAGTCAAGTCAATCAAGAAACCTCCTATGTAGGTCCAACGTCCTCTCAACCAATTGGTCTTCCAACTTGCCTACTTGATGGGTTGTTCTAGTTTTGGACTTTTTTCCAACCCATTGGCCATTGTTTAGCCAATTTTTGGAATTCAAGTCCTAACTTTTGGGTCTCCTTTTGGGGAACCTTTTTATTTAAAACAAAATGGAAATTCTAACCAAGAGTGAAGCTTTACCATCTAGTGGACTAACTCCAAATTTTAAAGACTAAAAATTAGTCTCAAGTTCAAAACTTCGATATACAGGGGGTTTCAAGCCCCAATTTAAACAACAAAAGGAGTGACAATAATAGAAAATATGTTAGAAAATGTACCTAGAGGTGACAGCTTTGTTGTATGGTAGGTTAGCACCACTTACAAGACACAAAACAAGAAATTAGTTGGAACTTCAAATTCGGATTAGAAAAAATAACAAACAAATAACAATCACTAGTTTGTGTGACTCTAGAGGATTGCTATAAACATCACCTCCCAAATGACTCAATGACTCACATTTTGACCACAAATTCTCCATGTCAAGGCTTTAGGGGGGATTTTTAACACAAAATGTGTAAAATTGTCACCAAAAAAGCTTAGTAGGAAATTATGACTCAAAAATACAAAGATGTTAGAAAATGATTTGGAAAACTTCCACAATAGCTAAGCGTTTTCAAAGGTACCCCAATGTACTTTGAAAGAGCTTCAAAAACATCAATAGTGGGAGCTAAATGCTCCAAAACAACTTCAAAAATCAAGTGTTTTAGTCTAAATGACCAAAAATCAAACAATGCCAATTGAACTTGACAATACAATATGATAAAGGGGTTCTTCAAAATGAAGAAAAGGAAGAGAGGCCTTTTATACACTTCCAAGTCCTCCCCCTTAAATTACCTAACAAACTACTCCTAGGAAGAACCCAAAATTAACTTTTAAATTTCTATCCTACTACTATTATTGTTGTAACTTTTGGAGAAATGATCCAAAAGCTGAATGGATTAAGCCATTGTCTCTAGAGGACTCAAATGAGAAGAAGATGCCCCATATCCTTGACTTTGGGCCCATTTCCCAAGCGAATGCTAATGTTTTGAAATCCACTGGAAAGGGTCAAAAATCTAAAACTTGGAGTTTCATTTTTCTCAAAGTTTTGATTAGCCAAGGTTGTTTAAGAGGTTCGAAAAAAGTAAGAAAAGAATCCATTTTAACCTCAATCGGACATCGTATGCTCTAGATACGCTGGTCAATTCATCATGAATTTTGGAATTCCGTTAGAAGTTATAGTTGCCACCAGTTTTGGTACTTGTTAGTGTTGGAATGTCTTGAAATTTGGCGAGGCACTTATTCATGCTAAGATGCACTATCCTAATTTTTAGTGGGATTTTACCACTACCTTGGTAATTTCTACGAATTTCCAAATGCTAGTAAATGGGGTTCACTTTCCATGGAGTCATCTTTTGTAATCCAAAAAATTAGAAAACATTTTGGGTAGTTTCTAAAAATATTACAAATAATAAGTGCAAATTCCCATCTCTATTTTGCACTTCATGGTAAAGGTGTTAAAATAACACGTATTGAATTAATTCCCCCGAGGAGGAATCATTCCCACACTAGGAAATCTTCACAAACAAACTTTGTAGTTGCACTCGTGGCATGTTTTTAAACTCAATACACCTCTCTCCATCCATCAATTGCGTAATCACCAAACTTTATGGATTTTACCCGCAAGGAATAAAAATTTATTTTTTCAATTCTTTGTGAATTGGGTTGTAATCTTCACATGGATCATCTATATATGTCTCCATGACTTTCAGGAATTAGGACTAATACACTGTATTTGTAGGGACTTCTACCAAATATATTGTAAACACTCATTTGTAGTCTTTTTAACTAAAAATGATACTAAATATGAGCAAAATAAAAAATAAAAAAAACCTAAGACTCAGATGTTAACTACACGACTTATTGATGGTCATGCTTAGTGTCGGACCATGACATCCAATATTCACAACCGAGAATCTGAGATGGCTTTAAATTTATAAAGCCCTCTTATGTTGGCCATCTGATATGTAACAACGCCAATTGCCCCAATTTGAAGCGGTCTGCTAATCACAACGAGACAGAGTGATGTGGTTATACTTTTGTTCTATTCCATATTGGCTTGAATCTTTTAAAGGATTCAAGTTTTTTTACAAAATATGTAAATATCCACACCATCGTGTTAGCATGGTTGTTCGGCCGAACAACTCAACAACACGATGAACACGACGTCCAACACATCTAGTAGACCCCCTTGTCCATCTAATAAAGTTAACTTTAAGGTTGACTTTTCAATAAAATACTTTCTATTTCCAATCTTGACATATTTGAGTTTCATTTTATTGAAGTGTCTCAATTTAATAATCACTTATTCCATTCTTAATTATGGATCATAAATAAAATGAGATTTCAAATTATCTCTGTTGTTAGGATAAGGTTTTATTCATCAAAATTGTCATGTATACACAACACTCGTCTTGTACAACACGCGACATCAGACAAACAACTCGACACCCAACCCCAAAATGTGTTCGACAAAACAACCCTAGTTGTACGTAGATAGTAAAGTACATCAAGAGGTACCATTCCACATTGGCTCTCTTCCGAAAGTACTCCCCGGACAAGGCATTACGAATGCCTTCTAAAACACGCTTTGCAGTGAACTTCCTCATGATATCACGTGTGGTGGAGTGCAAGTCAGCATTGATTCGAGTGATAATGAATGAGACATATGTGCAATTTGAGGCTAGTTTGGAACATCACCAAAATGGAGATATATTGAGAGCGCGAGCCACTATAGCGCGGAATGACATTCATTCAAAATCTTTTTGGGTGGAGTGTGAGAATTTTTTGCACATGGTGGAGCCCGTCATTATTGCTCTCCGAGTGTTTGATGGGAAAGCCCCGGCAATGCCTAAGGCTTGGTTGGTTATGAAGACTCTTCAAGAACACGTGTAGAGTTTGAGAAACGAACCTTTTTTTTGAATGATGAAACTGCAACGAAGTTTGAGAAGCATTTCGAGGCTCGTTGGAAATTGATGATCACAGACCTACACTATGCAGGGGCACTCTTAAATCCTTTCTTGATTGAAGTAGGAACCCTTCGTAACGACGGTGTGGCCAAAAGAGCCTTAAATTGGGTGCTTCGAAAAATGAGCGAGTCATTGGGATTATCATACATGGAGGCATTGCAGGAGCTCACACAGTTCGAAGAGAAGACAGGTCCTTTTGACCCCTTAGAAGAGGCTCCTGATATTACACAGTGTAAACTAATGCCTCATCAATGGTGGAATCTTGTGGGTGCTAATGTTCTCCCAAAAATTGCAATGAGAGTTCTATCTTTGACGTGCTCAACATCATCATGTGAAAGGAATTGGAGCATGTATTCGTTTGTACACAATAAAGTGCGAAATCGCCTAACCACATCCAAGGCGGAAGCATTGGTGTATATCTACACCAACAGTAAACTTGAACATGAGAAACGTGGATGCAATCGTGCAATGTTCTACGAAAAGTACCTTGTAGATGGAAATACCTCAGAAGAGAATGAGGAGCCATTAGGTACAGGATCATCAAGGGATGGCAACCTAGTCAAAAGGGCTCGAGCTAATGAGAACATTAGGCTAGCAGAAGAGCACCTACATGGAAATATTTGGATAAGACTGATTCGTAGAGAAAAGAGTCCTCCATGAAGACACAACTATGGAAATACATTTACAACTAAGAATAATAGGTACTACTCTGAGGAGGAGGAGGTTCAACGTGCATTGCAAAGGCCCCCGCAATCCTATGTCTCTGCTAGGGATAGGAATGTACCTCCAATAAATTCATTGCCAACGAGGGCAAGTAGTCCCGACAACCCCAATAAAGGCATAAATAGTCCAATGCCCATAAGAGCTGAGGAAGCAAGATCTCCAAATGTTGTAGATTAGGGTTCTACAAGGGTAATGAACCTACAAAGTGCCGCTCGAGTTGCTAAGGTAAATGAAAGGCAAGAGGAGGCAACACCGCCAACACACGTCGAAGATGTTGTACATACAAGCATTCCACTTCCTCCATTACGGAGCCCCTTAAGAACAAAAAATGTGGAATATGATTCAGACTTGCCCTTGCAAGCTGTTATGAACCGGAATTGTACGGTGCCCTTAAGTGGAGGAGGAAACGCAAACAATGCTAGGGCGACTAGGTCTATACCAATCCGTGCAACTAGGCCGCCCTTGCATAATAGTCCTCTTAGGACAGTTGATAATGAAGACCATGCCTCAGCTCCACAACCCACTCAACCCTCTTCTATTTCTGGCCTTGGAGAATCATCCTTGCTCGTGCGTGAAGGCACAAGAGGACAGAAAAAACAATTGAGGAAGATGCAGGAGAGGCTACAAAGAAATCCCAAACGATAGAACCATGTTGTCCAAAGATTCATCATAGGTGAAGCCAATTCCAATCGAAACATCGGGCAATCCAGTAGAGGCGGACGACACCCTGCATCCAACCTTGATGGAACAAGAGATGCATTGAGGTTGACTAAATGATTGGTGCAAACTAGCGGCGATGGCATCGTGGATACTAAAGTGCGGAATGTGAACTTAGAGGTAGAACATGAAGTGCAAAATGAACGAGTACGAAGGGAAGACGACGAGAATGATAACTGTGATGATAATGAAAGGGTGGAGGAGTCGGATGATGATTCTGATCCTGACGCTGATGAGGTGCCTAGTGATTACACATTTTCACTATAACTTTATAAATATAGATTTAGAGGTAGTGAAGTGGTAATGTAATGCTTTTGCATAATTTTGGTGTGTTGAAGTTTTCTAGCTTAAGTTCATAGACAAATAGCCTATAGATGAGTTTAGTGTAGTATCTACTTTAGTATGAAAGCATGATAGTGTTAGAATTCCAAAGTTCTATTCAGGGTGTGGACTTCTACAGGTATAGACGTGGAGATCTTAACAAAGTTCATGGAAGTACAATTGAAGTAGAAGTTCATTTATAAGATTGGGTCACTACTCTATTAGTGTGTATAACTTATAATTACAGTAATACTAATTATCCTTACTTTTTTCTTGTTTTTGTATCTATTTTTGGTGTAATTATTATATCCAATTGCGATATTGGCTTCTACACTTTAATAGGAGTAGAAAATTTGAATTAGAAATTCCCAACCATATGTAATAAAAACATGTAGAACTCAGAGGCTCCTATGAATGAGTGAATGACCAAAGAATGTGAAGTACTTAATTTAAGGCTTAAGAGAATGCAATGGCACATGGAAATTGAAGGATCCTAAATTGTGAGCAAGATTGAAATGGTCGTTATATCCATGTTTGTAATTGCAACGGCACACGAGGTTGCTCTTAACCTTTAACGGATGGACTAGTGAGTATGAAAATCATCTCCAATGGAACTCTGTGATGTGATGTATTTGCCTTTCCCCTCACAAAAATATTCATTTCCGGTATGAGAACTCAGTAAGATCTCTCTTTTGGAAATTGGGACCCAATTTTCAAAGATGGACAATTGCATTTATGTCGTATATTAGAAGTTCTTATCATCCACGAAACAAAAGAAATTCCTTGCGTATGGGATAAAGTCAAGATCGCCCTTTTCCTTACACCTGTGATTGCCTTTACACCCTTAGTCGCCCTGAGTTGGACCCGCAGTTGCCCTGGATTTTGGACTCGCAGTTGCCCTAGATTTTGGACTCACAGTTGCCCTCATTTTGGGACCCGCGGTCGCCCCACCTTACCCGTAGTCGCCCTGGATTTTGGACCCGTAGTCACCCTCATTCTGGGACCCGCAGTCGCCCCACCTTACCCGCACGTGCCCTACCCGTAGTCGCCTATGGTGACGTGGTCAAAGCTTTCCACGTCATTGTTGACAATCCGCCATGTAAGATAAAAATTTTGGTTGCCCTGCCCGAAAACCCTAAACCCTAATTTCATGCTCGTCAAATTTGTCTCGTATATGCAACACTCGTCTTATACGACATGCAACATCAGACAAACAACTCGACACCCAAACCCCAAAACATGTTCGACAGAACAACCCTGTTTTTTTCCCATCAAATATCACTCCAAACTGCCATTTCGAATGCAAAGAGACAAAAATCTTAAAAATTGATTTTTGGGCATATTTAACCATAGGAATTTATACTAGACTAGTATAAAAATGTGTGTGAGTAATCTTGTCATCTTGAAAACTTTGAGTACATACATTGCATGGTATTTGCATTTAAAGTAAGCCCCCAATTTTTTTTCTTCCATCTTGCCATACTAGATTGTTGGGCTTCTCATTTTCTTCACTTTAGATTTTTGGCACTAATGAATTTCATTTTAGAATATCTTGTGTTGAAAAATTTAACTCTTAAGTGAAGACTGAAGAATCTTGAACCAAAAATTTAGAAATAAATCATTTAATTGAGATCACATATCATAAGAGTCCCGTATAAGAGTGTAGGGCCTTTGGTAGTTTAGGGATTAACTATTTTCCTTGAAAGGCATGAAAAAGAATAATAAATTGAATCCTGAAGGCTTTTGTTACAATCTTAACATCAAATTTCTTTTGCTATTAGTCAAAAAGTATTGTTGACATCACAAACTTTTACAAAAGCACCAATGTAAAACAAAACTTCTTTACACACTCATTTGAATTCTTTATTTACAAATCAAATAATTTTCCAAACAAGAGACTTTGGGATGTCACTTTTGATAGTTGTATCAATTTAAGACCTCATGACATAACATATTAAAAATAATTTCTCTACTTTTCTTAATTCACCATGTAATGCAATCTCTGTCTGTTGCCCCGTCCGTCCACCCATCTCTACAAAGTTCAAAACACCTCTCCCGCTCGTCCGCCCAACCACCAATTCAGAAATTGAAAAACTCTTATCTCTCGCAGTCCCGCCCACCTCTCCCCTCCCACACTCTTCTTCGTGCGCCCGTCCGCATATCCACCGTAAACCAAACACCAACTCCCAAACTCAAAAATGCCTCCCTCCCTCCCACCTGCCCGCCCACCTCTCACCTCTTCCTCCCACGCTCCTTTCTGTCCGCCCGTCCACTGTAAAGGAAACACAAATTCCCAAAGTCAAAAATGCCTCCCTCCCTCCCTCGGCCCTACGCTCCCTTCCACGCTCCTCTCTGTCCGCCCGTCCGCCCATTCGCAATCCCCGTCCGCCCATCCGTAGTCCCTGTCCGCGGGTCCTTAGTTCGTGTCCGCCTGTCTGGAATCCGTTCGCATTTACCGTCCGCATTCGCACTGCTCCGTCCGTTGCTTGTCGATGACCGTGCGATCCAACAGACGGCGATTTCAGACTGCCCGATCTGCCCGTCCACCTACATGCCGTTCGATGCGGATGGCAGCGTCCCCATACCCTAAAGCGCCGACCGCATAAATGCCGGCGCGGTCAGCTCATTTCTTCACAATCGTTTCCCTTCCGGAGTGGGTGATCTAGTGCCTTCGGGAATCTACGCGCCCCTTCCGGCTTGGTGCGTGAACGATTGTGTTCGTATTAACTTTTTTTTATCACATATTGGTTTGAGTGATTAGGGGGCTGCCCCAACTTATAAGTCTTTAATTTTATGGACTTCATTTAGTGTTCTTAATTACTTAAACCGTGTTTGAGTTGATTGGGTTGTCAGAAACTCAAGGTGTTCAAGTTTACAGTTGATTTGGTTGTCAGTAACAGTAGGTGCAATTTGTTTTAATCCAAATTCTTTTTTTTCATTTGCTACATTTAGCCAAAGCGGGCGGAAATTGCATTTAAACTTTGTAATCCTTTCGGTTCATTATTAATTGAGGTTTGGAGGTTATCATGTCGCGCGGAAGTGGTGGAGGAAGTAAGAAGGGGAAATCACAAGAGATGGATTGGAAAGAGTGGGGAGATGTAACTTGCGTTGCGAAGAAGGGATGGAAAAAGGAGCCCAAGAAAGTATGGGACTGCACAACATGCAAGAAGTACATCAAAATGACGCACCTCTCCAAACTATGGTCACGTGATTGCGCAGAGGTGCAAGTTTGTCGTTGGGAAGGACAAATGTCCACATGTAAGAGCGAACACTTTGTTCGCCGCTACGAGGAGATAACATCTGCATCAAGTTTACCAAGCTCCAAGCCAAACGTCATGAACTATTCAAACATGGCTATGATTTGGGCGGAGATAGTACTCTATAAAGAAGTAGATTGGCGCACAGTTGCAGGGCGCAATGTCAAGAATTTAACTCACGAGGAAGCTATAATTCCTCCTAACTGGATTGGACCAAGCGATTGCATGCCGGAGTGGTCCAATCGAGGCTATGGAGGACTTCTTTCGGTCGTCTTGAAGGATGCTGAAGATGATTGGTCAAATAAAGATGAAGATGATGATGATCCAACACCTGTGACATTTGGTGAGAGACACGAACGTCGAGAAGATCGGGAAGACATTGAGTACCAACAACAAATGCAGGAGGCCATGCGCCGAAGCGTGGAAGATTGGGGTTGGCAACATGATGGGTCCTACTACCGTGACTATAATGCACGTGGATCACGAGATGGGATAGGTGGTTCAAATTATGGTAATGTCCCTCAAGTTGGCTCTCAAAGTATAGGAGGAAGCCATGGAACGACGCACTATGGTGGTTCTAGCCAAGGAGGCTCTCAATACTACTCTGGATTGACTACACATGGTTCATATGGGCATCAGGGAGGCCCTTATTATGGCGGATCAAGTCAAAGAGGGTCCTAGGAGAGTGCTCCAATTCCTCCTCCAACCTTTAGAGGTCCTTCTTATGGAAATGAATATGGACAAGGAGGTGCATCAAGTGGATATGGTTACAACTACGGGGGTCGACCATATATTCAGGTACATCCTTCAGGCCCAAATGACAACAAGGATTCCAATTCAGATTCCGATTCAAAGTAAAGTAGTTAAGTAGAGTATGGTATTCTAGTCATCTTTTGTTTGTTTTCCTGTATGGTTCACTCATTGTAATGTACATAGACGGTAGAGTGTGGCAAATATAACACAATGCTCTCAACAAGTTGTAATAACCTTTTTTGTGATTTTGATAGAAATACATTGTATTTTTATATTTTAGTAAAGCGATATTTATGTCACGTAATTTATAGGATTTAATACCATTGATGCATGACTATGGGTTAATGGGTATTTGTGAAAATGGAAAATGTATTGGACCACTTTCTATAATTTTCTCATTTCAATCATTCAATGTGAATAGGTGAATTGCAAATGCAAAGGATGTCCAAAATATACAATAGAGGTTTGTAGAATAGCGAGAACCACCATTTTAGTTCCATTTGCTATTAGAAATTGAATTGTAAACCCTAGAAGTCCAAAGGCTTTTTTCCATCCAAGACCATTTAGTGATTTAGAATTGCCATTTCAATTACAAAGAACTAGAAAATGTAGGAACAATGTTTTTGGCATGTTGGATTGTACGATTTTGTACTATAGCAATTTATGAATGTGTAGAAGCAATTTCAAAAACTTAACGCACATAGATTGTAAGATATTTGCATTCAAGGTGACTGAAACAAATTATTTTGCTATTTGCTTGACTAGATTTTTGGCTTCTAATTATTGAAACAATAAATATTTCCACTTGTGAGTACAATTTTATAATTTTGTATGTTGAAGACTTGAAGAATTTAGATGAGAGCATGAGAACGTAGGAAGAAAAATTCCACCAAAAGATGTTTAGTTTTTATTCATAAGAGAATTGATAAGTTGAGTATATTCAAGATCGAAACTAGAACATTATTAATTTTAAGATAAAATGATGTAAACATGAGAATCTCAATAGTGAGAGTATTTCAACAAGCAAACCTCACAGGCTATCCCTCTATAAATTTTTTTCATTTCCATGATAGATGATTTACTTGATTCTTACTTTCGTTTGAAACTAAAATGTTCAATATGATACATATATTTGGCTTAGAGATGTTAAAGAGAAATTAAAATCTCCGATCGTAGAGATGGTCTGCCGTCCGTCCGATCAGATGAGATGGCGGCAGCCGCAACAAGCCAATCGTCGGATCTGACAGATAGCGATTGCCCGATCGTCCTGCTAATCAGCCGGCCGGCTCGAGGCGGATGGATGACCGTCCGCACGGTCGGACGGAAGATCGTCCACAGAATCAGACGGCCAAGACAAGGTGGACGGCCATCTCGAGGCGGTCAAAATGTGCCCTGACCATCGGATGGCTGTGACAAGGCGGACGGAATGCCGTCCGCATGATCGGACGACTGCGACGGGGCGGACAATCGGACAGCCGCGACGAGGCGGACGGAAGGCCATCCGCACGATCGGATGGCCTTGAGGAGGTGGTTGGGGACAAGGAGGACGGAAGGCCGTTCGCACGATTGGACGGCCATGAGAAGGCGGTCGGGGACGAGACGGATGGAAGGCCGTTTGCACGATTGGACGGCCACGAGGAGGCAGTCGGGGACGAGGTGGATGGAAGGCCGTCCGCACGATCGGACAGCCACGAGGAGGCGGTCGGGGACGAGGCGGACGGAAGGCCGTCCACACGATCGGACGGCCACGAGGAGGGGGACGGGGACGAGCCGTCTGCCCCGTATAAGAGGGGCGGACGGCCTGTCCGCAATCACTTTTGCCTTGCCCCTTGCGTTTTGCAAGTGTGGAGTGGAGAGCTTGGTGGTTCGTCCTCCATTGGTTCCTCTCCTCGGGAAGGCGGAAGTCTTATTTGAGGGCCCCACTATTGCCATTTTTTGTAGCGAACTTCGAAGTTTTAGTTACAAATTTCGGGTATTAAAAATTTATCACGATGCCAAGATCGAAGAAGGTGGCGAAGGGAAAACAAGTAGTACAAGAGGTGGTAAGTAAGGAAATTCCATCCGATGCATGCAAAGCATTCATGACCGAATGCATTACAAAATTCTATGAATCAGAAACCACTGTGTCTCTTGACACAAAATATGTAAGATATGGAGAGGAGTGTCCATCCAAATTCAAGGCAGACATGATGCAGAGAATGTTGGATGCCTTATACGTTCCGCAGTGGCAACATGAGACGGAGAAGAGGGGTTTCAACAAATGTTTGGAGAACAAGGTGCATGATGCATTGTGGAATGCTGATGTGGTTCTCGCAAAATACGGCAAACAACACTGTGCAAATGATGAAGCCTTTGAGCAAGTCATTCTCAAAGCTCAATTGTTTATTGGGCGTTGCGCCCCATATGCAAAGAGGCATAATAGACGAGGGTCATTGGGTTGGTGGACTAGCGCTGAGGGTCTTGCTGAATTGGATATGGGTAGACGTCATCTTATAACGCTTCCGGACACCGCACGGGTGATTCCCCAAGATGGCTTAATCATGAGGGGAGGATATGCAACAATTCGGAGGGTGAGAATTGAAGGATGTCCAAGGATAGCTCCATCTTGGGAGTTCGCAACAAAGATATCCAATCACCACGATACGCAGCCTCAACTTGCAAAGTTGGAACATCAAAATGAATCAATGGCAGTGAAGATTTCACATTTAGGAGTCATACGGTTTGTTGCACTTCATGCAAGAACAAATGAAGGGTACTCGTATTGGTGGAATGGCGGAACACTTCGGCAAATGTTGAACCTGGATAACGATTATCCAAACAACATATATGTTCGGTTACAGTATTCGAACCCAACAGAGTCTGATGTGACTAAAGCTTTTCATCTCGCTCGATTTAGGAAGAAGCGCACCGAGCTTGCTTGGGCATTGGTGCATATCATGAATGCGGTACATGTGTCTGGACATCTACACAATGATATTTCTCTAGACAACATCATGTTTCATTTTCCTGATGATGAATCACGTGTCTACATTGGCATTTGCGATTGGGGCATGACTACTGTAGCTACTGAACCAATGAAATCCTTGTATACGTTCACATCTGCAAGTGAAATGAACGAAGCTTTAACATGGAGGTGGTGGGTGGATCCAAGCATTGCATATTTGCATAGAAGAGATGCAAATGTAGAAATCATTCCACATTTATCACGTGCATTGGAGGAATATGCGATTGGTAAAATAGCTCAAAGGATCAATAAACAATGCATGTCAGAGAACTACAGCAAATTGCAACGAGAAACAAATGCAATGGCTATGTTTAGCCACCACCAATTGGGAATTGTGTTTCACCAATACTTGGACCGGCTTTGTCAAAGAGGTGATAGTTATCGAGGTGGTTTGGCCCACATCATCAATCGGTTCACTAGCCAATTCAATTGGCCTATGCCAGATGAACACTTCCGACATTCATATTAGTAATAAAGTGCAAGAGTGTACTATATAGAGTTTTATAAATATTTGATATATGTAGAACTTCGGATTTATGCATGTAGATTGCTTAGTATATATGCACCCCTAGAGTATGTCAATATATGTGAAATTAGACATACATTTTGAATTTTTCAATGTATTTGAATTGTTTTTGAATGAATATCAATTTTTGACAAATCAAGAATATCTCTTGTTTGAGTGCAAAGTGCAATATTTCTTCTTGAATGTAGATGGCTATTTAGTTGACAAGCTTGTATGACAAATTGCATGATGTATGATGTGTGGGTGCAAAAGTTTCTGAGCCCGTTCAATTTAATTTGGAAAAAGTCTTGGAAGAAGACCATTTCATTTATGATATGGAATTACTTGGACCTTCTTAGAAGTTGTGTTCCATCAATTTCATTGATATTTGAATTATCATGACAACCCATTAACCCCTGCCCTAAATGCCCAAGGTACCAGATTATGGTGTTTCGAAAACTTTGAAGTTAAGTAAAACCCAACCAAATTGCTATTATTAGTAGTTTGTATTTTTGGAAAATTCTTTTTGAAGTCTAGTTTTAGGATCAAAAAGTCGATTTGAAAAATAAAGGATTATGATTTTTCTATAGAAGATTTAGTGCAAGGATGCCCATTGCAATCTTGACTTCCCGTAGTGTTGAGGGCTCTTGAAAATGAGCCTCAAATACACTAGATCTTGGAGGCAAAATCACATTAGAAATTCATTTAAAAAAATTGTAGAATAGATTTTGAAAAATTGTAAATTGATTGGGGTTGTGCATGCTAGGCCTTATAACCTCATATTTTTTTAGTGACCAACTTTTTAGAGTTGACATGCAAAAAGTGAATTGAAAAATCTTCACAATTTTTACACCCTCATGATCAAACATTATAATCTTTCAATCTGTAAGTGATACTGTTATGTTTTCTTTTCCTATGTGATCTCTAACATGTCTAGTTTGAATTTGTATGGTTACAATTCAAAAGAAATTGGTACAACTTATGAAAATGTTGACTTTTTGTTCAATTTAGATCAAATTTCAAGGAGCTCCAAACAAGCCTTGGGCATTTAGGGGTTAAAGCAATTGTGGTTTTATTGTTTTAGTGTGTATACTTATAATGAATCAACTATGAAGAGACATAATTAGTAAATTCATCACAAATTTACAATGAAGGATTTTAAAGTAATTTATATAAATGATTTGTTTGAAAAAGGAAGTTGTATCTTATTCACATGAAATCTTTGGAAGCAAACATGAAGCATGTGACCGTATGTCCGTATTTTTGTTGGCATGTAATTTTGAGATTAAATTGTTATATGTTTTTTTTTTAAGAGAATTTTCCAGTAGCAAATGATTTTATCAATTCAAACAAAATTCTAACATGATTCATGAAGTGAAATCGAAAAACAAAGAGAGTGATTCAATTTTAGTGTTTTTTTCAAAAAGGTTGAGGACTTTAGTACTTTTACGGTACTTCGATTTTTAAAAGCCTTTGGGTTTCCAATTTAGACCCTCAATTTTTTTTTCATTGCATTGTTTTCGTAAAATGAACAAAGGAAAATAGGAAATTAATCTCTAAATGAATGGATTACAAAATGTATGTGTGTCCAATATTTTCCTAAACCCAAACCTATAATTAATTTGTTATTTTGAGTACTGGTTCTTTGTATATTTATTAAAAAAATCCTTTGAAATTCTATTGCAGCACTAGAAAATGAATTACGAAAATAAATGACTTTTCTCTTTACAAATTTGTAAAGTGCAATGTTCTTTTTGTTCATTGCTAAGGACTCTTAGAAATGAGCATGAATTGTACCAAATTTCAAAAACAAAATCGCATTAGAAATTATCTTAGAATAAAAAAATAAAGATAGAGACTAAATTTGGGGAGTCTTAAGCGGTCGGACGGGTTGGCGGACGGGCTCCAGAGACCGCGGACGGGGTTGCGGACGCAGTCGCGGACGGGCCGACGGATTGGTGGACGGGCTCTAGAATCCACGGATGGGGTCGCGGATGGGTGGACGGGATGGCAGACGAGCTGCAGAAACCGCGGACGGGGTCGCGGACGGGCAGACGGGATGGCGGACGGGCTACAGAAACCGTGGACAGGGTCACAGATGGGCGGACGGGAAATTATCCTAGGGTAAAAACGAAATTTTCTGAATGTCATAGGACGTCCAGGGGGGTTGCGGACGCCGGACGTTCGAACGCTGGCGGCTGCGTCAGGACGCCCTATCAACCCTACTCTCAAGTACACTCTCTATCTATAGCTTTTCTATCATACCAAACTCATCTGTACTAAACTTTTCTTTTAAATTTATAATTCACAATATTCCAATTTGACAATCAATCTACAAGTCAAGCACACCAAATTGGACACCTATATAGACTTCCAAATGAATACCATGTTCACATTTCTTAATGGTTCACCACTCCAACTTCTACTCGTCAACAGACCAACTTGGAGCTCTAACATAAAACCATAAACACATGTGGTAACTCAGTCACTTAGCTCACATTCTAATTCCAACATAATTCTAATCCAACTTCATCATATCCGCATAACTTGAACTCTAGTTTTTCTTTGATAATAACTCACATCAATCATGCATGTGCAAAGACATATCTCAATTTAACTCACAATTACACTCATTTCCAATTAAGTTCATTGGTCACATTTTCTGACTTCTCAATTTGGATCTCACACACAACCTTCATAATGCACCCATTTCGTCAAACTATTTTATTAATTCAATTTGGTGAGAAAATCACCATCACAATTTGTCAATAATTTCCACCACTTGTTTTCACAGAAGCATCTCACCACTTGGCACTTGAGATTCTTTAACAATGCAAAGTGCAAACTTATACCATCGTTTCTACATGACCTCCAACTAGGACCACACTTCCAACTACAGATTCCACCATAGATTAATGCTCACACACAAAGAAATCAAAGTGCAGTTCTCATAGGCTAGGACTTGCATTGGAATCATTCTCAACAATGGATGGAAACAAAATTAAAAAACGGACCTTATTATAAGAAATATGCTGGTAGTTACCCTCCTCAAAGAAGACAACCTAACCAACTTATTAACTTCTAAATTGAACTTGCTACCAGTAGATAGAGTAAGAAATTCCAAATTGGATAGTTCCACAAATTTTGGGTAGATGTTGCCGATTTGGCTCATAATCTATTAGTTAGGAAGCAAATAGGTCATAATTACATTCAACTTTGAGGTTAATAGTCGGATTAGCCAATTGGATTAGAATTGTTGGGTAGTAAGAGGCGAAGTGTGATTTAGTAAATGTCTATTCAGATTTTCTTTCACATGATCTTATTCGGTGGCGGTTGGTGTGTCACTCGAGTTGCCTACTTAGTTTGGAATTCCAATTTGTTTTTTTTACCCACTCCAAGAGAAGCAAGTGTGAGTCCAGCCACCGAATTGGTTGTTTTGTGTAATGACTTTGTGATTAATATAATTAGAAGATTTAGTTGCCTATTGAATTGTGAGCTTGTTTTGAAGAGTGAGAGTTTGTAAAAGTGATGAATGTGTAAAATTGTTGTGTTGTGAAAAATGATTGCCTAATTGGAAGTACTGGAATTATTGAGATAGATGCTTTGTTGTGCATGTGTTTGAGTGCAGTTGGAATTGTCTTGTGTTTGAGTGTTGGTATGTGTGATAAATTCGAATTAATGCAATTGTTTGATTTACAAGTCTTGTTGTTTAGTGTCGTTGTAGTTTGAGCGATTGTTCATTTTTCAATTTGGGTCATGGTTTTCTATTTTGGGATTGTATTACCTATTTTAGGAATTGTTCCCAGTAGCATAGATATCCTACTTGACTGTCTCCCTTGGAACGAACTTATTATACTAATAGGATAGTTTCCGAATAGGTCATTATTCTTCTTCAACACCACCCTATTTGTCAATTGGATTCCAACTTAGCACCCTAACTTAACTTATAAAACAATTGCAAAAAAGACTTCTATAAGAGTCAAATAACACCACAAAACTACCCACTTTGAACACAAAATATGCTATCAACTTGCAAACAAAACTAAAAATACTTTGAAAATCATACAAAAATCAAAATTGAAAATCCAATTAGTATATTTACTATAATATTAAGATGGATGAAGTATATAGAAGGATGAAGTATTGTATAAGATGAAATTGTAGAATTCAGGATTAGTTAAAAAAAATGCTTGCTTTTGGCTCTTCTTCTGATCATTTTTATTTTCTTGTCAACATTTCTTCTTATTTCAATGTCATGCCACTTGCTTCAATTCCCTTCTATTCATTTTAGTAGTTTTTATTACACGCCTACTCATAATACTTATATTGAACTTATAACAAGCATCTTGTTATAAACGATGCCTTTGTCATCCACAACATTGTTGCATTGTAAATGCACACACTATGTAAAATATATATTAACTTGTCAAATTGAAGAGGGTTTTTTGCAGAGTTTCAAGAACCCAAAAGAGTGATGTTTTCTTGAAATTTGATTTTTTTTACCTTGTTAGTCAACTATTTGGTCCTAGTTCTTGTATTTCTATAGTTAGAGTTATTTTAAAACTTTATTTGTATCTTTGAAGTTGTTGAAATGAAAGGTGAAGTTTGTTTTACCTTTCTTTTTCAATTTTAAAGGATTTAAATTTCACATACTAAGACATATGGATAGAGTCATGAGAAAAATAGAGATGACCAATGGATAAAATGTGGTCAATGTGACACATTAGAGGCTAAAATTCACTCGCTTAAGTGGATGGGATGTAAGATGAGGTGTAAGATGAGGTGTAAGATGAGGTGGAGTCCCTTTATCTTCTTCCTCATAGTTTTGAAGAACTGAGAGTTTCAAGAGGCATATTGTATTGAGTTTTGAGAATTTTATAATGAAAATTTGAAAGTGTAGTCTTTTTTTCTTGTGAATCCAAGAACTGATCACTTATTTCATTTGGATTTTTTTATGAAAAAGTTATACTTGATGGAGTGTAAGAAGGTTAATTCTCTTGGACTTTGAGAGCATAATTTTTTAGGGCTCATTTCTTTTTGGTGAAAACATATTTTATTTTGAGATTTAGTATGATTGTATTGAGTTGTTAACTTTTCAAAGTGTTATCGCTCATTCAATTTGGAGTTAAGATACCAAAGTTATGGGCTAGGAAGTGAAATAGTCTTGAGCTACCTTTGAAGTTGAAGAGAGAGATTTTTTATTGACTATAGAAGTCAGAAAATATAAAGTAAAGCAACCTATGGCATGCAAAATGGTTGGTTTGCCTTGTAGATAACCGACTAGGATTTTCTTTTGTGATTTTTGGTCTAATTGGGGTGTCTTTTATTGTTTTTAGTAGGTTGTTTGTTTGAGTTCCAATTTGGTGATTTTGAATGATAATTGCCCAATTGGGAGTTTTTTTGTGTGCTGATTTGGAAGTGAAGGGATGGTTTATCTAAGTGGGATTTGTTGTTTGGTCAACTAGTTTATTTGTGTTTTCCAAGTGGGATTGTTGTGGGGTGGTACAATTTCAAATTAGTGGTTAGATGGTAGTTAGGTTGTCTCTTTTGATTTGGTAATTGTCATTTGAGAATTCCTATTTGTTTTGTTTTTCTTCCATTTTTCTTTACCCATTCTTTGAGCAAAGTCCAATGCGAGTCCTAGCCCAAGTTGGTTGTGTTTTTCTTTGGTTATTGTTTGTGTGCTTGTATGTGTATCCAAGTAGGATGTTGAGCATGTGAGAACAAGTTGGAATTATATGTGTGTCAATTTGATTATGGAGAATGAGACATATGTGTCCTAGTTGGGAAGGACCAAATTGGAGAATTTATGAATTAAGGAAAAAAGTGTGCTGAGGGAAGATAAATTTTGTGAAGATATTTTGGAGACCAAATTGGAGAGTGAAATTGGTTGGTGTGGATGGTGTGCTTAAGTTGCTATGTTGAGATGCAATGTATGAAGTTAGTTGGAAGTGATGCAAGCAAAGTTAAATTGTAATGGTGATATAATCACCAATTTGGCATTATATAAAAAGAGAATTTTGCTGATCAAATTAGTATTTTGTATGGTGAGCACATGTGCTGAAATTTATGTGTGAAATTGAAAATGTGATAAAGTTGGAGTTTGATTTGGTGTATGTGTGATTGAGATGATTAATATTGTGAATGAAATAATTTGTGAGCCTAATTGAAAATTTATAAGTATGTTCTTGGTCTGTGTTACCAATTTGGGCGTTTAAATGAAGCCATGTCTATTGGGTCAAATTCAAATTGGGTTTGCAATGTCGTTGTAGTTATGTTTTGGGGTATGGAATTCCAACTTGGATTATTGAATTTAAGTGTAGATACTTGATTTTAGATATAGAACCTCTTCGCATAGAAATATCCTACTTGACTGTCTCCCTTGGAACGAACTTATTATACTAATAGGATGATTGCCAATTCTGTCATTATCCTTCTTCAACATGCCTTCTCGACATTATTGAAAAATTTTAATTTTTTCTCATACAAAGAAAAATATGAGAAATGGAGAGAGCATTTGAATTTTTTTTTGATAGAATATGAATTTGTTATGAATTTTTGAAGTGTTCTACCTAATTGGCCGAAAGTAGTCTATAAACTACCTTGTAATAAACAAAAACAATATCTGTAATGGTCATTTTACCACCTAATATAATCATAATATTTCAAAACATGGCTATAATATTTTTTAATATGGCCACTTCATGAAGGAATATAAAAATCACTTTTTATGATGAATTTACACTGAAAAATAGAAGTTCCTAAAATAGTCACTAATAATTCCATCACCATCATCCAACGCATTGATTTTGTCCACTAACCAACCTAATGAAGTCTTGATCTTATTTATTAGAAACATTCTATCATAGTGTGATGTAAGACTGTAATGAGTTAGTTTCTAAGTGTCTCCATTAGGCGATTTGCATGTCATAGGCTAGTTTATTGTAATCTTTTAAATTGAGATTTTAAGTGTTTGTAGATATTTTTGTTAGCTTTCCATAAACATATTACAAATTTAGTTTGGAGTTATGAAGTGAGAGATATGGGTTTGTGAATGAAGTAGTGATGAATTGTCTTTGATTTGGGGAGAGGAAACTTTAACCAACTATAAAAGTCGGAAAGTATCATTTTTGAATTAAAATTTTGAGGACTTGCAAATAATTGTGTTATCTTTCTAAAAAGTCTTTACACTCTCTATTTGGAGTTAGGGAGTGAAAGTTATGGACTTGGAGGTAGAATAGTGAAGAACTGCCTTTGATTTGGAGTGAGGAAATTTTGACCAACTATGGAAGGCGAATAGTACAAGATTTTGACTTGAAATTGTAGGATTCATAGATTTTTGTGTTAGCCTTTCAAAAAGCTATCAGACTTTTCATTTAGAGCTTTAGAGAAATTTGGCATTCAATGGAGTATTGACGCTTCTTCAAGGATTCTTGAGGTTCATATACAACCTTTTTCTACCTCTATACAATTTTATGGTGTTTGTTTGACTTGTATGATACTAAATGAGGTTCATCCAAGTATGAACTTAACTTGGGATATTTATGAGGGTATTTTACACTTAACACATCATCCTTCATATCTTGGGCCGATTCTAGTTGCAACTATAAACTTAGTGTTTTTCTAAGGCAAACCATCTCTACCGGACATATTTGGTGAAAAAGCCTCTTACACTATGGAACTTACACTATTATGTCACTTAGAACAATGTTGTGCAATGTTACACACCTCATGGTTAATGTAGGATTGGACTTCAACTTGGGGTACCCCTTGATTACACCCTCCCACATCAAGCCCCCACACTTGTGTTATCCACCTTCCACCCCTCTGATGTAATTTCAAGGGGGGGTGCCTTCAAGCCAATGTCCAATCCCATATTTAAGGTATAATACTTATTTCTTACAATAACCCCATTTGTGTAATATAGAATGACTTACTTTTGTGAATGAGGGGAATGTGATGCAGTTTAGCAACTTCATTGTTGTGTGACAAATAACACATTGACAACTATTAATAACACCTTTTAGTTTTTCACTTCTCAAAAATACGTTTGCCAATACATCAAGATCAAGCTAGATTGTAATCTAGACTTCCTTAATTTTTACTAATTTCAAACTTGATGAAAAATTAGGAAAAAATATTGCAATCTTGATTATTTCCTTTCCTTAACTGGAAAAATTATCTCCCCACCATTATTCGATTGGACATATGCTAAAAAGCTTAACAGTGTCGGAAATAGGTGATATTCCATACCTATCCACATTTGATGAATGCATTTTAATGAAACGATTTTGGAGCCATCCAGATGATCTCAATCCAACGGTGCTCTAAACCTCAAACTGACCGGAGATCTTAGCTGAGCATCCTAGCAATCGAACGTCCGCAGGCGAAGCAGGACAAGTAACCGTACATTCAAATTGAATCCAATGGTCGGTAGCTTTGCCCAGCTGGGCAGTTACGTCCGGTAATGCAGGTCACTTGCGAGAATACGTGTCGTAATGTCCTTGGTCGGCGACTACCGAGTTCCGGCATTCCTCCAGGTGTCGTCTCTCCTGACCTCCATTTCGCAGTCCGTAACTTTTAGCAGGGCTTCGCCATGGCGAACACGATTCTCTTATGTCGTGTAAGCGTACTGTAGTGAATATTTCATTTATTTAGGGATTCAGAGTGAGAATTTCCACAGCTAATGCAGCATGTTTTTGAGTTCTGGAAGCCCCGTGTTGTTGTTGTTGTTGTTGCCTTCTCGTTAGAATAAAAGATTTCTAGAAGGAGATTAGAAGATGGTTGGTCTTCAAGGCAACATGGCAACGGTGAAATGTTCAGCAGTTTCTTCTTCACCAATGTGCAATCGGATTTGTGGAGGACTAGTTACAAACTCTAGGATGCAGCACTTACAAATTAGAAATGGAAATTTTCATGGAAGTATACGTGTTGAATGTTGGCCAGAATCTACTAGAACGGATGTTAGAATGTTACAATTTTCAAAGCTTCGGAGTTTTGGATTTCGCGGTCAATCAATCGGATTTAGAAACGGGTTGTGGTCAAGCATCAATAGGGACTACGCTGCTGTGCAATCAAATGGACATTCGGGATACTCTATTCGAGCAGGTATCCCCTTAATAACCCTAGCTTCGTCGTAAATTGTTGTATCAATACTGCGCTGAATGTATATATTCTTGCTGATAGGCTTATTAAAACGGTCATCCTTAGTAAATTAGAAACGACTTCCAATTCTTGTTTTCTAGAAAGTTAATCAAAGTCTACCAATTCAATTGATACTTGAAAAATGTGTGAGATGATGTTCCAAATAGATTCACCTGAGGGGTTTTGGTTGGATTTTCGCGCCAATGTTAGTCATTTAAAAGCCCTATAGAACCAAGGATTCGTGTCCATTGATTGGTCATGCTGTGAAAGTTGATTTAGATGGAGTCAAATTCTTTACCGTCAGAATCAGCGAAGACACTGCATTTGTTGGTCATGAAACCCTCTTGGCCTTTTTGTAACGCAGTTTGCTTTGCAATTAGGTTCCGCAACTCTACTTTGGGTTGGAACTAACGGATGAATGTTCTACAGAAGCTAAATCTGCCGAACCTAAGCCTGCTGAGTCAAATTCATGGATCCCCGCTCAACTTGAAATCCCCAAACAACTGCGATTTTGGGAAGCAAATGAACAACGAAAGAGAGACGAAGCTTCAGCCTCGAACGGAAACGGAGAGGTGGCACGGGAGAGGGAATATTCGGATTTTGAAGGGGAGATTTTGTTTAAAGACCACACAGTAGATGCTCAAACGCCAACAGGGGTTCTCTCTCCAGCTGCCATAAACACCATCGAACAATTTAGCAGGTTTGTTGCTGAGTCATCTATTTATGTCCCTCTGTAAATAAATTCTTTGGACGCAAGTTTGCTTCCTAACTTGAGAAGGAAATTTTATTTCTGAAGTAGCATAATGGTGGTTTAGGGTTATTAGCTTCACACAGCCAGGAAGTTCTCAATTTTAAATTTTAAATTTTTTTGGGAGGGGCCCATTTTTCCGTTGTAGAGGGAGTACAGAAGCTTATTAATAACTTACACTTTGTTCTTTGTGTTGGTTCAGATTAAATGGAATGACTGGAAAGAAAATGAGGGCAAACTTTGAAGCAACTGCATCTGTATCCGTTCAGAATGAGGCTCAAAATCTTATAGAGTTCTGCGTATTTCGGTATTTGGCACGCTCCGGTGCTGACTTTCATCCTGCACTCTGGGTAAAGCCCCCGCGCCCCCCCCCTTGAACTTTCTTTTGGTCTGCGTGCCTCACTTAAATATGACGAAAGACGCTAGTCTTCATATACTGTGGATCTAATGTCCCAATGTCTATTGAAGGAATTGATTTGATTACAGGTTGGGCGATGGCAACCATGTGTACAACCTCTTAACTGAGTATATCTATGCCTTACCAGGATGCAGCGTTCCGGCGGTCGACTTTCACAGCGATGTTGGCATGGCAGCGGCCATATCAAGGTGATCTTAAGACCATTGATGCGACTAACCATACAAGGCCTGTGAGTACTCTACGAACTCTCATCATCTCTAACGAAGCCCGACACAAAGAATAGTAGCAGCCCACCCTTGCCACTTACGTGATATGCTTCGAGACATTGGAAACAACCAGGAAATGCTGGCTTCAGTAGTGTGTATTATTAGTCCTGTTCTAGTGAGATCTGCATGTGCTTTGACTTAAAATTGTTCGCAGTTTTGTGTTGAGCTTGGAGATGGCCTTAAATACGATTTGCCTTTGGAGTGCCTTGCAGAGAAGAGGATTAGTCGGAGAAGAAGCGTTTGTTAGAATAGCCTCCTCAATTCCTGGTGCGGCGGATCGAGTGACAGCCCACTATTTGTATCGGGTCCTTACTGGTGAAATGGATGGTCTATCATTTGAAACCTGGGACTCATACATTAAAGAGTTATGTGGGTGAGTACATCGTCAAAACACAGCTACTGAGGTCTCATGACTCTCTTAGTTGCCTTGAAGATGATTTTTTTGTAGATTAAATACATGTTTTTCTTTCTAGTCGATTCGATTCAATTGCTGATCCCTTCTCATTTTACTCAGCACTGTGCCTGCTTGTGGAATTTCATACTGATGTTTAATGTATGCATAGAGTGGTGGAAGAACGCAAGCACTATCAGGAGACGGAGGCTTCGACCCTCGACCTGCAACCGGGTGAGGTTATCCTCAGTGTTGGCAATAATAAACGTCAACCAGTGCAAAAGTGGTCTGGAACTCTGGTGTGGCCTGGCCGACTTACGCTCACTGATCGCGCACTGTATTTTGAGGTAAGCATGCTTTCTCCGGAATCTATATCTATGGTTGAGGCATCAGAGCACCTCTTGAAATGGCAATTTCATTGTAAGCTTGAAAACTATTGGAAACCCTGATCGCCAATTTTTGGGTGTGCTTCTTGCCTCATTTTTCTGCGATCTTTTTTCATATGTTCTCAACGAAGTTGCACTTGCAAAACGTTGTTGAAAGGAGTGGCAAACACCTTGGACCCAAATGCTCATTTAAGGAAAAATTAGGGGATCCAAGATGCCCTGATTTCTGACATTTTTTTTGTTGTGCACAAATTCTCACACATTTTGAGTTCGAAAATGAAAGCGTTGATACTTAGTTGACTATAATAGCCAAGTGCAGCTTCAGTGAAAAGAGTGGGTGGTCAACACTGCTCTAGAATGTTTTGCGACTGTCTGAAGTTAGTTTTTAATCATTTTGCAGTCCAATAGCTTTACTTCGCACAAGGCTCCTATCAGATTGGACCTGACAAGCAGGGATATTGTTATAAATACTAAGAAAGTTGGACCATTTGGTGCGGAAGTTTTTGACTCTGCTATCTCCGTAGCCTCTAGCCCAGAGTAAGCTACTCATATTTCACTCAATTCCAACTTTCAATCCCTGGTTTTACTTTAAGATTGTTTTCCACAGTTTGATTCATTTGCAGACTCTGCAATTGTCATTCATTTTGCTTGCCTGACACGACTCCTTCACCCCCTCTTCCCATCAGTTCAGAGCCGTGGATACTGGAATTTGTGGATTTTGGACACGAGAAACGTCGTGACACCTGGCTGGCATTCATCAAAGAGATACAGACAACATACTGGTTTATCAGAGATTATGGACCGAAAGAGAACGATCCTTCGTTGAATTACATGGAGGGGTCAAAACAGGGGCGCAAGCGGACGATTATATCTGCTGCAAACAGCATTGCTAGGCTGCAGGTATGTCTTCTGCTCTTTTTCCTCTCTTTTCCACTTTCTATCAACGCACTCACCGCATAGTTGTTGAAGTTTCGTTACTCTACTGTAATTTAATCTACCAGGAGTTTACTAAAGTAGTTACAAATGTGCACATTTCACTGTGGAAAACCATCAGATCGTGGTAGAATCAGATTGAAGAACATCCCCAAAACTACAATGACTTGGAACATAGAGCTAAGATAATTCCTAGGAGTAGATAATCTGGCATTACAGTGTCTGCCGTGAGCTCAATATGAGTGTCCAAAAGGAATGTAGATTTGTATTCACGGTTCCAAAAGTATTGAGGGAGAATGTCGTGTGTAGACTCTAAGGTAGCTATAGTATCGTAGGACAAAGGTGTAGAATATGAATAATATTGCTAAACCCTAAACCTTTAAACTTTAAACTGTAACTGTAACTGTAACAGTAACTGTAATCCCTAAATGTCTAAACCCTAAACCTTAAAAGGCTAAGCCGTTGGTAGATGCACAGTATAACTAACAAGTCTTTAGTTTTTACATATTCTATTGTATGTAGAAAGACACGCAGGTAGTACATTAGTATCTCACTTCTATGGCTGGGTGTGGAAAGTTACGCTCTGAAATTAATTCATTTGCCTTAATACTTTCCAACACAAGTTTGCGTGGTTATGACATGACGATGTTCTGTGAAATTGAAACAGGCTGTTCAACACATGTTTGGCCATGCGCCAGGCGATCCCAGAGGTCTACTGCAGTTATACTCTATCAGGGATGCTCCAAGCGTGGAGTTGGTGTTCGAGTCTTTGGCAGTGATGTGCTGGGCGGGCCGCATGGACTCGAAGGCGAAGGAGCTGAACGCATCTAATGGGGCAGAGGAAGAGCCCCAAGGGGTCGGGCAGAATGCCATGGGCGAGGATGGAAGCATCTACCTGTCGAAGTGGATGACAGCCCCAACTTGGAGTACCACAAAGTCGCAGAACTTCTGGAGAGCTTACAAGGGGGGCACAACACGAGGCCTAGTGCTCGGCAAAAACTACGTCGTAGGGGGGCTGACAAATCTTGACCGGGCAGTTCGGGCATGGCGAGAACAGACTCGGGTCATTGATAAAACCAAGGCCACCATCGATAAGTACAAACTGACGGGCATCCCGAATAATGTGGATCTTCTCAAGGTACTTCTCCGTTCTCTGTCCATATCATATGCGCTATTTAATCTTTGGGAGTTCGAAGCCTTGACAATGCTACTGCAAAGTCGTTTTATTAGATATTTTGCGTCTGGATTTACACTTTTTGGTCATCGAAGGACATATTGAGCGGTTATGAATTACTACCGTCTTCTTACCAGCCAGCGAGAGTGACGCAAAAGTCTCAAAACTTGAACTTGGAGTAATGTCTTTTCATGTCACTAAAGCCTTCAGCGATTCTGCGAATCTTACTGATATAAAGTGTGTCTGACTATTTTGCAGGAGATTTTGTTACCATTTTCAATAATTGCTGTGAACTTCCAGAAACTCAAAAAATGGGAAGAGCCAGGAGCAAGTGCTGGGTTTTTGATTGTAACTATGGGTATTGTGTACTTGTAAGTTGCTTATACTTCAGACGCCTCAAAAAGAGCTTTCTTGATAGAGGGCTGATATGTGCTTGGAGATTCTTCATTTTGAGTGCCCAAATGTAATTTCCTCTTGGGATTTCGTAGGGTTGCAACCAGTAACGTAAGGACAAGTGACTACTTTTCAGAAAAATCATTTTGTCTAGAAGTTAGGGAATGCCTTTAGTATGGAGATTGTTGGGCTAGCTGTTTCTGACATGGGCTGCAACCTTTGTGCCTGCTGATGTTCAGGAACTGGCTCCGCTACGTATTTCCTATCCTCCTGCTTTCAATGGCTGGGATTCTTTTCTCTTTGCGTGGCCTCAAAGCTCAAGGGCGACTTGGGGACGATTTCGGGAAACTGGTCATTCGAGATCAGCCGCCCACAAACACAATACAAAAAATTATGGCTTTGAAGGATGCTTTGACATCACTTGAAGAATTTTTGCAAAACACCAACATTGCTCTTCTGAAACTGAGGACCGTTGCACTGTCACGACACATGCGTGTAAGTTTCTCTTCTCCTCCAAAAATTCGTCATTTCTCTCAAATATTGAGGTTTGCTATGTTAACCCGAAGTGCTTATTTGGTCAAAAGCAAAGACTTCCATATCTTTAGTAGTTGAAATGAGTTATTAGGAAACTAGTTCAATATACGAATGGAAATCTTCAAGATTGCCCTACGTTATTGAATGCTAGATAAATGTGTAGGAAGACATTGGAATTACCTTCCACAGTGGATTTTTATTTTTAGTTCACGCATTTGGACTTTGATCCCAACGTGATCAAATGACCCAAAGTGGCTCTGTCTCCATACTTGTAGGAGTTGAAATGAATCATTTAGGAACTCTCATGCAAGGTAGCAAAATATTGAAGAAGAAAACATGGCCTACGTTTTCGTAAGCTAAATGTATGTTTTTAAAGTTACTATAATTGGCAGTAAGCTTCCAGAGTGTAATTTATATTTAGAGCTCAAGCACTTATAGGTAATGAAGGAGCTCTTTTAGGTCTATGTACTTATTCTCATTTCCCTTGAGTTCACTAAATCTATAAGGGATTCAGTGCTTAATCATTGAAGGTGTAGCGTAGTCAAATGTTTTTCAAGTTTGTTCTGTGTTAGTTTTCGTCGTGTTACTGATATACAATGTAAAATACCGTATTCAAAATTTACAAGGGTCAATATTTGACTGGTGTAGATGACTGATCCAATGTGCTCACTCCTAGTGCTTGTTGCTCAATACAATGAATAAAATGAAAAATTATAGCATCCAAAATGTTCCAGGGTCCTTCAGGGTTGAACATTTGACTAGTTTAGGTGGCTGAACCGCTATGATCCCTCTTGATGCAGTCAACAAATGAGGTGCTGTGGTCCCTGCTTGCTGCTGGGGTGGTGACATGGTTCGTGCCGTTCCGGTACGTGCTGGCAGCGCTGGTGGTCGATCAACTCACAAGCGAGTTACCGTTTCGAAGGAAAAGCGTGGCAGAGTTTTTCAGCCGTGTCTCAGACTGGTGGTCCATGATTCCAGCCACGCCCGTGGAAGTCCTGCCCCCATTGAAATCCTCGAACGAGACGGAGGCGCACCTGCCCGAGGAGTCCAGCGACGGCCCTAGCCAAGGCGAAGCTGTGTTGCAGGCCCTCTCCGAGTGGTTGGGTGAAGATCAGTAGATAAGTTTTTATGTTGATTTCGCAAGTTGTGTGATGTTCTTAATCACAGCTTGACTTTAGTGATGCGTCCTATTAATGAGGACGCAAAAGTAATGTCGCCTGCAAAATTAGTGTCACTAAGTTTTTGGAATTTAGTACAAAATAGTGATGCTTCAGCCTGCACTAATAGGAGAAACTAGTGTAGTTTTAGAGCTAGTCCGTGGGAAAAAGGTTAGTTTACTGTTCCACATGACCTGTACCGTATTCCTTCTGCATCTTTCGTATGGTGCGCCACAATTTTATAGTGCATTCAACAAAAAATTTCACAGTTTTTGTTCGGGCAAGCGGAGTATAGTGTCCTCTTCTTCATTGCTTGCTTCATTTTTGGATTACTAAACGCTTTAGAGCCCAGGTGACCACTATATGCCACTGGGAGGTTGGAAATAGCGGTAGTAACATGTCCGTTTGGAAATGTAATGTGATGTATGAAGTTCAAATGTGGCCAAGGTTTATATACACATTCCACCGTAATTATATCATGATTTTAGATATAGATCATTCAGAATTGATTCTTCAAAGGAACCTCCCTTGTGCACGTACTTCTTCATGAGAATGAAACTAACAACCAGAATAATGAACTGTGGTCCTGAGAAAGAAATTCGGTTTGGTATTGGTTTCAGTTCATTCCTAAGGGACCAGAGAGTGAATAGAGATGGCAGACACGAAGAAATCTGCTCCAGCATCAAATAATTACAAGTAAATATACCCCGCAATTCGATTGTGATTTATGTCGCCAGAAGCCGGTTGATGCAGAACCAGATAACAACGCCAAGAACAACAGGGACATTCCTTCCACTAGAAGCGAGACTACTGGAGATTGCAAACCGAATCACCTTTCTCCTGACCATGCGGAGGTAGGTCTCTTGCTCCTTTCATACACTTAGCACTTCCCAAGTGATTAATTTTTAGAAACATGGGCGCGGGGTGGGTTTCAATGTCGGGATTTCCAGGCGTTATTTGTTATATATTCCCATTTATGACACGAAGGTAGCGGAACTGCTCCAAGTTCCATGAACATCACAGATTCTGAACTTGCTGGCTTCAACTACTCCTATTCTCGTCATGCTAGGTAGTCACCCTTTAATTGTGTCTGTCCTTAATAGTTTTCATGGGCAGATAAGTCAACGAAAATGTTCAGAATAACCTTCACAATTGCCTGTGCTTGGTTCAAGCAACCAAGCAAACGACTTAGTCTTGTCTTCAGAGTCTAAAGTAAGTGGTCAAGTTTCTAACTCTATCTGAGGGAATCTGCGAGAGCAGCCTCCTCTGGCAGAAGGCTCCGGTTCTTCATCACAAGCTTCGATTTCAACAAAGCTTTCGAGTGCCAGTCCTGGTAATAGAGGAGGCGTACACGTCAACTTCCAGCCAGATGACCGTTATACTGGAAGTTTCATGATGATGAGGAGTGCGAGCACGAAATATATGCGAAACTGCTATTCTGGTGAAGTTGCGAATGCACTCCGGGATCCAATCATCTACTTGAATAAGGAAAATATGAGCAGTGGTACAGGTTTCCATCAAGGGCTGATGTGAGTTCCCCGCGCACCCACATTTCTTGTAGCGTTGAATTTTGATCGAGTACTTCCAGGTACAATAAAAAAATGTCGGAGTAAACTCTGTTCATAAATGATTGTGTGCATTGTTGCAGGAGCTAGAAATGTGGAATTGCAGTCACGATGCAGGCAGCTTCATCAAGCACTTTTCAGTGAATTTTTCCAATTTCCCCGGGGCCAATTTCCTCGGCATGTCCCTTATAACATGCAGAGCCTGCTCAAAGGGAGAGGAAATTTTCGAACGCTGCCTATCTTCAGGCTGTTAGTATTCCTCGGGGACTTCAACTGAAGCAAATGTCAAGCACTAACTTAGCTGCGAATCAAATGTTGAATCAAAAAGAGTCTCGGCATTGCCATTGAACATTGTTGACTTGAATAGAGATGAGCCATGAATTTTTCGTTGGAAATAACATGCCGCAAAAGTCTGGAAATGTGGTCTACAGAGGTAGTGATATGGTTGGCTTCACTTCGTACCGAAGTTTCAAGTTTTAAGCGGTCGTGAGCATCTGTCTTAGTTGACTGACACGAACACTAGCATTAGTTAGAGAGAGAGAGAGAGTGCTTGCCAGAGAATATCTCTTGTTGTTTCCACTTCATTCACAGAATCAAGGCACGAAGACAATGGTAGTATGGCACAAGATCAGTGCTGCAGAGATGCAAACAATTGCTCTAGAGCTGACCTTGAGAAAGTATTGCAATCATTCACTCACTACTTGATGGATCTCATGTTACTTTCCGCACTCACCAGGCTACGCCAGGATGGATTTTGGCTCCAGTTTTCACACTCCTTCGGACGCTTTCCAATGTGAGTCTCCTTGGTGAAGACTCACAACCAGATTCCTTACAAGCCCTATCCCAGTTTGAATTCGAGTTCCCCAGTAGAGCCTGAGCAAATGATTGCCATGCGTACTGAGAGCTATATACAGTTAGTATAATTATGGGGACTTTGAACACTGTAACTATCCTCATTAGTGCTTTTACCTCTGAAATTTCGGACATTCAGTTACCATCAAGGTAATAGAGATCTTTCTCCTCATTCCACTAAACAATTCGAAATTTACAATGACTTGTCGTATGTGATTGTCATGTCGTAGTCGTGAACGCCGCTTCAATTATCCCGGCCGGCGATCGAGCACCTCATGGAAGCTCTGAAAATGTACCTCCGCCCACAGAGACCAACTAGTGTCTCCCGACTGACTGTGATTTCATTTTCACATTGACCACAAGGTAGCTAAGTATTCAAAAATTACATCTTCCGTCAATCCATATCGTCACTCACAGGCCATCAATACATGACAAGAACACACTTGAACCATTATTATTTTCTGACTCGAGCCATTGATAGTTACGAACAATAAAAGGGGCCAGTTTATTCACACAAAACGAACTGAACTTGGGTGGTCATCGATCTGGCCGAGATGACTCACGTCAGTCATACATGCAGGTACGCCAGTGCAGGCTCAATAGTCCAGCTCCGATAAATAATCCTTGCCAACTCTATGCCAACTCTCAGCGAGCCAGGACTATCCTCTCGATCAATGAACTCCCATAAGCCTACGTCCTGACGTACAGCTTTTTAAAACAAAACGCTAGCTGACTCCAAGAATCCCAATCGCACCAGAAGGCCTCGGCAACCTCCATCCTGACCACCCCAAGTCGGTCGATCCGTGGACAGAGGTCGTCCATGCCATGGCAGTTGGATGAAATCAGCGGATTCGCACACAGTGCAGAATGAAGAACACCACACAGACACTGAAAGACGACGAAATTAAGAACACACACTCACTGAACGCACATTTAACATACTTATCAAACCTCGCCACTCCCGCCCCACGTACGTACGCACGCACGCGCTGTAGGAAGCGGCGATCCTCGCTGCTGCTGATTCGTGCATTTTCCATCCCCCAGCCAGAAAGAAGCCCCATACATAGTGATGGCCGGAGCTCCGGGCGCTGAAGGGAGTATTCGATCAGCAGCCAGCGGTAGAATTGCTCGCTCACTCCATCTCGGCGTCGGCGTCGGCGTCGGCGTCGTCAGTGGTGGGTACGAAGACGAGGTCAGAATCGACGAGCCAGTGGCAGGCTTCATCGCCGCGGGGAATGTGGAGCGCGTTGAAGGCCGGGTGGGTGCTGAGCCACAGCGAAGTGTCGATGTGGCACACGCCCACGGCCTGGATGTCGGCGTTGGAGGCGCTGGGCTGGAGCGTGGCGGTGATCACTTTGGTGCCCGTCACGCGGTGGCAATAGTAAAGGGACGACGGGAAGTTCACGACGTGGCACACCACGATCTTCTGGCCCTCGGCCACGGAGCCTTTGCGGAAGCCCGTGATGGTGACGGGCGCCTTGGAGTTGGCGGCGCCGGGGGCGAGCGCCGGCGTGTTGCTGGTGGACAGCACCTTCACCTTGGGGCCCAGTTCGGAGGAGACGAACTTGGCCACGGCGTCGCTGGAGGCGGCGCAGGTCATCTTCTCTCCGGGCAGCGCGCCGTAGCCGCACAAGTACGCGGCGGTGGCGGTGGCCGTGGCCAGGTCGCTGTTGGGAGCCACGCCGAAGTGCCGGACGAGCGCCAGGGCGTTGGAGGAGGTGAGCGCGGGCAACTGGATGGCGGAGGACGCCGTCAGGAAGGCCCGCTTGGGGGCGTCATCGCGGAGGTTTGCGTCTAGCGTCATCGTGCCGCCCACCACCAGCGCCGACTCCAGGAAGAAATCTCTCTGGAAATCATTGATGGTGCTGATGGAGGGGTTGCGCTGGATCTTGGAGGACGCGGTTTGGAGGGTGCTCTCGGCGCACACCAGACCGTTGGAGCTGCAAATGGCAGCTACTTTAGCAGCGTCCGTTCGGTCACCGGTGAAGACGGGCTTCGCCCCGGTCACCTGCCAGTGCATGAGAATGAACATCGCGATCAGTCAGATGGAACACACGGACCGACCAATTGGTTGACTTCGGCTCCTCAAGAGATCGATAGGAGCTTTCTATCAACAGCACCTCCACTGGTAGTTAATGACCACAAGCCATCCTTGTGCAGGCCAGAGAGAACAAATTGAATTATCTAGCAAAATATTTCATACGACTGGATCGAGAACATCTAGTTTAGTTTCCTATGCAATTCATCAATCGAGAACATGCATGAAATGCTACCTTCCGAGTCCTCAAGAGCATGCAAAGTGCAGCTAGCTAGCCATCAGTAAACGGGCATGCATGCATACATATATCCTAGCAAGCTCGAAGTCAATCACCGTAACAAAAATAAAAGAATCCAAATGATTGGTATTAATGGTACCGATCCATCCAGGGAGTGCAAATGTGATCGGTTACTTACGGTCGTGACCGAGGCCATGATGAAGAGGGTCGCCAAGACGACCATCAAGTTCGGACATTGCTCAGTCATGTTGGGGACGATCGAAGGGCCTGAACGGGCAGCGGTAAGCAAGGAATGATCGAAAGCAAGCAGAGAGACTGTGGCGCACACCGATGAAGCAAGTGCACTGGAGAGACGAGTACTGAAGTGGATACGCAAGTTAATGAAGGCAGTGTGACTGGGAATGCAGGAAGGCCTTGAATTTATAGGTAACTTCACCGCCCTCGAATTTTTAATTCCTAATTGTTTCATTTTTCATTTTTCTTGGCTTACTCTAGCTAGCTTGACCTACAGTACTTGTCGAACGGATCTTTCCTGCTGCCCGGCTTCCACTAGCGTGCTGCGTCCCCTGCTTCCATGCGCTTGATTGGTCATGGATCTTTCATTTGGTGATTCCGGGCCAGCCCTGGGCGGCTGGCTGTGACTGCTTCAGAAGTGACAACGACTTGAGAGCGATCTGTGAGCAGCTAGCTGAGCTCCGGGGCCCGGAACCCAGTTTCATTGCATTGCTGCAGCTAGGCGATAGAATTGCATCGTGATCTAGCTCAAAAGCAATCCCGTCGCGCAGGACTGTCCATGAGAGGTATGTTGATTCATTGCATTTCTGCATGCGGTTGGCCTGGGGTGCCACTGTACGTCATGGGGAGCAGCCACCCACCTGCATTGCCACCTGCATTGCTGTTCCGGATGTGACTTCTGGCCGAACTACAGCTCTGCATTTAGAATCTGCTTGCTTGATTCTTTGGGGTCCGTGGGATATTATCTATCTATCCATGTGGGCATGTGACCTGGCCGCTGTCATGGAGTCTTACCCTTAGTTTGAATTGCACTCCTCCTAGCTGATCAAGGTAGAAATGGGCAATCACGTACGTCATTTCTAGCTAGCTGCAGGACTACACGATTCGTCTTGAGTGACTCTTTTTTGGTCCAAATACACAGAATCAGCCAGCGACGCTACTAAGGTAACTAGATATTACGTCACTGACTAATTATGTCAAAATTCAGTTTGATGTCGACGAACGTGGAGAGGGCCATAAACTGGCGTACGTGTATTTTCCGCTGTACATATATCGATTTGATCGTACGCTTTGGTCTACTAAGTAACATGCCTTAGTCAGCTCGAATGAACGATCGTTGAGTAATCCAATTCCCACTCAGAGACCCAGACTGGGGGATCAACTGAAACACGTCGCCAGCACCTGCTTCATTTCTTCGAATGTTAACTACGTTATGGCCGGCTCATGTATGTTGCCAAATGTTTCAGTCCGTGACTCTTGCTGGGACGTCGAATTGAACCCCATGTCCCCATCCAGGAATTTCACGTCAGTACGGGTGTTGCAAACACTCACTCAGGCAGTACTAACGTACCAAATAATTAACGACTAGATCGAAGAATTAACAGCCGAGACGTCAAGCAAATTTCCATACTCGAAATCCACGACCGATTTATAATTGCAAAAACATCTGATCAAAATCTGAATGGTTGTTTCTTAATTTGGTAACTATATAATTAGGCATGAGCGAGGCCAATAGAATGTGCATATATAGTGGATACCTTCGAGCTTCATGGGTAATTTGTCCAGGCGAATACGCCAGCATTTTCAATGCTAACTGCGGCATTGCTCGAGGCATGAATACAAAATTATATGCTGAATCACCTTCGACTTCCAGCTGATTCGGGCAAAAGTTCTTTGCCGTGGAGCCCCGGGTGAGTGTTGAGGGCTGGAAGCATTCGAAACGCATGACTGCGAAGGTGAGTCCTAGTGCGGTCCCCTTATTCACTTTCAACTGTTGATTGATTGCTGTTCAATCGGCCAATCGATCGCTTACACAGGGTGCTCAAATGGAATCACCCATGCAAAAAATCAGAACTTTGGTTGAATGTTTATCGTCAAATTAAAGGATTAGTGCAAGGATTGCGCACTTGTGAATTATTTTTATCGTTTAGATTTTATGATCCCCAAAGTTCTATGACCCTGTTTTATGAAACACCACTCCAAATTTACTGTCATTTCGAAATTGCAAAGGGCAGAACCTTCAAGCATTTCTTCCTTTCCCTACTACGATTTGCAGGGGTAAACAACATTTGTCAAGCCACAATCACTCCCTTGAGCAATGTCTGAGCACCGAAGAAAAGTTCTGGAATCAAACGTTGCAGCTTCAATGTTCTCAACGTTGTTGTCACATTTGAAGGCATTGTCTTATAATCTTAGTCATGATAGAGGGGGAGAGAAGATATAAATATTGTATGAAGTCCGTAACCATGTCTTCTAAAATAGTAAGGCTTCTTTTCGGATGAAAAACACTCAAAGTTCTCAATTCTATAAATCTACTAAATTGAGTGAAGAGAACAAAAATCAAAACTTTCAAATATTGAATTGTAGGATCTCATAGTCAACTTACATAAGAACAAGATTGAGGGAAATTTTTTGTGAAGTTTAACCACATAGATTAGAAGATAGTAGCATTTGAACTTTGAAGACTTAAAAGAAAAGCTTTGTGAGAACATTGACTCACAAGATTGTAAGATTTTGAATTTTGGATAACTTTAGTTTTTAAGGTGATTGTAAGAAACACTTGTCCTATTTGTTGCATTTTCAATAGTACTCATGATTTTTTCAGGAGTACTTTAAAATTAGAAAACTAATTTTTTAAAAATATAAAAAATATGAATAATGTATATACCTTTAAGATGAAGGTACCCATGGAAGGAATTCCATAGAAAAATTCTCTAAGTAGGAGAATTAGAAAAGTGCCAAATCTCAAGAAAATACATATCTTGATGTTTTAATTAGGGAAAAATAGTAAAAATTTAAAAATACACAAAATAAAAACTGGCCATTTGTAACAACTCTATGGAGATGGCCATTTACCAAAAGAACCACCAAAATAACATTTTATTTGTTTCAAAATGTAAGCAAAAAGAAGCTCACTTTGTAGACTCCCACACCACATAAAATTACTTATTTTAAAAATTCCTTCGACCATTAGCTATAAGTCTACTAGAAGACCATCTCTTCAAAATTTCAGCTCAAAATTCGTTTATTTGGGTTCTAAATAGTACTAAAAACCTCTAAACTGACAAGTGTGACATTGAATCGGGCTCTATTTTGGGATAGTATATTATTTTTGAAAATTACGAAAAAATTAGGCAAGGTCTATAATAGTTATGAGTACCTTCCTTATAAATCTCAAGTCATTTGGAGTCAAAAAACAAAAGTTATGGCCAAAAATCATATCAATATGCAATGTGTGACACAAAATAGGATAGGTGTTTCTTGCAATCACCCTTTAGTATTATAGATTTTTCTTGTTCAAAAGAATTATTATCGAGAAATTCAATTGAGAATCTTGGAAAAATAAATAAACAACTATAAATTTATTTTTGTCCTTCAGAATTTGTTTAAATAGAAGTAGGTTAGAAATGGATAGGAAAACTAAATTGTTATTATTTAGTTTTAAGGTGAAATTAACCCCTAAAGGACCAAGTGTCTGTTCAACGTATGCAAGAAATCCCGGGTAGGTTCCTACAAAGTCATTTTGGGTCGGATGTACATGAAATTTGGACATGATGTGTAATTCTGTACCCCCTTCTTGAAAATCTAATTTTTTTTACCGATCGGGTGCCCGGATCAAAATTTATGTTGCCCTCATCTTTGCAAGCAAAATGTACAAAACTCCTCCTATGATTTTGAAATTTGGCGGGTGTGTAGCTTACATGATATGAGATGCAAATGTCAAAAAAATAACCATTTTTAGTGTAAGAATCTCATTCTAGAAGGAATTAAAGTTTGCAAGCCTTGTCAAGCAAGGTTGGTAAAAAAAAATTTCACCTAACTTCAAACATTATAATCTTTCAACCCATGCGGTCAAGGTTCCTAAAAAAATTTCCACATGTTCCCAAAGAATTCTAGGACAAATTTGTATGGTTGAATATTGAAAAAACAACCTTTTTTTCATTTTTTTTCTTACAGCCCTAGAAAGTGGCAGTTTTTGACAATTTCTATCCAAAACATTAGATGAAATTTGAGGGCTCCAAGAGCCCACGAGTTATCTTGAGTTCCCTAGTTGTGGGAACTCACCACAACAATAGTATGACGTGACACAATCACTGCCACGTCAGAAAATAAAATATTTTGTATTTTTGTAAATTATTTTTTAAATTCAGTTTTAAGTTTAAATCAATACTCTTAAGAAATTTTGGGGAAAAGAAATTTTTTTTTTTTAAATTCCAAAAATTTGGAAATTCAGTCGATTATGGGCTGGTTCACAATTTCTAGCAACACAGGGAACAATGCAAGGAACAACTTTGAAACGGGCTCTTAGAGCTTGCAAATGTCCCCTAATGTGTGCCTCGGTCCTTTAGGGGTTAACATATCCAAATCCAACAATGAGATGGTTTTAGCAACCAAACTAAATGTTGTGGTGAATTTATTTTTTTAAGCTAAAAGATAG
>OY987267.1:13486124-13769536 GCA_963920665.1 Straminergon stramineum | reverse complement strand
CCGTCCACAAGCGGACGGTGCGGTCACGGCGGATGGGCGGGGCGGACGGTGGAGGGCGGACGGGTTGGGCGGATGGGCGGACGGGCAATCAGCTGGGCGGACACTCACTATGTAGTACCAACAACTTTTAGTTCAAATTTCCAAATTGGTTTTTTAAAATTTTGGGGCGTGTAATATACTATTGGAAAGGTCTTGGAAATACCTTTCCAATGGTATATCACACGCCTTGAAACACCAAAATCTCCAATTGGAAATGCCAAGAGAAGTTTGGTGCTTCAAAAAGTGAGCGTCCGCCTTGGTGTTTGGCCGTCCGCCCTCCCATCCGCCCCCCCCCATCCGCCAAGGGGACGGGCAGACAGGCGGATGGGTGGACGGGCAATCAGCTGGGCGGACGCTCACTATGTAGTACCAACAACTTTTAGTTCAAATTTCCAAATTGGTTTTTTAAAATTTTGGGGCGCGCAATATACTATTGGAAAGGTCTTGGAAATACCTTTTCAATGGTATATCACACGCCTTGAAACACCAAAATCTCCAACCGGAAATGCCAAGAGAAGTTTGGTGCTTCAAAAAGTGAGCGTCCGCCTTGGTAATTGGCTGTCCGCCTAGCCGTCTGCCCTCCCGTCTGCCCCCCCCGTCCGCTTGGCGGACGGGCGGACGGGCAATCAGTTGGGCGGACACTCACTATCTAGTCACAACAACTTTTAGTTCAAATTTCCAAATTGGATTTTTAAAATTTTGGGGCACGTAATATACTGTTGGAAAGGTCTTGGAAATACCTTTCCAATGGTATATCACACGCCTTGAAACACCAAAATCTCCAACCGGAAATGCCAAGAGAAGTTTGGTGCCTCAAAAAGTGAGCGTCCGCCTTGGTGTTTGGCCGTCCGCCCTCCCGTCCGCCACGAGCCTTTCCGTCCGCCATTGCCGACCGCCCCGACCTTCTGAGCCAACATCATGCCATCCGCCTCCTTATCTAACCTACTTGACCTCTGTCCGCCGGCAGTTCTATTACATTTAATTCTGAAAAGTGCAGAACTGCAGCTTAATTTCCAAAAAAAGACTCTTTAATACGACAAGTATCCAATGCAATATTAATGTAAGAAAAGAATAATTCCAGGTTTTCCTCCCCACATTTAAACATGCTTTCCAAACCCTATACCTTAAACCCTAAACCCTATACCCTACAAAAAAAATCTGAATTGTAGATCCCTCAATTGTACATATTAACTTATAACGTTGTAGGAGTTTTCAAAAGTAGTGGTGTGATGTGTGAAATATGTTTTATTTTTTAATATTTGAAGTTTAGAATGCAATCATGACAATGTGATGCATATGTAGATCTTACTATCTTTGTCATTTAGGTTTCAATTGTTCTTAAGATTTACTTTATTATGGGCTACAACACAATTGTGGATCATTGGATTATAACCTAGAGTATTTCATCAATTTTTGTTATAGAATGCATTGATAGTGTAAAACACCAACGTAAATATTCTAAAAGAATTTATATTATCTCATTATTCTATTACAACATTTATGGGATGATGCTCAAAATGATTTAAGTACTTTAATATAATTTTATATGATATGATGTGGACTACATTAAAGTAAGCATTTATACAATAAAAATGAAATGGAGGTTCTTATCATACATGCTTATACTTATATATACATGTGTGCACCCTAAATTGTAAACCATCAATAAATTTATCACAACCCTAAAATATTAGGGCTTAGGTAGTGTAAAATGTGATTGACCTTCAAATATGATGAGCTTTCAAAATTCAAATACAACAATTGAGATAAGTAGGTCATACTCCAATGATTACAAGCCCGTTTCATCTCAAGACTTTTTCGCAAATGATTTTACGAGAAGGTTCATAATATCATATCTTGTAGATTATAAATTTACAATATTGATTTAATTGCTTATGTAGTTGTGTAGGCCTAGGATTTTTTTAAATCTTGAACCCGCAAAGTCCTAAGCCTTTTTTTTCTATCGAATATCATTCAAAATTGTCATTTCTATTGTGAAGAGCAAAAAACTTTATAAATTAACTTTATATCTAACCATAGGAATTTGTACTAGATTAGTATAAAAATGTATGGGAGCAATGTTATCATCTTGATAACATTAAGTGCATACATTGCATGATATTTGTATTTAAAGAAAAAAAATCTTTTCTTTTGTCTTGCTATACTTGATTCTTGGGCTTTCATTTTCTTCACTTTAAATTTTGGCACTAACGATTTTAATTTTATAATATTTTCTATTGAAAAATCTAGCTAATAAGCGAAGAATCTTGGATAAAAATTCAAAAATAAATCATTTCATTGAGATCATATTTCACAAGAGTCCTCTATAAGAGTGTAGGGCCTTTGAGACTTTAGGAATTAATTACTTTCCTTCAAAGGCATAGAAATCAATTAGAAATTGAATCCAATTAAATTGTTACAATTTTGACTTTGAATATCTTTTGCTATTAGCCAAAAAGTATTGTTGATATGGCAAACTTGTAAAAAAACACCAATGTAAAACTAAATTCCTTTTAATTACACATCCATTTGAATTTTTTGTTTACAAATCAAATGATTTTCCAAAGAAGAGGCTATTTGGTGACACTTTTCATAGTTGTATTGATTTAGTGCCTCACTATATAACATATTAAAGACATCATTTCTATAGCTTTCTTCATTCACCATGCATTGCATGCTCTACTCGTCCGCTCATCCGCCTACTTCTACAAAGTTAAAAACAACTCTCCCTCTCACCTTCTCCCTTGTCCATCCGTCCGTTGTGGGCCGACCTCCACCAAATTGAAAACACTTGACTCTCGCATCCAACTCTTGCTCCCGCCTTCCTCCCCGTCCGCCCGTCCGCCAGTCCACCATAGATTGAATTCCACCAATGGCCCCTTGTGCCCGCCTTTCCCTCCTGCCTTTCCTCCCCGTTCGCCGTCCGCCCATCCACATTTGCTGTCCGCCCGTCCGCCTGTCCGCCTAGCGAACAAGAGGGCGAACAATAAGGCGGACGCCCATGTTTTGAAGTAACAAACTTCTTATTACATTTTCGATTAGAGATTTTTGATTTTTGGGGCGTGTGATATACCATTGGAAAGGTATTTCCAAGACCTTTCCAATGGTATATTACACGCTCCAAAATTCTAAAAAACGAATTCAAAAATTACAAGTGAAAGTTGCTGCGACTACATAGTGAGCGTCCGCCTAGCTGATCGCCCGTCCGCCCGTCTGCTTGGCAGATGGGAGGCGGGCGGACGGGAGGGCGGATGGGCGGACACCAAGGCGGACGCCCATGTTTTGAAGCAACAAACTTCTTTTGACATTTTCGATTAGAGATTTTTGATTTTGGGGGCGTGTGATACACCATTGGAAAGGTATTTCCAAGACCTTTCCAACGATATATTACACGCTCCAAAATTCTAAAAAAAGAATTCAAAATTTACAAGTGAAAGTTGCTGCGACTACATAGTGAGCGTCCGCCCGTCTGCTTGGCGGACGGAGTGGGCGGACGGGATGGCGGATGGGGTGGCGGACGGGGTCGCGGACGGGGTCGCGGACGAGCGGGGCGGACGGGCAGCAGTGGACGGCGGGAACGTCCACTAATCCGCTTGTCATCGGACGTTGTGGACCCCGCGTCCGGACGTCCGGACGTCTGGGATGTCTGAACGTCCTGTCAACCTTGTCAATATAGTCCTCCCCTTGATACATCAAGGGGATTTAAAACACATTTGAAGGGGTGAATGAATATTGAATTTATTGAAGATTAAAAAGTTAGGAAATGACACTTTGAATGGTTTATATCTTACAAGTACAAGGTTTAGGAGTTCAAACCTTTTTACAACATATAATAAAAAGCAACTCACATGTGTTTGTCATTTTATCCATTCTAAAAAATAGAAGTACATTACTTTTGGAGTGGCATACATGGAGAAGGTCCATGGTTTTTCTATAGGGTTTAGGGTATAGGGTTAGGGTTTAGGATTTGGAAAACCCTCTTCAATTTGTCTAATTAGTCATACTAAATTTTTTGTATTTATAGACTGATTCTGTAGTATTAACTAACTATGAGCATTGAAGGACATGTCAATTATAGTGTATGGAAAATGCAATTAAGCCTGACTTCATTAGAATTGGAGATGGCTCACATCTTTTGCTATGTTGGTTCTTGGACTGACGTGACTTTAAGATAGAGGCGACTGTGGGTGGGGGGCGAGTTCAGGTCCTGGGCGATTGTGGGTGGCGGCAAGTTCAAGTCTTAAGGCCATATTTGTTATATTGAGAGTTTTCGTAGATTTTGAGACAGAATGCTAGTTATTGGAAAATTCATTTAAAAAATTAGGAATTGAAACCAATAATAAATAATGCTCAAATAGTGATCCTATAATGAAATTCTAAAAGTTGGTGTTGTTACCTATTTATAAAAAAAATACCAGTAAAGAGATAAAACGGTTTATTCTTGAGTCGAGGATAAAATTGAGACTGTGAAAGGTCTCAATATAACGAATATGGCCTTTCTTGTTGTTGTCAAGCCGAATTTGGTGGAATGGAGGGTGAATTTAGGTGGGGGGCGAGTTCAGGTCTTGGGCCACTGCAGGTGGGGGCGAGTTCAAATCTTGTTGTTGTTGAGTCCAATTTAGTGGAATGGGGGGCGACTTCGAGTGGGGGGCAAGTTCAGGTTTTGGGTGACTGTGGGTGGAGGTGAGTTCAAATCTTGTTGTTGTTGAGCCTAATTTGGTAGAATGGGGGGCGACTTCAGGTCTTGGGAGACCATAGGTGGGGGCATGCCTTCCAATCCAGAGGGGCGATCACAGACAAGGGTTTGCGTTTTGTATGCGCTTCGAATAGGACCAAGTCCCCCTTTGGAAAAAGGTAGAACTCCTCTTGGGATGAAACCACTCTCTGGGTGAGTTACATACGTACTTCCTTTGATTGTGCTTCGATCAACCTCTTTGTTTAGAGCGTCCGCATCATATACTCTTCTAGCAAGAAAGAGGGGGACCTCGATCCTATCTACAAAGGCGGTTTTGTAGAAGACTTGCTACAATTCGAGGCATCTTTGAAGGAAAGTTGGATTCTTGCAATACTTCAAGTTGGCCTTATTGGTGTGCCGATTATAATGATGACGCCATAAAGGAAAGAACTTGCCGATGTGGCACCACTTGATGTAGTCTTCATAGGTTTGTATTGTCTAAGGCTTTGGTTCTTCATTTCAACCCTTAAAAGCAAGGTGGGTGTCACTATTGAGCACGTGCAATCGCTTTCGATGAATAGTGCCCCTACGCCTGCGATGTTTGTCTTTGGCATCCTTCTGTAATGCCCTAGCGGTCTGTGTAGCAGTGGAGATAGGCAATGCCCTGGCATTGTTAACTCCAGTGGCCATCAATGATTGTCGAATGTAAGGCTCAAAAAACTCGTTTGGGAGTTTAGGTGGTCTACAACTAGTAAGGTAAGAAGGGTGGATGAATGTAGTAAATAGTAAATACTCAAGGTTCACGCATGTAGCCACTAAAGGATACAAGAGAAGAAGCCTCAATGAAAGGTGCCCAAAAGGTCTTGCGCGAGTGGATATATAGGTGGGGCTAGCGCAGGTGAGAGTTGTTCATGGGGCACGTGCGGGTGGACGACCACCGGTTGAATCTGCGGTCTCCAAGGGGCACGCGCGGATCTTAGGGAGCAACCATAGGTCTGGTAGGACGCATTCGGGTCTGAGGAGGTGATTGTGGGTCTAAGGGCGCGTGCAGGTCTTTTGGGGGGCGACTGCAGCTTCAGAGGAGCGTGCAGGTCCCCTGGGAGATGACTGCAGGTCTTTTGGGGCGCGTGCGGGTCCCTTGGGAGGCGATTGCGGGTCTCTTGACGCGACCTTGGGTATTTGTGAGGCGTTACTTTTCTTCAGGCTCCCACTTCATGTCTTTGCCTCACAAGTCACCATGCACTCCCCACCTGCGGTCACCCACCAGCTTGAACCCGAAGTCGCCCTACTTGTAATCACCTACACCCGAGGTCGCCCACACCCGTATGCGCCCCTCTAGGATGCCACATAGAAGACATGTGTCTACCACAAGGCATCTAGGTGGCCTCATGGGCAAGGTGAAATTTTTTTTAAAAGTCAAAGCTAAATTTGACTCTATTAGATGGACAAAAGGGTCTACTTCACGTGTTGGACGTCGTGTTCATTGTGTTGTCAAACTTTTCGCCCCAACAACCATGATGATAACAGTAAAAATGCTATTTATTCAAGTTCAAACCCCAAAATTGTATGTTCCTACAATCCCCTATAGACCAATACACTAGAGTGAACCCCTTTGTTTTTCATTGAGGAGATCCGGAGCTATGTCGCTTCTCACTAAAAATGATCTATTGTTAGTATTGAAGTTGGCCCCACAATTTGCCCCTTATGCCTTTTTTTCACTCACCCCACGTTTTGTCGCTATTTCAAGGAATGAACAACGATGGGTTTTGCAGTAGTGATATGATGGCTTCTTTGTTTTGTTCCTATACTTGACACTTTCTAGACACTTGAATTGAGTGAACATTGTTGTAATGAAATATCATCAATAATGGACACAATCCTAATCCTTTGAAGACGATGATGTCGACGCTATCATCGCTACTGAACTTCCAGCCAATACTCCAAATACAGACGTGTAGAACCATATTCCGTCGAAGTGTAAGTGGAAGACCTACTTAGTTGCCTCTGAGTGGTACCATGCACACATATATAGCTTTTCTAAATTTTTGGTGATAAAAATTTAGAGAATGTCTAAGCTAGTGATTGTAAGATTCATTTGCAATTGTTGTTTGGTTTGTACAGAAATGCTGCTAATGATAACTAGTATGAACATTAGTAGAAAAATTTCGAATCAAAGTTTATGAGTATCATCATCCTGCATTGGCATGTACAAGCTAGCAAAATGTACGTACTCATTCCCAAGTTTGTGATCAAGGAAAAATTAAGCATGAGTTTGATATTGACGAACAATTTGCCAACTTTGAGATCAAAACTGACAAAATAAACCGTGGGTTTGCTAACTTAGTGACAAACCAGTCTCTCAAGTTGTCGATCGAAAGAACTATCGATGAGCGAAAGGGTGATCCGTGCACCTTGAACCTCACGGCAACCTTCATATGATGCCCAGCCACAAGGAGCGACACTAATTCTCCCAATTTTCCATGCACTTTTAGAAACTCATGCACCATGATCTATGAATGAGCGTAATCCCGGCCATGCAGGCACCTATTTTAAATCAAATTGCACCTCAAAAGTGTTTGCTCACATTTGTACAATGATCTTCCATTGACTTCAAGCTACCACTTATACTTTCAAAATTTTAACCATGCAATTCATTCCATTGTCACTACAAGAGAAAGGGATGTTTTTAAGTATAGTTCTAGACATATAGTCTTAATATAAGTAACAACCTTGAAGGGGTGTTTTTAGTAAAAGTTTACTAAACACACATGTATTCTTAGTAAATTGTTACTGAAAACACTCCTTTAAGGTCGTTACTTGTAGGACTATATGTCTAAGATTATACTTAAAACATCCCTTGCTCTTGTAGTGCATTGACCTCCTTTGTTGGAAAAGCCACAATTAACACACCTAAGTCAATCTCCTAAACCCTCAAAATCAAAGTCCTCCCAACCTTATCAACCTGGGGCACATTTAGGACACGGCAGACAATTCACTATTACACAGTTAGAGGGCATTTTTAGTGTAGGGTGTGGCATTAGTAACTAGAGTTGGAATTGGGTTCGCATATCTTACATTGCAACAACCACAAAGCAAACAATAAGTCACACTATAATAATTATACATTAAAAAAAATAGAAAAATACATACTAAATGAATGTTGTTAAAAAAAGAAAAAAAAAGAATTTATCTCCCATGAAAAATTTGAATGCACAAGCCAAAGTCAAAGTGAGAAAGCAACTCCAACTCTGAAATTAGATGACATTGTAACAATTCTTCGTGGATTTGAAAAAAATAAAATAAAAATAAAAATAAATTTAGTGAAAAATTTAAGTAGAAATAAAAGAAAAAAGAAAAGGAAGAAAAAGAAAGAAAAGAAAGAATTTATTAATATTAAAATACATAACCATCAAAGATCTACAATAAAACGTTAGTAGGTAAATAAAGAAGAAAAGGAAGGGTACAAATTTTGAATTAGAAGAAACAAAAGATGTTCATGAAATGATAAATGAATAAAGTACAAATGAAGTAGAATTTATTTCTATTTATAACATCTATAGATTTTTTTCCTTTAAGTTCAAAATATTCAATTCAAAATATAATGATTTTTGAATAGTTTTTATTTTATTTTTTAATTTAAAGTTGTTTGTAATGGATCATTTTTGGAATTGAAAAAAGTTACCTTTTAGGCCAAACTTATCAATACCCTTGGAATTACAAAATATTTGCAAAGTAAAGTCTTCAAAATCTATGCTATACAAATGTTATAGAATTAACACAAGAATCTTCTAAATAATTGATGGATGAAAAAACCCATTTTTGTGTGCTTGGGATGTATTTCTACTCATCCGATGTTCAAAATTTGAAAGTCTAGACTTAAAAGGGTTAAATTCTATTTTCATCTTAGTAGAGTAATCTAGACCCTAAACTACAAGTCAATTAGAACAATCATCCTTTTTTTGATATCCATCTACCTCATATATACTTTCATCTATACTTTTATCTCAAATTAGTAAATTTCATCCAAATTTTGGCAAATCTAAATTTTCTTAGAGATATTTTTGATGATTTCATCCCAAAAAATCCTTTTTTCACGAGCATATTGGTAGCCACTACCAAATTCATGTTAGATTTTGGCAAAAATTTTCCATAAATTTAAAAGATAGTACAACCCATCCGCTAGCTATGGCTATTCAATATAGTCAATGAACATTGCAAGGGAACAATTGGAGATTGCTATTCCTAATGTTGGAAACTATAATTGTGTTTGGGAGCAAATTGGATTTGCGAGGATAGGAATACAATGGGCCCTATTTTTTAAAGATGTCCAATGTCATTTAGCACTAATCCAATAGCATTGGTCTTCTAATTTGCTTTGGAAATTAGTAAAATGTGTATTTTCAAAATAAAAAACGAAATCTTATGAAAAATTATTGAATCTTTCAATTGACCTTTGGGAATTTTGAGTTTGGGAGTTTTGAGTTTTAAGAAAATGTGGCAAAAAATTGATTGCAAAAAAAGTTGAAAATTGTCATTTTTCATGACATAGTTGGATTATAGGATTTTATTGGAAGTGTTCTAAGTCTCCCATACCTATGAAAAGTGGTAGAGGTATGCCTAGCATGATTTAAAATATAGTAGATTATAAAAACCAAAATCCATATTATAAAAATTTGTCATAGTTGACAGTCAAAGTCATCTCAAATTCTTAGGTAGGGTCAAGTTCTTTAATTTAAATATGAATTTCTTTTAACCTAATTAGTCAATATAATTATGAAAAATTTACCACATGTTTACATACAAGTGCAACACAAGATTTTATGGTTAGATTCTCCCAAAATCATATTTTTATTTTCATAGTTCAAGAGAGTAGAATTGATAGTTTTGAGTACCCATGTTGAGAAAAAAATGCCTTTGGGGCTTTAGACGTTAGGATTGTACAAAATTTCTATGTAGGATAAAAGTGTAACTATTCATCTTTGGAATTTTATGTGGAAAGGAGAGATCTTCTACAATAGTTTGACCTCCAATGAATATTTTTTTTTTTTAAATAGATGATGTCACATGGTTCCAAAAGGGATGATTTCTACGGTCACCAATCCGTCCTTTAAGGATTAAGTCATGAGTTGTTGCCATTCATTTGGCCCCTTTTTCACCTATTTGAAGTGCATCTCTAATTGGTCAATGAAGTTTAGCTTTACCACAAAAAAGTGTACCACCAATAATCTATTCATTATTCAATTTTTTAATTTTCAAAATCAAATTGTTAAACCTATAACTTTGTGACCATTTGAAATTCCAAAATACCATACAAAGGATCTAAGATGTTTGTTACACTTTGAAATTTAGCCATAATTAATTGAAGTATAGAATGTTTAACAAAATTTGGACATTTAGTACAAGTAACATACCATGTAAAAATTGATTTACAAAAATGTATCATACTATCTAATTTGTGCAAATTGGATTTCTAAAATTAAATCCAATTTGGACAATTTTTGAATTCAATCTAACTACAAGATAAAAATCAACTTTCAGTAGAAGTGCAAAATTTACAAAAAATTTAACCCCTAAAGGACTAGAGAATCCACTTTGGATTTTATAAGGATTTCTAGTTTTCTACAAGTTCTATTGAATTTATAATTTCTAATATTTGTATGAGATTTTAAGGATGAGTGGTAATCATCCGAATGTACATATAAAGCTTTGTTTTACATCATTCTGATAAATATTGCAAAAGTTATAAGGTTCTTTTCCATTCCATTGTCCAACTCATAGGCTAAAAATATATTCTAAAAAAAGATTCATTCATTACATTAAATTTTATAGTTTATTCCTACAAATTTCAAATAATGAGATGAAAGTTATGAAGAGTTTTATTTTGTAGGCAATGAAGGTATAAAGAAAATATAAAGTCATTTTTTGAAATAAATTTTTAAAAATTTCAAATAAAAAAATAAGCAAAGGATATATGTTGTCTACTAAAATATTTTCACCATTGTGATTACTAATTCTCAATTCCTCATAAAATTTATTAGTAGTTTATTTTTTTTTTCATCTATTATCACCTTCTACTTTATAGTTTTTTTAAAGATGAATTTGAAAGTTTTTTCAATTAAATTCTTATTTTCATGTATTCTCAACCCATTTTTCAACATATTGATTAAATTGCACAAGTTTTGGACATGAATGGTTTTTTTAGAAAAGTGTTGGAAGAGTGGAAGACTAGACTTTACCTTTAGGAAGGGCTAGAAAAAACTTCTTTTTTGAAGCTTTGGAACATTGAATTTGCAATTGATGGGAATTTGACTATAAAATTTTGGAAGGATTTACTTGAACAAGATATATTAAGTTGCAAACTTTAATAAAGTCAATAATAACTACTCATTCATTGGGTGCTAAATATTGTGTTGAATACGCTTATACGCACATTTGAGTTTAAAAGAAATTGGAAATACAACAAAAGACCTAAAAAATAATCATATTGTTAGGATCAATCATATGAACATTTATGTTTTCATACAATCATAAGATCCGTTAGCAAAAGCCATCAAAATTTTGATTAGAACGAGACTCACTCTATAAAAGAAGAGGATACTACTCATACTAGAGATACTCAAAGTAATTCATTTCAGAACTAGCCCCCACTTTCTGACATTGGGGTCTATTTCAGATGGGCAAAAAATTGTTATACACATGGCGTTGGGAAATTTTTTATGATGGATCTACCTAAATATCAGTATTCACTCAATTCAGATAAGTTTGAAATTTAGGTAGCATTATTCACTAAGATCCTCAATACAATCAACAATGAACCTCATTTTTAAAACACCTTCAATCAAGCATTACCCTTGATGCCTCTCATTAGATATAGAGTATTCTTCATCCCCCTTTAATACTTAAGCAAATCACCAAAGCAGATCAATCCAATAGATGACGTGAAAGAAACCAAAGGCATAAAGATAACATACAAATTGTGGCAAGCTGAGAGTGTGATTCAAACTAAACTTGGGCGAAAGTATCTTTGAGGTGCTTGGATGCTTGAATATTTGCCTAGAGACACAAATTAAGAGCTAGAACATCATAGAGAGTAATAAGACAAAGGTAGTCCGCAATGTTATCGTATGAAACACGGGAAGTATTCTTTACTACAAATTTTAACTTTCGAAAGCCATTATTGATACAATATTCTATTCTATTAGCTAAGCTCTTCTAAAAGTTTAAATATTGAAATTAGTGAAGAATTTTTTCTACTCACCATTTGGCTAAAATTCATGTAATTGTCTTGAGGTTGGATTCAAGAGTTTACAAAGATTGTAGAAAGACAGACTATTTGTTTCAATGCTATTTTCATCAAAGACTACTTCAACGTCACAAAGTAGTTTGACCTTCAAGGGTTGAACAAGCAGTTTCGAAAGCTTCAAGCTTGCATGGACATGGTCTACAAGAAGACATTGATGAATGCAAAGAAGATTAAAGGAAGAATCCCTTCCAAGAAGGAAAGAAAACACTCGATGATATTTTCTTGGAACAACTGGATTAATTTCCCTAAGAATGGAATTACTGAGGAACACATCAAAGGAGTCATTTAGGTCAATAAGACCAAAAATATGAACTTGAGATTTTATGTTTTGATCTCTAAATTTAAACTTATTAGTAATGGATTTCAAAGTAATGGCTCTATTATTATGAGTCAAACTAATTAAGTTCAAATTTTAACACTTACATAGGTCAAACTTTGAAAATTCCTAATTTTCTCATATGGTTCTTATTTCAATGTGATTGATATCTAAAGAATAGATGTTAAATTTCATTGAAATCATCTTTCAATTGCTAACAAGTCCATGAATAATGAAGTTAGTCTAAATATCATAAATGATAAAGAGAATAATAGAATGGTGAAATTATAAAATTTAATGTTTAGGGTGGCATGAATTTGTTCACTTCTTATTTCTAATTTTTTATTTGTGTAATAGAACAAATACTAAAGCCAAAACTTAGAAGCTACTTCTTTCCTATCATCCTGGAAATTTTGAGTTTTGGAGTCCTTTTTAAAGTTTAGTTTGGGAGTACTAAAAAATGAAATTTTTGGGGCATTTTTTATGAGCACCAATGGGCACTTAATTTTTGAGTGTAGAAACATCATTTTGTGGGCAATTAGTATGGGCCCAAGACTATGTGTAGACCTTTGTTCCACCTCCTAGAGCTTCATCCCTTCAATTGGGCAACATTCAAAGAGATGCAAAAAATAAGAACAAACAATGTTGATTGACCCCTTTAGTCATTTCATTGTCTTTCATTGATGATTGCATTGATGGAGGGGAACTACTACTCAAAGTTGTTTTACTAGTCCTTCATAGAAATTGAAAGTCAAATTTGACCAATTTTCAATTTCACAAAATGCAACAAAAAGATCATTTGGGGATGGAGGGAGTACAATGTTAGACAACTTATGTATTTGCATTTGAAAATTGGAGGAAAACGTTTGGTTTCTAAAAAACTCAAACTCCAAAGTCAACTACACAAACTCCTTTTTATTTGGTAGAGATAATCCCAAGAAACTATACAAAAGTAGCTTATTCTTTAAATGTACACACCAAAGAAGATTTTAGAGATGCCAAAGTTGAAACTTGTGTTCTACAATAGAGGTGATTCTAAAATGCAATTTGTCCTTGCTACACAAGATAGAGTATTTTCAAGACAAGATTCTAGAGTCAAATCACTATGTGTTCAAAAGAAAAAAACAAGTAACTTCTTATAAAAAGACAAGAGAACTATATCACCTTACACTCAAACCCCTCCTTGTACTAGTGAAAAGGTTGAAAATCCAACAATGTAGACATTCACATAGTAGATGCCATTTATGAACAATTGCTTGAATTTGAAAAGATTAAAGAGATTTGAGTACACCTTTATTTGTACAAAGATTCCCATTCTAAGCAACATCAACATCACATTTATCTTAGCATCACTCTCATTGTCTTCTATACTTTGATGTGGAATGAACAAACACTCAATTGTCATCATCACAATAAGAGGTTCTATCCTTGTAGCACTACCTCACTTCTTTTCAAGTTAAATCCTACTCAAATTTTCTCACAAGTAGCTTTCGTCAATCCAAAGCCAACAAACTTTGATGCAAAATAAGGTTAACCCCTAAGTGCTCCAACGTCCATTTTCTGAACAATGAATAGATTGGAAATTGAGTTTCACCCTCCTAGCTACTTGGATGAAAGTTGTTTTAATTTGTGGAGATACATTATGAAGTTGTTGTCCTATCTAAGGGTTGGATTTGGTGTTACTAGAGTACATATTTTTCTAAAATTACAAATGTGCAAGGATGTCAAGTGGTCAAATTGTATTGACTTTAGTTCAAAATTGGATTTGCCAAAATGAGGTCATAGATTTGAAAAACAAAAAAATTTCAAAAAATCACCATGTCAAAAGAACCTCATTTCAAATCCATTCCAAAAAAATTTACTCAAAAAATGATAGTATTTTGCTTGTAATCAAATTTTGGAATTTCTCATTCAAAAATTATAAAATAAGATTGGTGATAGCATTGGTGAATCTAACCGTATAGATGGAATCTACAAATCAAAACCTACAACTTTTATTTGTATACCAGATCCAAAATATGCTTCCAAATAGCACTTTATAACGATTTTTCTCAAATCGCTGATTCTGGGGATGAATCTGGACGTTTAGGGGTTAAAGGTGTTTTTCTCTCTTCAACAAAGAATAGAATCTCCACTGCTGAAAGTTCTCCAAATTGAACCTAAAATCCTAACCCTAATCCCGTTGGTGCACACGCACCGGCAAACCGCTCGTCATTCGAAACACAATTGAGCGGTACGCCTTGCTGGGATGTGTCTCTTGCATTGAGAATTTGAAGCGGTAGATCAAGCTCGCGGCAATGAGCTTCATCTGAATCAACGCAAGCTCCTTACCCAAACAAATCCTCGGCCCCGCTTGGAACACCGCAAATTTGAATGCGCTTTCTTGCACAAACACTCCCTCTTTCAGCCATCGCTCGGGCTTGAACTCATTGCAATCTTCACCCCAGATGGTCGGCATTCTTGCCATCGCATACACATTATACGTCACGCGATCTCCTTTCCGCACCATGGTACCATCGGGAAGCACATCGTCTCGCACGGCCTCTTTTGAGTTCGCAGGAACGGGAGGGAACAAACGAAGCGATTCATGAATTGCAGCCGTTAGGTATTGCAACTTCTTCAGGTCCTCGAAGGAGAATAGGGTTTGGGTGGTTTTAGGATTTGGGGCGTGGTTCTTGATTTCGTCATAAAGCTTGGCTTCAACACGTGGATATTGACTTAATATTTGAAAGAACCATGAGAGACCAGTGGAGGAGGTGTCGCGCCCTGCAAGGACAAAGCTGATGATGATGTCGCGAAGGAAGACGTCCATGGCTTGTTCTTTCTGAAGAGGTTCGGAAGAATCGAGTTTTAGGTCGTGTATGCACTTCTGCTCGAGCTCGGATTGGGACTGCATGTCGTTGTCGGACAAGTCTGTGAAGCGCATGAACCGAGAGAGAAGATCTTGGCGGGATGTCACGGAGTCACCGTTGGAGGTAAACTCTTTCCGTCGCGCTTGAATCACGCCCTGTGCGAATTCGTTCACCACTTTCACTTGCTCTCGAAGCTCCTTCTCCGTGCCGAGGTTGAAAATGTTGCATAGCTTTCGGATGACCGGGAGCATGCGAAAGCGCTTCACGGTGAGCTCATTCGCCCTGTCGAACGCCTCCGCGAATCGCACTGTGGGAAGGGAGGGCTCCAGGCAGTTCGGGTCGACGCCAAATCCTAAGTGACAAATATTGTCGAAGGCGAATCGCAGAAAGAGGTCTTGCAAATCGATTATCGTACCGTTTTCGCTCACTTGCTTGAGAATGGGAACGAGTCGATCGTTAAGCTCCTTCTCCGCGCACTCAAACCCGAATTCCCGCAGCGACCGCGACGAGAATTCGTGGCTGGCGAGCTTGCGCTGGAGCTTCCAGAGGTTGCCGTCGACGTTGAAGATCCCTTTGCCAAGAAGGTCGTCAAGAATCTCCCCCAAGTACTCCCCCTTGACGAAATTCTCGAACCGAGTCTTCAGAATGTACTCCACATTCTCCACGTTCGCTGTGCTAAACATAACAGCCCCTCCTGGTCGGACAAGTCGCATGGTTTGGGTGGGTGTCTGGAGAATGAGCTCCACAGCGTAGTCGAGAATCCGGTCCTTGTTCTTTAGTAAGCTTGGGAGGGATCCCACGATGGGGAACACCACGGGGCCCGTGTTCTTCCCGTACAAAGGGTGGTGGTACCAGATGAGGATTAGCGCGTTCACTACCAGGAACACCAGCGTCATTGCTACAGCTGCCGGGTGCGCATGCGCTTGCTGTTGCAGATGAACAATCCATTCTTCTATTGTCCCCATTTGATTGCAAATCCTACAAATCACAGGCTCTTTCGCTCGTGAATCGAACTTGGACTCGCTCGAAAACAATCACAATAAACTATTGAACCTGGAAAACAACTGCAGATTGGAGTCCCGGATTTCTAAATTGGAATGAGCGCTGGAGGCGGACTGAGGCTCGTGTTGAGACGAGTAACTAAGGATGTTAAGATCAGTATTTGTATTGTTGAAGTTTGCTAGCTAGTGGTGGTGCATTTGGTCGTCCGGCGGGGTGTGCCCTTCAAGCTCCTTGTCTGCAGCTGCTCTACTACTGCACAGTCCTGTACTGTAGAGTCCCCCGGTGTTTTCTGACCATTTTTGGGTCGTTTTGGGGCGAATTGTTGATAAAGGGTTGGAATTGGAGAAAATATAAGAGCATCCCCACGGCAACTCAGTGCATGGCTCAGACTCAGTGACTGGCCGTGGCCGGCCTAAAAAATTGCCCCGCGGCAGACACGCTCAGAGCCCAGAATTGGCCGGCCACGGCCAAATTTGAGGACCGCACGGCGAAATGCAGTGTCCTGGCCTTGGCACAGTACAAGGGTTCACTGCAATTTGCACCCGGATTTCGGGGTTTTGACACCCACGCAAACCTTCGATGAACTAAACTCCTATTTATTTTTTATTTTTGAAGCAAAAGAATTACTCACAAAGTCACCAGCATTGCTTCTTAAGTAAAACTTCTTGTACATACACCTAGAGTCGCATGGAATCTGATCTCTCAATAGGATTTGCATTCAGTGGAGCAATGAAGCTCGCTATATACACTTGGGGTGGAAGGAGGTCCTCCAACCCATGTGGATTATGTGAGAGCATAAAATAGTGGGAGCTCTCATTAGTTCATACTTTCACTATATCCCACATGGATTGGAGGACCTCCTACCACCCCCATATGTATTTATTGAGATCCCCATAGGCACGGGAAATTCAACTGGCTTGTCTCATGTGAGAATGCGAGGCCCTAACTTTCATCGTATAGACTATCATAAAACTGAGACATCTTAGAGTATTGAAAATCAAATTGAATCTGATTGGAATTTACTACGAAATAAATCGGGTTTCTGGGTCACAGCGCCTGTCGCTCTTGGGGTGTTACTTTCACAGTGTAGCAGTGGGGCAAAGCACTGCCACACTCGCTGGCCGCCTTGGATGCGCACGCCAAACCACCTTATTCTGCGCCTCTCTTCTGCGCCAGCCGTGGGGATGCTCTAACATTGCGAGGCGAGAATTGTCGTTGAAACTGGAGTTGAAAGGCGGGGACTGGAAGCGTGAGAAGAAACCTGTGAGCTGGGCCCCTCCGTCGGGGATGCCAGGTTGAAAAGGTCCAACAAAATCCGGACCTTTATCAAACCTTGACGTTGGGACTGGCAGGCTGTGGACTTTCTTTTTCTATCTCGAACAGCAGCTTTTGCCGGGGTCTTGTTATTGGCTCTCACTGGAGTCTGGACGAAAGGCAGGCGCATATTCTTTTGCAGTTTTTCCAATTCAGTGTAATTTCTGCGTGTACAGTATCCGCGGCTGCCATGATACCGACACCCTATTGTGTGCCATTGCAAAGAATTTTGCATTGCATTGCATTGCAATATAGAACACTGCGGCATTTTCCTGTCTGGCATAATTAACATTCAGTTCTTAGCATACAAAATTTCAGTTTCAAAAATACATGCCTTCATTTTGGGTGGATTGTTTCATTCAATATTCATGGTTTTGTTCCGTCATTGATTGAAAAACATGCCGGTTGACGAATTTTATAAAATTGGATCTGTACAGAGATGTATAAAGCATCTATGTGCACATCTTTCATGTTTAAAAACAACAACATTAAAGAACAAAAGTATGATCCATGAAGAATTGGATGTGAGGGTTGTAACACCAAACTTTGTACAATAGATATCTCTATAATTGAAGTGGATTTGGGCAAAGTGATTGTACCATCATGCTCAAAGGTACAAAATTAGTCATAGTGTAAGCGTCAAATAACAAAATAAAATTACAAATGTATTCTATATTATACAAAATTATTGGAATGGCACAATAGGATGTCTTGAACATGGTTGATTAGTACCATACATTATGCTGATGCCTAGTCACTAGAGCACACCTACATTGAGTGCATTTTGAGGGGCTCCATTGCTCTTAGCCATTGATCATTGACTAAAAGATGTTGAGATGTGCTACATGTTACAATCCGGAAATTCTCTAGATTTTATCTAGACTTAACCCCTAGATGTATTTGACTATATTTTCATCAAAAATGCTCCAAAATTGGCATTTCTAGTACAAGTATCAAATTTTAGAAAAAACACTTTTTTGGGCACATATAATCATAGGATCTTGTCGTATGCTAGTTTGAGAAGATGTGGAAAAAAGCTCAAAAGTTTCCACTGTGCAAATTGCAAGATTTTAGCATTTGAATTGACAAAACCCTTTTTCTGGCCTTGCAAAAACTTGAGCAACTACACTTCACAAGGTCAAATTTGTATGAAAAAATGTCCCAAATGGTGGTACTTCTTTAGATTCATTCTTCAATGCAATTTGTCTATATGTTTGAAAAAATTCAAATCATTTGGAATTGTATAACATTTAGGAAAAAAATAGTAAGTAGAAAAAAGTAGAGAATGATTCAAAATACTAAATTGTCAAGAATTTTGTTATAGAATTGAAAAATGACAATCCCAATGATTATAATGTTGTAGGAAACAATTTACACACTATTTTTTAAAATTTTTTTTCAAAAATATAGAAAATTGAGTTGAATAAAGGACTTCAAAGTTCATTTTAGAGTAAAAATTCTGTAATTGCCTGCAAGCTAAAACTCCTCATAACTTTCATCTCATTAATGAGAATGGAATGATTCAAATCTTTCCATGTATATATAAATCTAGAAACCAATTTCAAAATTTTTTTTTTCTGAAAAACGTTTTTCTTAAAGAATTTTTTTGAGCTACCCAAGTTGCCTGTCAAGCAATGAAAATGACATATCATACGATAAATTTTTAATTATGTAGTCAAAAGTTACGTAAATCATTGGGCCTTAAAGCTACTCCTCAGGCACATATTTCCTGAAAATTTCAAAGAAAAAAAAACAAAAACTCCATTCATGGTGAGTTGCCAAAAATTGCTATGTTGCCAAAAAACATAGTTTGGGCATTTAGGGGTTAAGCAAAAAGTCATGTATGTATGATTTTATGTGCCATGAGGACAATTCTATATGGAAATATTATGAGGAAAATTCCGCATAAAAATTGTCTTATGCAATATGTGAATGTTTTAGACTACTTATCATAATAAAAATCGTGAAAATGATTACGTATACGATAAATCATTAAATGGTTGCATGAATAAAATTGTATATGTTGCTCTTTCCCAAGCAAAATGCTTATTGAACTTTAACATAGTAAAAACTCTTTCTAAACAAATATTGAACTACTTAAACCATGCCAAGCTTATGTGGCACAAGATTCTTGGACTTCTAATAAGGTAGGCAAATCCATATCCATCTATTTAAGGGTATTGGGTATGTAGAAGAATCCAAGAAATCGAAGGAAATAGTCAAAAGACTTGGCCTTTTCACAACTTGTGCAAAGATGACAAAAAAAATTGAAATGATAATAGTGAAAATGCTATTTATTCAAGTTCAAACCCCAAATTTTTATGTTCCTACAATCCCTTGTAGACCAATACACTAGAGTGAACCCCTTTGTTTTTCATTGAGGAGATCCAGAGCTGTGTCGCTTCTCATTGAAAATGATCTATTGTTAGTATTGAAGTCGGCCCCACAATTTGTCCTTTGTGACTTCTTTTTCACTCACCCCACGTTTCGTCGCTATTTCAAGGAATGAAAAGCCACGGGTTTTGCAGTAGTGATATGATGGCTTCTTTGTTTTGTTCCTATACTTGACACTTTCTAGACACTTGAATTGAGTGAACATTGTTGTAATGAAATATCATCAATAATGGACACAATCCTAATCCTTTGAAGACGATGATGTCGACGCTATCATCGCTACTGAACTTCCAGCCAATACTCCAAATACAGACGTGTAGAACCATATTCCGTCGAAGTGTAAGTGGAAGACCTACTTAGTTGCCTCTGAGTGGTACCATGCACACATATATAGCTTTTCTAAATTTTTGGTGATAAAAATTTAGAGAATGTCTAAGCTAGTGATTGTAAGATTCATTTGCAATTGTTGTTTGGTTTGTACAGAAATGCTGCTAATGATAACTAGTATGAACATTAGTAGAAAAATTTCGAATCAAAGTTTATGAGTATCATCATCCTGCATTGGCATGTACAAGCTAGCAAAATGTACGTACTCATTCCCAAGTTTGTGATCAAGGAAAAATTAAGCATGAGTTTGATATTGACGAACAATTTGCCAACTTTGAGATCAAAACTGACAAAATAAACCGTGGGTTTGCTAACTTAGTGACAAACCAGTCTCTCAAGTTGTCGATCGAAAGAACTATCGATGAGCGAAAGGGTGATCCGTGCACCTTGAACCTCACGGCAACCTTCATATGATGCCCAGCCACAAGGAGCGACACTAATTCTCCCAATTTTCCATGCACTTTTAGAAACTCATGCACCATGATCTATGAATGAGCGTAATCCCGGCCATGCAGGCACCTATTTTAAATCAAATTGCACCTCAAAAGTGTTTGCTCACATTTGTACAATGATCTTCCATTGACTTCAAGCTACCACTTATACTTTCAAAATTTTAACCATGCAATTCATTCCATTGTCACTACAAGAGAAAGGGATGTTTTTAAGTATAGTTCTAGACATATAGTCTTAATATAAGTAACAACCTTGAAGGGGTGTTTTTAGTAAAAGTTTACTAAACACACATGTATTCTTAGTAAATTGTTACTGAAAACACTCCTTTAAGGTCGTTACTTGTAGGACTATATGTCTAAGATTATACTTAAAACATCCCTTGCTCTTGTAGTGCATTGACCTCCTTTGTTGGAAAAGCCACAATTAACACACCTAAGTCAATCTCCTAAACCCTCAAAATCAAAGTCCTCCCAACCTTATCAACCTGGGGCACATTTAGGACACGGCAGACAATTCACTATTACACAGTTAGAGGGCATTTTTAGTGTAGGGTGTGGCATTAGTAACTAGAGTTGGAATTGGGTTCGCATATCTTACATTGCAACAACCACAAAGCAAACAATAAGTCACACTATAATAATTATACATTAAAAAAAATAGAAAAATACATACTAAATGAATGTTGTTAAAAAAAGAAAAAAAAAGAATTTATCTCCCATGAAAAATTTGAATGCACAAGCCAAAGTCAAAGTGAGAAAGCAACTCCAACTCTGAAATTAGATGACATTGTAACAATTCTTCGTGGATTTGAAAAAAATAAAATAAAAATAAAAATAAATTTAGTGAAAAATTTAAGTAGAAATAAAAGAAAAAAGAAAAGGAAGAAAAAGAAAGAAAAGAAAGAATTTATTAATATTAAAATACATAACCATCAAAGATCTACAATAAAACGTTAGTAGGTAAATAAAGAAGAAAAGGAAGGGTACAAATTTTGAATTAGAAGAAACAAAAGATGTTCATGAAATGATAAATGAATAAAGTACAAATGAAGTAGAATTTATTTCTATTTATAACATCTATAGATTTTTTTCCTTTAAGTTCAAAATATTCAATTCAAAATATAATGATTTTTGAATAGTTTTTATTTTATTTTTTAATTTAAAGTTGTTTGTAATGGATCATTTTTGGAATTGAAAAAAGTTACCTTTTAGGCCAAACTTATCAATACCCTTGGAATTACAAAATATTTGCAAAGTAAAGTCTTCAAAATCTATACTATACAAATGTTATAGAATTAACACAAGAATCTTCTAAATAATTGATGGATGAAAAAACCCATTTTTGTGTGCTTGGGATGTATTTCTACTCATCCGATGTTCAAAATTTGAAAGTCTAGTCTTAAAAGGGTTAAATTCTATTTTCATCTTAGTAGAGTAATCTAGACCCTAAACTACAAGTCAATTAGAACAATCATCCTTTTTTTGATATCCATCTACCTCATATATACTTTCATCTATACTTTTATCTCAAATTAGTAAATTTCATCCAAATTTTGGCAAATCTAAATTTTCTTAGAGATATTTTTGATGATTTCATCCCAAAAAATCCTTTTTTCACGAGCATATTGGTAGCCACTACCAAATTCATGTTAGATTTTGGCAAAAATTTTCCATAAATTTAAAAGATAGTACAACCCATCCGCTAGCTATGGCTATTCAATATAGTCAATGAACATTGCAAGGGAACAATTGGAGATTGCTATTCCTAATGTTGGAAACTATAATTGTGTTTGGGAGCAAATTGGATTTGCCAAGATAGGAATACAATAGGTCCTATTTTTTAAAGATGTCCAATGTCATTTAGCACTAATCCAATAGCATTGGTCTTCTAATTTGCTTTGGAAATTAGTAAAATGTGTATTTTCAAAATAAAAAACGAAATCTTATGAAAAGTTATTGAATCTTTCAATTGACCTTTGGGAGTTTTGAGTTTTAAGAAAATGTGGCAAAAAAATTGATTGCAGAAAAAGTTGAAAATTGTCATTTTTCATGACATAGTTGGATTATAGGATTTTATTGGAAGTGTTCTAAGTCTCCCATACCTATGAAAAGTGGTAGAGGTATGCCTAGCATGATTTAAAATATAGTAGATTATAAAAACCAAAATCCATATTATAAAAATTTGTCATAGTTGACAGTCAAAGTCATCCCAAATTCTTAGGTAATGTTAGGTTCTTTAATTTAAATATGAATTTCTTTTAACCTAATTATTCAATATAATTATGAAAAATTTACCACATGTTTATATACATGTGCGACACAAGATTTTATGGTTAGATTCTCCCAAAATCATATTTTTATTTTCATAGTTCAAGAGAGTAGAATTGATAGTTTTGAGTACCCATGTTGAGTAAAAAATGCCTTTGGGGCTTTAGATGTTAGGATTGTACAAAATTTCTATTCAATTTACAAATTTGGCATCACTCTTGTACATTTTTAGTCTTTTTGTTCTTTCTATTTACATTTCTACTTCTTGGTATGCCTTGAGTTGGCAATATCAATCACTTGTCTTTATTTATTTAAAAATGGATTCTCTAGTCTTTGTAAGAGTTTAGTGGAAATAACCTCAGAGTATTTTTCTATTATATATAAATATCTTGTCTTCAGGAGTGTTAATTGGCAATATCAATCATGTTTGATTTCCTACCAAGGATGTAATTACCTTGTGTAGAAGGCAAAAAAATAATTGGTTTGGAGGTGTGATAATACCCTTGGAATGATTTAAATAAAAAATAAATACTAATTGGGCACATTATAATTTTGTATGTATAGTGTGCATATATATACACACACACACACACAAACACATACACATACTAGGACCGTGTTGCTATCCTTGCTTCTAGTGATGCCCATTGAAGATTGAAAATTTTATTGCCTTATTTTTGGCTCAAGAAACATTGCTAGTCTAAATTTGATCCTCATATAGATGTAGGAACTCTAAAAGAGTGATCCTTGGAATAGATTCCCTTTCTACTAGAAGAACAATCATAACATGAAACAACAAACTCAAATAACGTATGAAATAAAAGCCACTATGGTCATGAAGGTGAGTTGGTCACATGCATTGTTGGGTAAAGCAACTTCTATTGAAAGCAATCATTGTTGAAGGTTAAATTTTTCTTAACAAAACTCTGAATCATGTGCAATTTTTTTCTTCACAATTCTCAGCAAAAGCATTTGAAAGGTAATTATTGCTAAAGTCATAATGAGACTCTTTCAACTTCCATCTCAATGCCGGCATCTTGTTGATAATTTACTTAAAAAAAATTAACACCTTTTTCTATTTAATTGGATGGATTGAAACATACTCTAAATCCTATTTTGTAGGTAGTTAATCTTCTTGGAACAATAATGTATTAGATCCATTTTTTAACTCAATTTTCACAATTTTTTTGCACAAGCTTTAGTTTATAGCACTCAAGACACCCTACACAATATTGATGGATATTTGTTGAACTACTCACTACAATTTGAAGCTCCTTTTGCTCAAATGAATCACTTGAATTTCAACTCTCTCAATCTTCCTAATCATATTATTTCTTGAGAGAAATAATTTCAATTTATTGTAATTTGTATAGTAATCAATGTTGTTGACAAAATCACAACTAAAATCAAAGACACACATAGAAGCACCCTAAAGATAAAATCTAGCAAAAATGAATTAGAAGTACTAGTGAGAATGAAAATACAACATGTAAGATGGATTCCATGTTTAATTAAATTGAATTGAAAATTGCATGAATGGTTAAATTTGTAATACAACTCAAAGAAACTAGTTAGGCATAATTTCTTAGACCTACCAAAGTTCATCCCACACAAACAAAGGCCTCAAGGTAACATTAAAGATAGTTGATTACTTTGATGTGATTGTTGTAGTGAATATACAAGGCAATTTCTAAGGAGTCCCAAATTTCTCTAGTTTGTGATAACCTAAATCCTAATATATAAAATATTCTTACTTTAACTTCTTGGCAATAATAAAATACAATACAAAATAAAATTTTAAATATAAATAAATTTGGACATGAAATAATTCTTCACCCTTCAAAGGTCAAAATTATATTTTTAATAAAATATTGCAATTGTGGGTGAAGGGACACACAAATTATCTAGAACAAATAGTTGTGATTGCATTTGGCTTCATTTCATGGCTTTATTTGTGTGACCTCATGACTCCATGCCCAAGTCATATTTAAGTGACTCTTCACACTTAAAGCATCCTATATTTTCCAAATACAAAAAATACATATACCCAAATATCAGCTAAACCAGATTTCACCTAAAGGTCATCATTGGAATATTTGACAATCTTTAGGTCAAAGCTTGTTTAGGCCATTATGAATATAGGATTGAATACATCCATTTTCTAAGATTTTTTGCAATAAGGGCTGCTTTACACTACATTTCAAGTCCCAACTCTTGGAGAAGAAAGGACACTTGAAATTAAAGCTTCATTTCATTGGTTTTGCTCCAAATAAAAACATATCATTTTGAATGTCAAAATCAAGTTTTAAGAAAAAAAAATACAAAAGTGCTAAAACACACAACTGAGGTATCCCATTTCAACACCCTGTATAAGAAACGAAGGCTGTAAGAGCATGTGCATGGACGAACGAGGGCCACAAGGTCATAGTGTCAAGAGAATGTCCGTCTAATATACGAATACTTTCAACATTGTGAAGCAGTGTGCCAAACTCGAGTGAACCAATGTCCTCTATCTAAGTTAACTAAGCCCATATCCAATAAACTTCTGAGTCCTCTAAATTCAAATGTTCTAGAAATGAATTTTGAGCTGCACTAACTCCCAAACTTCTGGCTGGGGAGGTATGTCGTAATTATTTGTTTGACCTTCCGACCTTTGCTATAATCAAATACAACTGCTCAGTGTAACAAAATACTGATTTCTCACCAGTTCAACTAGTTAAAGTCATAACTAACGGTTGCCAAATATGACTTCGCTATTTTGCGGTTTCTGTACTGGGTTCTTGTCCAACGGAGGTGGCGTCAGGGGCTGCAGGGGCATCTTGACTGAGGCCTAAGAGCACCAGAGATGACCTGCATGTCAAACCAAAAGCACTTGTTCAGAGACTAAGGTAGGGAACCTGAAAGCGTGGGGGTACCTGCGCATAGAAAAGTCGTCGACTTACAATCCAAAGAGTCATCCAAGCCCACAATATACCCACGTTCTATCACAAGGAAAAACGTTCTCATGCTGTAAATTGTAGTAAAAATACTCATGGTTCAAGGGTAGTCCAGGCTCGAGATTGGGACTCTACGACTACCAACTTTACCATATGCATATGAGCCTAAAAGGACCTTTTCTAAAGTTGATTAAATGGTGCCTAGTTGGATATCCCTATGCTTTTTCAAGGTGCTTATTTGGACATTTTCTATGATTTTTTTATCCTTTGTTTTGGACCTAGACCCAACTAATTTATCTGTTTGACACATACCCCCAACATAATTGTCATATGCATGCATACTTCTAAAATCAATCATAGTGGATTCCACGTTCACTGTGAGCGAAGCATGATGCAACGAAAGTTTCCTTACCTTGGAACAGTTGGCCGGACACTAGGTTGATCGGCGTGAGCAGCAAGAGGCTCTTTTAAGTTAGGGAAGCCTTTCAATGCATCTTCCAATTGAGCAGTAGGTAACTGAAAAAATTCCAAGTCAAACTACATCTTCAGATAATTGATTTTCTTGCATCATAAACATCAACCTTTAAGGAGTATTTCTGTTACAAATCTAGTACACTAAGTGCCTGCAAGGCGAAATTCTTGAACCCCAACGCGCTCAATGCCCAAAAGTGGCCGTTTCCATATAGATAGGAGTTGATATGAAATCTTTAGGAAGCCTCACGGAAGGTAGTATGTACCAATAGGAAGAAGGAATCATACCCTACATTTTTAATGATAGAAATATGTTTTGAAGGTTACTATAACCAACTATTAGCTTCAAAAGTTGACTTCCTATTTTAATCCGCCGCACTTAAGGGTTGAAAACACAGTGGAAGGAACACATTAAACCAACACTACGTTGGAAATTTCTCATATGAACAATTCTCTATACTAAATAATAGTGGTAAGAATGCCACCTGCAGCAATACATGAAATGATTTTGGCATCGTTTGATGTGCGCACTTTAAAAACCCCATCCACAGCTTTGGTAACTTCCAGATCTACAGTGATAAAACAGTAGCATGAACTGATTGAAGATTCAGGAATAAACAAAGCAATAAAGTGAATCACAAGTACAGAGGTAAGAATGGAATTAAATGCCATACCTGCTTACTGACTAACCGAGACAATATCTCCATCACAAAGCTTTCCTGCATCACATAAACCCTCTTAGATAACCATGAAGAACCACTCCAACTCTATATAAGCTCTACCAGGAATAAAGGAGAAGATTATTGCCCTAGAGATGTGTCAAAGTAGAGAATTTAACTGTTCCTAATCAGTATGACATATCAAGCTGCACGGCTGTTAATTAACCAGGTGTCTCAACATTAAATTAGACAGCTTCACTTCATTCAGTAACTTCTTCACAGGGTAGTTTAGCAGATGATGGAAAGCAAATGAGTGAACGGAAAAAAATATAAGTTTAGATGGAAACCAGCGAGGGGAAGGAATTCACGGCTTGGATAACTGTTCGCATAAACAGCAACGGCAATGGTGTTTGTTCGACCTGAACACGAACCCAACATAAAGACACAATCAAGATCCAGCTTTAAGATTTTCCAAACACAAGGGTCTGAGAAAATATTTAAATATATAGTATGCCAAATAAGCACTAATGCTAATGATACACAACAGCTTCATGTGTAAAAATGCATAGCAGAAGCTTCATAAGATAATGTCAAGTATTACCAGCTGATTTAAAACCTTCGCAAGAACCTGCTGGGTGAAAACAGTGCGTTGTTGAAGGCAAGTAGAACAAGCATCCATGACCTGTAAATCCCGGACAATTTCCACGGTGAGAACTATACTGAACTCACAAACTCTAACGTAGAAGAGAAATAACTCACTGCCAAGGCACATCATATAGATGGCAATCAGCAATCCTTAAAAACATCATGCTACAACAAAAAGAACTTGATTCCTATTTGGTATACCTTCTTCAGAGGGACAGCGTCTTTGTGTGGATCGATGCCATGCAGGGCAATCAATACTTCGGCAGGAGTAAGTGCTGGACCAGAGTGTGCTGAGCCCTGCAGAATTTAAGGAGCTATATCAATGCAATATAACAGAGTTGGAAGTAAGCTCGAACTGACTAAAGCAGACTGACTATAACAGTATACCATAACCAGTCTAACCAAAGCAACCAAATTGCATTATTACCTGTAAAATGCGGGCAAGAGCAGCCTGGAATTTTTCATTGCTCAAGTCTACCAAGCGAGGAAATATTGGAGTTACCTGCCATGGAAAAATAGACATCCTCCAAACCTAATCATTAAGGTGTAAAATTACGTTGAAGATAAGCAGGTAAGAGAATGAACAAGAACACTGCCTCAAATCAACGATTTATTTAAAAATTCAAGCAAAGTAATGGAGCATAAAATTTTGGAACGCGAAAAATATTTAGGGATAAAGCAGAAGTAAGACCTCATCCTTGGACAACGAGGAAAGCACGGGTATAAGGTAGGTTGCATCCTGTTCCAAAGCGTAAGACAAACCCAGTTTAGCTCAGGCCTGATAACTAGTCCACATTTGTTACAGGGAAGACCTGATAACAGTAAAATCTACGATCCCAAATTTCTCGGAATTACGAAGGAAAAGAGCTCAAAATCCAAACATATACAATCATCCATACATTAAAATTTGTAGTTAACGGACATGACTTACCTGAGACTTGATATCATAAAGCGTCTTCACAGTGGAAATCAGTTCCTTGGAAGGCTCAGTACCGTCTGTCAGGCTATGGAGTACCTGCCAACCAATGAGGCATGTTACAAAGTGGAATCCAAACGAAGGATCCGCAACCTAGAATCGGCACCTACAAGTCCATTGATAGATTCTCTATAATTCCAAGTAGATTTCTGAGACTTCTGATACCATTGCCAGAGAGATGTGCGTTTAAACCTGCAACAGAAGATTCTCGCTACCAGCTGGAGGATCGGCAATGAGCTGAAGAAGCTCCTGAGAAGAAGACCCAATAGTCCGGAATAATATGGGAATATGCCGGTGAACAGCCTGTAACAAGGTAATGTCAATATACTGGATCATGCTTGTGTTGAATTATGCTACAAAAAAAACCCTGCGCACTGATGTACAAACGAAATAAATAGACTCAATTCAATGACGCGCATCAGCGTCTAAGTAAACGTGTATCTAAAAAATTGGCAGAATTTCAATCACGTTTGACCAAAATATTTAACAGGCAACCATTTTGTAGAGAGCTCGTCAGTGTAGTTTGCCTTTGCATATACTTCACCTGACTTACCCCACTCAAAAAAAGTAAAGTGGCAAGAGAATGAAAGGGTGGATAAAAGTTATACGGAGTATATTATTTTATCTCACACTCTTCAATCTTCATCTCTTCATAAGTTGTCAAAATCGAAAGTTTGTAAATAAATAGCTTAAATGTAGGAAATTCAAGCGATTGAAGCTTCTCAGTAGAAGCTTTCACTCAGCTCAAGCACTTTGCAAGATAACTGGACCAAATAAAAACATAAAACTAGAACAGTTGTGATTGAGTGTGAACGCATCACAATATCAACATACCTGCTTCACTGCCTTAGGAGATCTGCCATAGACCTGAAATAGCTGCCGTAACAACGCATGCCTCTGCTCACATCCAAGCAGAGATCGTGAGTCAACCATAGTATTAAGTCAAGGAATTTCTCCCTAGTCAGACGAGGGTTTTCTGATAAAAGTTCGCATCGAAACGTCAACATACATTTCCTACACACGTTAGGTTTATTTCAAACCCACCACGACACCGTTGAAGAAAATATAACGTCTAAGTTGAACTAATAAAAAACTCTTGGACATAAAGTGTGGAGAATGAAATTCTGAGTACGCAACACCTAGTGAGCTAGATGCCCAACTACTGAGAAGCCAAGGCTGTGATCCTGTATGATAAACTGTTTAGGGAATAGGACTACACCCACCTTGGTACACAAGGCAAAAAATAGCGACATACACCGTTGAGCTTCAGGTAATGACAAAACTTCGCTGGTTCTCGCAGTTGCAGAAGGTTGATGTGCTTCATCATCACCCGCTATATCCATAGGAGCTACGCCATTACTTGTCCTTTGATCCCCATTTGTCGATTCAGGTTTCCCGTTATTTTCTTCTTCCACAGTGTCCCTCTCTGCGGCGTCCACTGATTGATGATTTACCACTGAGAGAAGGCTTGCAGTTGCAAAATCCTCAATACTTTGCGCCACAAAACTGAGCGGATACAGCTTGTTGGCCACCTAAATAGGTCATAGCTTGTTAATATCACAAAATTGGAGATGGGGCCAAATCCAGAAACAAAATTTAAGGTTTAATGAAACTCATCTCCACAGCTTTCAAGCTTATGACGGACATAGAGTCTACATTTCAGATAATGATGCCAACGCATTTGCACGTTGTGGGGAATTCTAAAACGGAAATCAAAGGAGATAGAGATTAGAAATACCAGCCGAATTGCTTTGGCCCGAGTGTCATCTGACTCGTGAACTGTACACTGCAGACACAAAAATCAGTAAGAAAGATCTCAGGATAGAATTGCACGTGGAAATCTAGTATGAACAATACAGCAAAACTGTCACAATGGTAGAAAGTCTGACCTTAAGAGCCATTTTAAGGCAAGTGTCTCGAGTAGGAGGTCGTTGCAAGATCAGGCTCCACAAGGCAGTGAGACCTGCTGTAACATGCTCACCCTTTGATGAGTCCGCTCCAATTGCTGGATTACAAAGTTCTTCCACAAGCTTCAGTGTGGTGATTGGAACCACAGGAACTTCACCCAAAAGTCGGCTAAGAGATTTATCACCGGCTGAAATTTTGTCTCGTAAACCCTGTGCCTACAGCACGCAGATTCAGCCATTGCTACAGGTCAATCTCAGTCAATTCAAGTTTTCATATCAAGAAAACCAATGCTAGTGAAAGCAACATAAAATTAATTGTCTGACAGCCTATTGAGAGCCAAAAGCTTGCACGCACAAAACCCTCTATACAGCAAAAGAACATTTTCTTGGAACGAAGATGGGTAACACAAACACACCAGTGAGAGCAGGAACTGATCATAAGCGGCTGAAGTAGAAATTGGTTGGTCCACATCACTGCACGCATTATCCGCAAAGAGTTGATAAAGTACGTGCAGCCCCAACTCGTGGCCCTGTCCCACGCAAGAAAAACATAAGAATAGCCGAAATCATGTTCACAACCAGTGTACACCATGCAATTTTCCTTCATTTCACTTCAGGCACTTACAGGGCTATCATAGGAATCAGAAGTTACTCATATTCCATATGCTAGGGTTGGCAAGTATCGCAAAGTAGGTACTCACAAAAAATTAATTCTCTACATTATTCTCAGAAAACTATCAATGATAACGAACATAGATGGACATTCATAATTTCAAAGATGTATTAAGAATCGTCATGATTTCTGAGAAAGGGTGTGCTTTCCTCGATAGTGAAATTTTTACCTTATGAGCTTCATAGTCGGCAAGAACGTGCTTTTGTAAAACCTTCAATAATTCCGTATCTTCATAAGACTGCATAAATTCTACTAGCGTCAGATTGAAGAACAATAAAATGAAGAACAAAAACGATCAATCAGCCAAAGTTTCTTTAGATTTGAGTGGCACAAGAAACGACCTGTCCTACACTCCAACATACATTACATATCAGCATGACATAAGCAGATGGAAAGGAATTATCAAGCTATAATAACCACAATATGATTAACAGCAATAAATCTGACAGATAGGAACACCCGGTAGTACCTGAGCAACTAGACGAGCCAGAAGGGCAATTCGGAGATCTGCACCACCAGCTGCAGCAATGGTCTTGTGGTTCTCCAGTATCCGCACTAAAGAAGCTGTACACAGTGCTGCTTGTTGTTCTCCAGACAGAGGTAACAGCGTGATGACAGGTGCAGGCACTGCTACAGAAGAGGAAGTTAAGTTCCGGCTCTGGAATGCAGATGAAGGCAATACAAATGCAAATGTAGTTGAAAACCAACCCCAACACCAATGACCCTTCAATGACGGAACAATCTATTTTATGTCAATCTGTGCACAATTTTTCTATTTACTCCATAGAGTTCAGGGTGGTACTTTTTGACCACTTATATGACTTGCATGCCCTAGTATGTGGTCTAACATTAGTATCTTCTATGCAAACCCACAGCTGGCCAGAAGCATGGCTGTACGGTACCAGGCAGCGATTTTACGGACACAGATGTTTTGAGCTCCAACAATGTGAAGAGTACAAAATTTATCTCTAACGTTAAGAATTTCATGAAATTGAGAATCATAAAGTGCATTGGAAAACTTTGAGAGTCTATTTTCAAGTTCTGTAATACTTCGACATTGAAAAATATGAAAATGTGCAACATTTTGGCTTTTTTAAGCCAGAGGTCTACCATTTAGTACTACCACCTCAGGTATCAATAGCAACTTCATTCTCTGAGGCATTGTGGAAATGAAAACATTAAGCTTGTCTTTAGACACTCCTTCCTATTCACATTGAATTGCAACAACCATGTACCCATCTTCCATGGCCGATATTGATTTTGAACTTGGGTCATTCATAAATTTTTCCTACATTCTCTCTAGGGTTCAAATCTAGAGAGTTCTGTGGCCAATTTATCGTGAATACGAATTCAATGATCCAATGGTTACCACTTGGCATTAACTCGTATATCTAACCACTTGGGCAACCACTTCGAGAGCTCGTAAAGATCGGTTGTGGTGTGTTCATTGGCAGTCGGCCAAAAAATAACATAGTCCACGAAAGGGTGTTCAATAAGAATGTCCGTAACATTGTTGCCTGGTACTGTACAGGAGGGCTAAGCAGACGAACATCAACAGTCATGTCCCGGAGAGTTAGCGTAAACAGATAGCTAAAAGCAGCTCTGCTTTCCACTTCTACAACAAAATGTACAAATTAAAACTATGAAGTAAGGGCGAGATGAACTCTCAAGAATCACTGCTGTGTTTCATTTATCAAACTTATGGTAGATATTGAACATGAACTTGGGTATTGCAGAAGAAGTCATACCTTGAGCAAGAGATATTCCAGATTGTGTAGGTGGCGACAAAGGAAGAGCTGGATCAGAGACGCCTAGATTTTCTGCTTCAACTGGCTCCTGCTTAGGCTCCAGCTTTACTTGGACGTGAGCTGGATCGACAGGTCTATGATTCACCTGCACATGAAAAGTAGCTCGAGGATCTCTCAGATTCGTTGGTGCATTTGATGCGCTTTCTAGGTTCAATGCTGCCGTCTGAGCATTTGCAGCACTTACACCAATAGCGGGAGCAGTGTTTGTCTCCACCTCCAACTTCGGTATCAACAGAGCAGTTCTACCTTCAGAGGGTCCTATAGGGTTCATTCGCCGAGGGTCCTGAAGTGCAAGAAAATCATTTAAATAGTAAATAGCTTGCATGCAAACGCCACCCTCATTACTTTACTCATTACTACCACCAAACACACACCCAGAAGACGACACATGTCCTTATCATCGTAAGCATAAAATTGTAGAGGACACGATACTGAATCAAAATGGAACCAATTTACAGGCTCAAATCCTCAGTACAAAGCTACTCAAGAAGTGGGCATTGAATCCAAAAAAAATACCGATGTGTTTCTGTCAATATCCATAGCAACGTTAAAATGTGGTCGAAGTCACTTGAAAGTCCGATGGCGTATAATGGAAAAGAATCATCCCTTGGAAAATCGATTTATTCTAGAGATACTGATTAAAGTTCAATCACAGGTAACAAATGCGCATACCTTACGCAACTCTCGAGAAGTGTCCAGAGCAGATGTATATGGCTGGGGAGTAGCCGCACTCTCCGTTGGTGCACTAGGCAAAGGATTCGCTGCAATTTCTACAGGAGCTGAGGGCAGAAGAGGACCCTGGACCCAATTTGCAGCAGGGTTCAAGCTTGGAGGATACAGAGGAAGCGCGCTTGGAAGATGCACCATGTTGGCAATCACAATTTCAGCGAGCATGTCAGCTGTCAAGCTTTCTATCAATATCTGAACAGAAGGAGCGCCTCGTTCTCCTTGAGCCAACAAAGTAGCAAATGCTGATATGAGGGGAGCTATACTGTGGTCTCCATAAACTGCAGGATTTGTTATGACGTTTCCAGTGCCGTTCGCAACAGCAGGAACTGCTTGAGCCTGTGCTGTACTAGGGACTGCATCAAGGCGCGAGCGTTTACCAGAAGCTTCATCGAAGTCAGTCGAATGTTGATTTCCGTTCTCTTGTGGTAAGGGCCTCTTACGAAGGGATAGATCCACTGGTCCTAACATGCTGCCCTGGACTGTAGAAACTTGAGAGGGTAATACTTGTGGCATAATTCGCTCCTGTAAGAATGACGTGAGCAAAATATAAGTTACTGCAATTGTTCGGAACCTGAAAGCGGAAGCAATAAAGCCTGAAAGCTAGGGCTCACAACAGCACGGAAACTACACACAAAAATCACCCATTTCAGTAAATGTCCATCCTTCTATGGTCTGTCAGAACAGTCTGGCCAACCTTCGCAGAACCCCTGGTGTCCTTGGCTGTACGATTTCGTTCAGCGACTCGCACAGCCCTCTCCAATTGTCTAATGGTCTGATCGGCAATATCCCCCATGTTCATGGACCTCAAAGCTGAAACTAACCGATCTCGCCACTGCAAAATGTCTTCTCCAGTCAAATCAGTCCCCATCCCCAGATTTGCATTTGCAGATAATTTCAATAAGTAAAACCGACATCACATGTACAGAAATGACATAAATGTTCCACTCAATGTTCATAATGGAGGGTGCTTGTGTCTGTTCTATGGTTAACAAACTCCGTTTTGCCCAATAGAATTTTCAGTTTGCTTTGGGATTTTATCCCAACCCAGTCATCAGCGTCCAACAGTCCAGGCTACTGCGTAACCACCCGGAATTTTAATACCCAAAAGAACCGTGGAGCTGGTAAGACTGTCCTAAATCAGCGCTGTAAATTTAGGAGGTAAAAAAATAAAGAACAAAGTAACGAACCGGCAAAGCACCAGGCTGATTTGATTTCAGAAGATTAAGAAATGCGCTTTTCAGTTCGTGAACAACACTTGCAATTTGACTGCCCTGAACGGGCTCGCAATTTGGTGCTAGAGCTAACAAGACTGGAAGAATCCTCCCAAACATAGATGGCCTTCTCTTTGCAATACCTGCCAAACTGCATCAAAACCACACCTAAGAAGAATGACAATAGGAATACACAAAAGAAATTCAGTGATTAGAAGGACGAAAAAATATGTGCTCGATCTTATGCCTCAGATATGGATTGTAATGGGAATAGGAAATGAAGGTTGAACACCCACAAAGAGACTAGGAGGAAAGTAAAGCTCCCAGGAACAAAGCAGATGTTATCTGCTTACTAGAAAAATTTATCGTTCCTACTCACTACGAGGAGATTTATCCTTGAGGATGATCTACAATCAAAACAACACCTACAAAAAAGAATAACAAAATATCCTAATTGGGAAGGTCTTGCATGATTACAGAAGTGCCTATCAAATGACAGATGAGGAAGGTTAAAAATGGTTGCTCCTGAATCACATGGAAGGGCATCTATGGGTTAGAAAACGCTTTAAAAGAAAAGGAATGAAGCAGTGACAGGCACTTAACATGAAGCCAAGTGCCACGCACAACGTAGACATAGGCGTTGAATCATATCGCAATCTGAGTGAGTACATACAGTATCGTAGCCACATGCACAAGGTCCTGACGAAGGCTGTAAAACCTGATGACTCTTATCAGTTCTGTAAACTCAAGTCACAGGTGTCCCGCAGCAGTCCAGGTCTATTAAGCTCGTCAGTTAAATAGAAAGTTAACTTGAGCCAGTCCGACTAAAGGATTTAAGTAGAGTTAAAACAATTTGACTACTAAAATCTGGGAACTGGAGCAGCCAACGCCAAATTTGAAAATAAAAATTGAATTCCTAGACAGAACCTATGTGTATGATTGCATCACGTGGTGCAACTTGGAACACAATTTATCTATGAATCAGAATGTAAATGATCATGCGGCGTGTGAGAAGCAAAGTCCAAACCCTCAATTTGAATGCACAAAGATCGATCTACAGATACATTCATATGGTGCCAGATCATATTATCGATTGCTTGGATAAGATAGGATCGTGACCCCACTTCAGTACGATTCTGCTAATTATGAAGTGAATATAAAAATGGCCACTAAACTTGACACTTCGGGGTTGAATATTGATTGTGTGGAATACATAAGAAACACCAAAACATGGTTTCAGAGCTGGTCACATTGAAATCGCAAATGTCAATACTTTTACAACTATCAAATTCAAGATGAACCGGTTCGTCGACATGTTACTAGTCAAGAAGCGACCACAACTACATAAATTCACGTCACATATAGAACACGTTGTACAATAAGTCTGACAATAAGCTTTATTTCTTCCAGCAGATAATGTACAACGGTTCCCAGGATACTGGAACTACTTAGGCAAAAGGAAGTGGAGGGTATTAACCTGTTAATAATTACAATGGCAACCAGGCAAGGGAGGGAAGATGCCTCTGGAGCCCGTAACTGGTTCAAGAGAAGTCCAAGATTCTTACTGGCTTCCTGTCCCAACGCATTAGCATCTAACACCGGGTGTCCCCCAGCTATCCATGCCATATTAAATCCCTTGGAAGTGCCTGGCCAAACACAAAAAGTATAAAGTTTTAGTCTAGCTAACAAGTGAGAACAAAAGTAATTTTACATTTCAGACAATCACAACGCGCACATTTCCATGCATGATATGATCTACTTCGCATGTGAAGTTCAGAACGCAATACTTTCCAAGAACAAAGACGTAATGAAATACAATGGGTACAACTCACAAATTAGTACCCAGGATATCTAGGATAGTACGTTCACTAGAACACAAGACAAAAGACCCAATCGGTCGCACTTAATAGCAATAACTACTTTAAAGCACCCAAATCCCTACCTCCATCTTTCTGAGACCAGATAAACCATAAAATATCACTGCCATATTTCAGAAAATGCTGGTAATTGCAAACAAAGGTTGCCACCACATTTTCAGTTTCCCTCTTGAATATGCACAAATCTAGCTTTTCATATCCACCACAAGATGACACAGCTTGCCTCAAAACCATCATAAGCATCAATACCATGAACAAAGGTACATCTGAAGCTGTAGCTCACCATCAGCAGACTGCTGGTTTGGCAATGGACCATTGGGATCAGGCGTAAAGAGCAAAATGGTAGTTTCCACAAATTTCAGAGCCAGCAGACGGACACCATCATTCCCATGCTGCGCAAGAAACAAAATGAAGTGCCACTAATTATAGATCTCACTCAGGAATCTCTCTTGTAAGAGCTTATACTAATATGGATATTATCACTAACACCCCCCATAACTGTACCATAAGCTTGCAACTCCTGGCATTACTGACACATGTACAGAGGCAAAACCCAGAAGAATTTCACAAGTACAAACTTGCTCCAATACTAATTTCTGAAAATAATTGGTAAGAGCTCCAAAATGTTACTTTCAGTCTCGTGTACCCACACCAGAACTAGCCAAACTCGAAGACATTTTGATGAGAATATTTACTGGAACGAATACAGAGCCAGATGCGTTCGCGTGTTCTTCCACGAAATCTCAGCATAAGTCTCACCGCGAAATATCAGAGCTAGCTCCTCAATCAGAAAGCCCAATCTACGTATATGCATGAGAAGCTCAACTAGTTGCAAGTTAGATGATCACATTTTCCTTTCCCATTCACTCTCTGCTCACCTGGAAAGCGAGGGAATAGACGGCATCCTTGAAGCAATTCATCCAATTCCAACAATCCAACAGCCGCCGTTCAACCTGCCCACTGTATACACCCTGTACGAAGAACCAAAAACATAAGATGCACTGACATGTGCTCCAACTTCTGGACAGAGATAATATTACAGCCAACAAATTTGAAAGTCCGGTAAAGGAGCACTCAGTATTAAGCCATACTGCAAACACCTGGAGAAGAAGATGACATTCTATCAATTCCGGCAAAGATGACTTCCAAGTTATGAGCACCATAAGGCTAAACGAGGAATAAGCGCAAAGACCACAGAAAATCCATCAGATTACCTGTAGAGCAACTTGTTCAAGAATGGTCCGGAAGATATTGCTTCCACTAGTGATAGCCCGCCGGGCCACTGCTGGTGCCACATCTTGCAGAAGAGTAAGTAGGACGGGAACCATGATTGGCACAAAGTCCACATGCTGCATACCAATGCTTTCAATCATCCTGTGCAAACATCACTTGCTCAGCTAAAAATCGGCCAGTTTCAGGAAGGATACCATTCACTCGTGTCTTCCAAAATGGCAGTCCCACATGCGTGCATTAAGTGCTGAGCAAGAACATTCACTTGCATTTGCATGTGACTGGTGCAAAAACTCGATGTAACTTAGCCCAATTCCTCAACAGAAGCCCATTGAAATTATCGCTTGTAAGTAATTAAAAGTGAGCGTATTTAAGGTTTCTTCTGACGAGATCACTGCGAGCTGAGCCATTATAAACTTAAAACAATTCACACTAGTGTCTTCTAGAAATGACCAACCACAGCAAAGGTACGATTTACGAATTCATATGCTGGACAATTGCCTTGTCCTAATTACCATGCCGAAGATATTGATTCAATCTTTGGCTCAAAGGTACCAGGCCACTTTAAAAGCATAAAAGCATTCATTCAACATAAATCCTTCAGCTACTCCGTAAAGGGGACCAGAAAATAGGGTAAACTACAGCAGGATAGGAGATGGGGAGCCAAAGGTAACCAAAATCTGAAAAATAGAACTATAAACGTTATCCATTCGGAAATAACATTACACCCTATTATCCAATTTGCTGTATAAACAGATAAAATCAAGTCGATCACACTATTGGAAGCGGACAACTCTTCCGTAAGGTCACTGAGTACGCCGGGAACTGCAACAAACTTCAGAGATAAACGATGAAACTGACGGGTTGAAGGAGACTAGGTCTGAAACACCATTGAAATCTTCACAACCTGGACGGCACTGCGCACATCGCCGCTCTCGGAGACTCCATGATAGAGACCGAATCCATTGCACCTTTAACGATAGCAACAGTTGGACCCCGACGTATGGAAGCGATACGCCAGCGTTGCAAATTGGAAAATAGATAGAAATTCGTGATTGGAAAAAAAAAGTAGAACTTATACTGCCGACAAACTATTAAAGAGGATTGCACACTGAATAGAAAGAACAAACGACAATTTCTTAGCTTCGACCTAGCACAATGTAGCGCGACCATTGTGCACCAAAAACAAATTGACAGAGTTACAAAATCAGATGGAAAGAGAGACTCACTCGGCCAGGTATTTCCGGATGGGGCTGCCATGCTCTGTCTGCAACTCCATTAAGTACGGCACAAACTCAGGCAGCAGCGTCGACGGATCGCGATGCAACACGAGCTCCATGAGAGTTTTCAACAAATCCGTTTTGGTCGAGGTCTCTCCCGTCATTTTCACCTCGTTCAGAAGCGCCACAGCTTGGTCCCGAATCCCAGCCATCCTCTCTTGCTGCATTGCTAGTAGCTCCTCCACTTCAACAGCAATAAATACCGACGCGCTCTATATATACATCCTACTCCTCCAACAACGACCTCATGCCACCAATTCCATTTACGAATAATCCTCGAATACAGACGCGAAACTCTATTCCCAAGGTTGCCCTCTTGCAAGTCCTCCGCAGCAAAAAATCAGCAAAAAAATGGCCGTCGGTCTCGAATCCGAGTGAGTAGGAAGTGAGAGTCAAACATGGCGGGGCCGTGGGGGGAGGGGACGGGAGAGCTAGAGGAAGTGCTGGAGCGTTGGAGGAGCGGAAGTATATTTAGGGTTTGAGGCTGCCATCTCTCCCGCTCCCGCTCGCTCGCTCGCCCGCCTTCCTTCAATTTTAGTTTCACGGAACGGAAGCGTTGTAAGGCCCTTCCATGCCTTGCCTTGCCTTGCCTTGCCATTGCCTGGTCTGCACTGCCTGCTGTCCTCCGTTGGTGGGAGTCTACGTTGGCCGGCCTCGAGCCCTCTGCTGGCCGCTCCCGCGCGTCACGGACTGCCCAGCCAGTTCGCGTTCAGTCCGGGCACATGTTCCCCCTGCACTAAGAGCACCCGTCACCACAATTCAAAATCCATTGTAATTGCCACTATGTACCAATGGTGTACATTTTAAACTTTCAATGCACTCTACTGAGACATAGTGATTATGTAGTGGCACAAACAGTCACATGGTGCATATAGGGTCTCCTACCTTATGAAAAAAAATCCTCAATAACATATGGAATCCCCCGAAGAAGTAACATAATCTATTCATATTTCTGGTGAAAATTCTCAAAATTCAATGGGAAGTTTGTATGTTGAATGAAGATTGTTTTTCTAAGGAATTTCTCTTAGAGCTTGGATCAAGCTCGAGAAAACAATCTTGAACTTATATATAGTAACCTCCTAATAGCCATGGTGTCTACTAGGAGGATTATAAATGTCTTCAAGAGCTTCTTGTGCAATCTATAGGAAGACATGAAATGTGTTCAAATAAAAGAAAAAAATATTTTTTTAGCTACTCTTCAACAATATACATAGTGTAGTCAATTGGTGCTTCACACTTTTTGTATTTGGACTTGAATCAATTCATTTAGGTATGGGGAAAAAAATAAAAACTTGCATAAGTGAGGAACATATGTTCATAATCTCTCAAGTTATAATTTATTTTGCCTAAAAAGTTATAAATAAATAATTTTCTCTCTACCACAAACTCTTAGGGATGAAGGTAGAACTACTTTGATATATTGTACTAGTGAAGGTGCAAAAGTAGTGTCACGACAAATGTTTTTCTTTGTGAAAACTAATACAATTTAGTGATATTTCGAACTACATTGATTTCACTAGAAGAAATTTGTATTTGCTTCAACAAACATGTCATGTAGATTTTGTTGAGGCAAATGCAAATTTCTTCTAGTGTTTAAAGCATAGAGGCTTTGGTAAATAAGTGACATATACATTTGTGGGATAATCAAGTTGTACCTAAAAATGTTCATTGAAGATAATTAATTCATATAGATTGAGTCAAAATTACAATTATGAATTTATTTTACTTGTAGACAAATGAAGATTGTAATTATTTTAGAAAAAAATCTATTCTCTAGAGAATTCTTATAATTTTTTATAATTTTCAATGTCATGCAATAAAGGCCTACTACGAATGCCTAGTATAGACATGGTATTTTATTTCTAAAATTATTTTGTCTACTCTCCCATTATAATCATTTTGATGATATTTTGTTAAAAAATGATATAAATATATTTACTATCAAATTGACTTCAAAGACAATAAAATAAAATAAAATCTTTAAAATTCTATTGATTATCACTATGGCAAGGCTCTCAAGCATAATAAATTGAACTATATTTATTCATACTAAGTATAAGGATCTTAAAAAATCTATTTGTTGTAGATTATCTTCATCCATGTAGATAGATAGATAAATAATGTTAAAATTTAAAATCATATCAATCTTACAACCATATTTTGACCTATAAATGCAAGTGTAACAATTTCTCCTCTCATACAATGACCATGTAATCTCATAACTAACTATATAATATTTGTATAAAATTGGAACCATGTTATATTCAATGTAGAAGTGAAGGGTGATTGCAAGATACATCTTTTGATTTGGTTTCATTTTCACAATAGTTATGCTTAGTATTTTGGAGTACTTGCCATTATCAAACCAATTTTAATATAGAAATTGATAGAGACCAATTGTAAATTGAGAATGGAGTAATATTTTGCTATTATAGTATAGTTTAAATTTAAAATGTAGATTTTAAAATTAATTCACACTTATACAACTAGCATGCCTACTAGATATTAAGTGCTATTGTCACTATTTATAATAAAGTCTGGAGTTAAGAAATCAACAATCCTTCAATTTTAGATTGTAATTTAGGCATCATAAAAAATCAAATATTTTTTTGTAATTGATTATAATTTTGAACAACTTTGTAGAAATATATTTTTATGTACAATGTTTTTGCAATATTTTTCCATTTAGATTTCAATATTTTTTTATAAATCTAATGTATATGAATTTAAAGCAATCAAATGAATTTTTTGCCTTGAATCTAATTTCTTTCATTATATTGACTAGTTTTGAGTGTATGCATATATTTACTTGAATATCTTTTACAATATGTTTGACATTCAATAATCTAATAGGCAAATGTTGGAATGCCATCTAAACCTCTCCATCGAATCTAATTATCACTTGCTAAGTCTTTCACCTCAAAGATATTGAAGGACTTCAAATTTCTAATATTAAAATTTTACTTGATGTAACATTCAAGATTGATTCTCTACCACAAAACTCCTCTCCTCCTCTCTATGGTTCATACTACAAGTTTCACCTACATTTCTACTAGAATAACCAATGCCTTTGATTGCAACCAACCCCAAAACAACTTCCTTCATGGATATATGGCTCTTGTATCTATAGTTTATTAAATATTTAGATGCCAATTTTTCCACTTGTTGCATCTCAACTAGGATTCTACAAGATTCATTTGTATCTTCATATAAAAACCTAGTGTCTATAATAGCATCTACATTGTCCATTCATATAAATGGTACAACCATAGATTTCAAGATCACATTTTCTCTTCCTCTCTTTAAGTCAATAGGCTTCAAAAATGTTACCAGTTCCAACAATACCATACCAAATCCATACATATGGCTCTTGTCAATCAAATAGAAGGTTTGGAAATATTTAAAATCAAAATACCCTAGAGTGCCTTGCACACCAATTGAGATGTGTATTGCCTCAACCTGCATAAGCCTTGATATGCCAAAATAAGGCAACCTTGACATTGAACTTATTATCCAACAATATGTTGTAGATCTTCCCATCACAATGATAGATGGGCGGATTAGCAACAAAATGCAAATACCTATAACAATATCGCCCATTAGAAAAATTTGAACCCTCAAAGAGTCCCTCAAGAATTGACATGCAAAGCTATTTATTGAAGGCCATAGATGATAGCCTAAGTACATGTACAAATATGTATATAATTGTGTTGCTACCTTATATGAATTTCATCAAGTGTTCATGAACTTATCAAAATGAAGAATTTATTTCTAGTACCAAGGACTTGAATGACAAAAAACACCTAATGTCTTATTGTCCAATAATAGGCATTTCATTGTGCAAACATCATGAGCATCAAGTACACACAATCTTTTTAAATTCAAGAATTCATTCATAGAAGGCCATAACTTAGTAGTAAAGACTCAAATGACAAGAAGTACCTAATATCTCATTGTCCAATAAGAAGCATTTCATTGTGGAAACATCATGAGCCATTAGTACTTAGGGCACTTTACATCTAGAGGTTGGGCCAATTTGTTGTGCCAAAGGCCAAGAATCCACACTTGTGATTGGATGAAACGCTGCAATCGGGTCCAACCCCTTTACACTTAGAGGCCAAGCTAATTGGGTAGAATGAATAATTAATTCAAAAAAGATATGATCTGACATGGCCCAAGCTTGTTGAATTGGGTGCACCAAAAATGGGAGCCAATTTTTGGCCTTGGGGCCAATGTCAAATTTCAATTTTTTTTAAAACTTATTATAAAATATTACTTTTTTCAACAAATCTGATTTGTTGGATTTTGTGCAATTGGCCTCAAGTGAAATTGGCCCAACCTCTAGGTGTAAAGCAACCCTAAAAATTTCAGCCCCTCTCTCTCATTTCTAGATTTTATAGAATCATCCCAACTTCTTCAGCTTAAGGCCTTTACATGTAGGAGAATTGGCTTCCATTCTAATCTTATTCTAATGAGTAGTTGAGGTTGGCCTTCAGCCTAAAGGAGATGAAATTTTGTGGAATCAGACTCAAGGGGAATTGACTTGGCCTCTAAGTTTAAAGTGGCCCTCAATTGCACCAAATTTATCCTTTTTCATATAAAGTATTCCCTCAATGTACATAGGATTTGAATGACAAGAAATACCTAATGTCCCATTGTCTAGTAAAAAGCATGCAATTTTGTAAACATCACGATGTCAAAAATGGGTGGAAATAGGGGAAAATATCATTCTTTTTTTTGATAAGTATGCATTTAAATCCAATTAAGGTTCCCAATCAAGGCCATTCTAGAAATCTCTTTGAGGGCCCAAATTTCTTGTAATGAAAAAGATACAAAATGATAAGTAATTTGGTATAAACATCAAATCATGGAAAAAAATTTAGAGTTTAATATTATTCTAGAAACCAAATTGCATTTTAAACACAATAAGTACTCTTTGAACCATAATTATAGATCAATATCAACTTCTAAAAGCTAATATGTTTCTATGATAGACACAAAACATTCTAGCTATTATATAAACATCAATTGCATGCATTAAGACACTACAATCCTATCATGTAATATCATGCTTTATTTATGAAATCATATATTGAATTTGGTTCAAAACTCAAGGCTTTAGTGTCAATGGCAATTTGCAATCTCTTGGCCCAAAGCAATGGCATCCCTAGTTGTTCACCTTGCTAGTGTTGAAAGAGGTCTCCACTAGGTACATATTCATATACAAGCATAGGAACCTCTACTTCAAAGCAACACCAGCCATGCAATCATACAAAATTGCGGTGATTCATTTGTGAAAGGGGCAATACTTGATTCACATATTGTTGGGACCCCTTCTCATCTATTCAATTTGTCTTCTTAATTGCCACTTGTGTGCCATTGTCAAGTGTGCCTTTTTACACTATGCCAAGTTTCCTTGATCCTAATTTTAAAAGTTTTGTGCTGCTCCTTCAAGGTGTACAATATTGTGGCTTGAGTTTTGTGTTTTTTCATCTTGTTGATATTCAGTTGGATGAAGTGTTTTATTTTCATGTATGGGTCAGATCAAAAATGTGAATTATACCAATAAAATATCCAACTTCCTACAAAAAGTAGCTCACAAGTTGCAATTACACTTGCAAGTAAATTATCTACAAATGCTCTCTCAACAAATTTATGAGTATCCAATTGTAAGTTATCTATACAGGTATAGTGTGTGATTCTCAACTAAGCACATAGCATTAATAAAGAAACAAATTTTAGTAGCTCTCAATATGATGATTGCACATGTTGCCTTTACATTATAATGGACATTAACATATTCAAAGCTTAATAGAGTAGCATCCTTTAAATTTGTTAAGTAGTTGAAAGTAAATAATTAATGAAGACAACTTTTAACAATTAGACTCTATTTTAAGTTTTGATAATCAATTGAAATAGACTATGTTTCAAAACAACAGTATTAAAATCAAACTCAAGATCTAGTACTTGAGAAATTATTGTAAGCAATTAGCATCAATCAATTGTTCAATAGAAAAATGCAACAAATACTATGGATGTCTCAAACAATTACCCAGGTCTTCTACTTCCAACATCAAATGCTCAGTTGAAATACCACTTTAAATTTAACTACCTACGTACCAACTTTGTGTTTTGTTAAGTATGGCACAAGACATTGAAATTGATTGACGTAGCATAGTTTGCTCACCTTTGCGTTTCTTGCTACTCCTTTTGAATCCATTGCTTTTTCCTGGTGCTTGAGAATCCACTCCATTTGCTGGTGCTGCTGGAGTTGGTGATGAAGGAGCTTCAAGAAACGATTAAGCTACCAAAAGAGTAAAATGCAATTATTCGTGGGACCAACATTCAATTTGTTGACAAAGGACATGATGTCCATCCAAACGTAACCCAAGTACACAAATGCTGCAAGCATCCGCAACTGCGTGCAATTGCTACAGCTGCTACACTAACGAAAAACGGCTTACAAGAAGCACATTTTCAATCAAGCAATTTTGTGCAAAATTGATCCGAGCATAGCCATTCACCAGTGAAACGCTCTGAAAAGGCATGAAATGGGTTCCGAATGTGGTTTGGAGATAGTGAACATACTCTTATTGCCTTCAAACTGAAGCACCAAAGCTGAAGAGACAATCATGTTCAGACCCACTGGGAGAGGACCATCGATGAGGCCGGTGGCAGGAGCTGAAATTCTTGTCCGCAAAATTGCGCAAATCCATCGAACAACGCCACCAATCCCCACTTGGATCCAACACACCCGAACCAGTGTTATTACAAGTTTTTCTGAAATTGGCCCCAGAAAATTTCTGACATTGAGAGTTGGGAATTTGGATGGGGCAATCCAGAAGCAGGGTCGATGTTTGTATTTGTGATTTTCAGACCTCCGAACCTGTTTGCGTCAAGGGGTCGACGAGTAGCTTCGCTCACATTTGGTTCCAATTATTTGAAGGCTTTGATTCCAGTAATCTCTGCCAGCAACTTCGTACTGATCCCAGGACAGTAAGTTGTTCCCAGTGAAGTTGAGGAATAAAACCTGATCCAAGCAAATAAACTCAAAATCGGGGTAACCTGTGTAGCATCGCCCACCCATGTCGTCGCCCTGTAGAACAAAAGGAAACCGGATCTCTAATCCAGAATTACAGAATTAGACCGTCACATGCATGTCCTCGCTTGGCAATATCCAGAGGCGCTTGCCCCATGGCATAAGCAATCTTCAGCCCAAGCGCAGCCATGGCGACTTTTGTTGAAGCCACTCTGTGGCCCGGCACAGCAATAAGGGATCGATATATTCCATGCCAGACAAAGAAAACCAATTACTTCAAAAGTTCAACTCCTTCGATGCAAGTTTCCTTCACTCCATAATCTACATCCAAGCACGAAACTTTGTTCAACACTAATTTGTTGACTGCTCTGTTGACTCCTCTGATGTCTACCAAGGGAGGAAAAATCTTCCAGCGCAGCTGTTGAAATGCTGCAAGAGAAGAAATGGAACCTGGCTTATCAGATGTATGTTACGATGGATAAAGTCTAAGCTTTCGAAAGCTGTCGGTGGAACAACGATGTAACATTATTTTGTGAATTTTCAGAGAAGAGAAAATAAAAGAGATTTTTTCGTTGATGTTATTTTAACAACGTCAAGCCTGTTCTAGATCGTTGAATGTTGACTGATCTCCCCCAGTTTGAGACTTCATCAGGCACCTAACTTAACCCCTAAACGTCCAGATTCATCTCTAGAAATGACGATTTGAGAAAAATCACTATAAAGTGCTATTTGGAAGCATATTATGGAATTGAAATGCAAATAAAAGTTGTGGATTTTGATTTTTAGATTCCATACGTACGGTTAGATTCACCAATACTATCACCAATCTTTTTTTTATAAATTTTGAAAGAGAAATTCCAAAATTCCTTCAAAATTCGATTGCAAGTAAAATATTATCATTTTTTGAGTAAAATTTGTTGGAATGGATTTGAAATGAGGTTCTCTTCACATGGTGATTTTTTGAAATTTTTGTATTCTTCCTATCTATGACCTCATTTTGGCTAATCTAGTTTTGAACTAAAGTCAATGCAGTTTGACCACTTGACATACTTGCATATTTTTAATTTTAGAAAAATATGAACTCTCGTAACACCAAATCCAACCCTTAGATAGGACAACAATTAAAATAACTTTCATCCAAGTAATTAGGAGGATGAAACTGGAATTTCAATATGTTCATCATCTAGAAAATGGACATCAACGTGTTTAGGGGTTAAAGGCCATCCCAAAGGTAATACCTTTGAAGTATTGGTAGCGTAACAAACACTAGATCGGAGAGAAGGGATTATTGAAAGGCCGGATTCTTTAAACAATCAAAACTACTAGCTCCATACCTTCGCCTTGGATCTCCAACCAAAATATTAGTAGCTCTTTAAACAATTAATTTTTTGGGGTTCAAGTTCCGTCAAGATTTGAGTGTGGTGTTGATTTTGATTCCAAATGTGTATTTGTTCTACCTTAATTTAAGTACAGGGAAACACCTTGTGCATTGTCTTTGCAAATGTTGGCTCACATTGCTAGATTTTGAAGATTTTGAAGGTAAGGGCTAGTGCAAAGAGAAAGGTGATGCAAATTGTATTGCTCTATTGTATTGTTCACTTACATTGCTTGTGAAATTAATGAGCATCTAAGGTCTCTAAGTCATCCAATAATTGAATCACGTCTAATGTAGTCAGCCAATGAAAAATGATTCAATTATAGTAGCCAACCCATTTTTGATCACTTAAGCAATGAACCATATCTGGAGTGATGGTATATTGAGTGGAAAAATTTCCCCATGTATAGAAATAGATTTCATATGGATTCCATAATTTTTGACAATTTTATTTTCCAGAATAAAATTATCATGAATTTCTTAGGTAAAGATTTGTTTGTCCAATAGTGGTCAAGTAGGTCACTCTATTTCTAACCAAAGGTTGGTTGCAAAATCAAGAGTCCCATAGCCCAATCATAGTGCATCATTCTTGATCACTTCTTCATCTCGGCCTTATAGGGAAATAGACTTCCCTACATTACTAAAATGGTGTGTGTTATTAGGAATGGATTGGCTCTAGTATTGGATGAATTGGTACATCTTCTATGTCCATAGGAACCTTGACTTGTCTACAGGAAACATAGGATATTGGATATATTAGTTGTATTTAGCTTAAGTTTTGTTTGTTTTTTAAACATAGCTAGAGTTCATTCTATGACAAACAACCAAGAGCAAGCAATAGAAAGCTGAGGGCAAAGTGCAGGAGAAAGAATCCATGAGAACCAACTGGAACCCAAACTAGAAAGCTGCAAATTTACACAAAAGCCCCACAAGTGGGGTTCCTCATATGCCAAGTGATGACCGTGTCTTCACAGTGCTTAAAGTGTCTTTGAAGTGAGTTAGGGTACACCAGCCCATTACCATTCGGCAGCCCAATTCCATGAATAGGTCAACCTAATTCCATCACCCACTCTTGGCCCCAATTCCACCTAAAATCCCCCCCAATTCCCTTCATTCTTTGACAAAATCAAGGTTTTCTATAACAGAATTAGGGGTTTTATGACAAGATGGGGTAACATGTCACTTCATTAATAGAGAATATTTAGTACTTCATTAGGCGGTTATGGGTTAGTTGTGGGTTGTTTATGACCCCAGTCTAGAGGCGGTTTTGTAATTTCAAGGCTGATCACTTCAAAAATTAACAGAAATTACAATTTTGATCAGAAAATTATAATTCCACTTGGATCTGATTCAGGAAACAAGCACATACCTCTGAAAAATATGTGTCCCTGTTGGAAGTGACCCCGAGATAGGCAGATTGCAAATCAGGGTGGTAATAGGCTGGTTTACCTTATGTATGAATCACATTTGACCACAAGTCTTCATTTGTGTTTAAGCTCGGTACTTTTTGTTGAGTTCTTGTGATCATCGAATTGTTTAAATATTCATTGTTGAATACATTAAAAACAATAGTAGATATGCAAGGGATAAAATTAAAATTAACTTTCACAAGCTTTAAACTATTTGGCACAAAAGTGCCACACACCCTTGCTAACAATTCATTAGCAAGGGTGCGTGGCATTTTTGTGCCAAATAGTTTAAAGCTTGTGAAAGTTAATTTTAATTTTAGAAGATGCCATATTTGCAAATATTCCCCAAATTTTCTTTAATTCTGTACAGATCTCTTTTGAAAAAATAATTTGCCAACATTGCCTTGCAGGTGCTGTATATTAACAAAAAAATTCGTATATTATCTGTATATTCTTCTATTGAGTTCCATTTACAGTGTACTAAAATGAGCACAATGCTGGGGGCCACAATCTGTGACATTCATTTGCGCAAAGTTTCAAGACTTAGGACTGAAATTAAGTTGCAATTCAAGGTGCCAAAATTCATAAAATTCTTCCCTATTTAACTAAATGGACATGACTTATAGATCTTTTATGAGTTATGTACTAAAAGCCATAACCTCTTCAAGACTCTCTCACTCATGTTTCAAATACTGTATTGATTGCCTCGACCATGTTCATGGATTCTTTTGCATAGTCTCTTTTTGCTTCTCCCTAAACTCACTCAGGTCTCCACACATTTGCACAAGATCATTTGCTATTCAAGTGCAAAAAAGTGCAAATGTCAAGAAGAGACTACCTGCCAAAGTGTCCCATATGTAGATCAGCCCCAATTCCTCAAACAGACTGCCACCACTTGTGTAGTCCATAACCGATAGGACTTCAACTTGTCTGGGGTCGATACCCTCTGTTTTTGCCTTCGTTTTTGTTTTTGTCTTTTGAAACACATGGACAATTTCCATTAATAGAGGAAACAGTACAGCGAACCAGAGGAATCCATCCTCAGCGAAATTCTTTTTTGAGATTTCCACAGCAAAGCACCACACAAGGTGAAACAACTAATACCCAAGGAAACCAACAGGAACAGAAACAGAAACAGGGAGGGGAGAGCAGGCGACAATTACGCAAAGGCTCCCATGATAATCTTCGGGCTTTTCATAAAACGAGACTTCGATCAGCTTCACTCATGCTTTTGTCTTCTGTACGTTCAGCTTCAATTTTCACCGAGTAAGTCAAGGTATTCTTCCCCTGGCCGGCCACCCCATCGGCTCAGATGCGTCCGGTTGGACACATACAAGGCGTCAGAGGATTTTCCCAAATGTCGTAGCTAGGGAAGGTTGCTTCGGGTAGCCCCGTGCGCCCCTTGTGCATCTCTGCCACCTCCCGCATGAAGTGCGGCCAACTCATGTGGGGATCCCCAAGAGCATATGCCATCAGTCCCTTGTTGGGCTTGATTGATTTCTGGACATGCCCACGATATCGACGAGCGCCGATGAGTAGTTTCGCAAAGTTGCCTCCATGGGTCATCACAAACACATCGGATTTCAGGCACACGAGGAAATCTAATGCTGCTAATGAGGTGACGTGTTGTTGAAAAGGTGCCAATTCTCCCCTACTTGCTAAGTCATCCTTTCTGACCTGCACAAACCAAGGAACGGAACTTAGCCGCTGCAAAACACAGTCTAACTTGGGTTGATTAGATTAGATTTGCTACACCATGGATTAAGTTAAAATGAATTATGTTGCTTTTCTGATAAACTGAATCTATACCAAGTTGGGGAACATTCTCTGCAGTGGGCCCATCCTAGCATTTCCTCCGTAGACAGGACCAGATGCCACGTAAATTTGAGAAGTTTTGCTGTAGCCCATTCCTTTGAGAACTAAGGCAATTTCGCCAGGTTCCATTGGGCATCTTCCTTGCTTCCGTTTGCAGAGGGCTTCCTTCCACATGATAGTGTCATTCTATGCAAATGATCAATACTGTTGTCAGGATTATCTGGAACAAAAAGTAGAAATTAAGCATGAAAGGGATTGCTAGTCGGTGCCTGGAGCAAATGTTTTATAAGAGAGACAGAACTCTCAAAATAGTAGAAGAGATGCGAAAGCACAGAATTCGTTCACACCTTGAAGCGTCTCGGCCATTCCTTCTTTCTATATTCCCGAAGTGTTTCCTTCTCTTCTCGAGTCCCGACGAAGTCACAGAACGACAGTCCCACCATTCCTTTCTCAAATCGCAAATGCAATGCCCTGATACAAGAATATATTCTCTCTTAAGAAATTCCCAACTTATCCATGCAATGCAATTGAAAACAAGAACTGCATTCGATCACAAGCTAGTACTTTATATTAAATAATGCAGATGTTACCACTCATAGTGCAATGACATTAAATCTGAAATATAAAATCTGTCCAGAAATGAATCCAACTGCTTCATAGTTAGCCTAAGAATGTTACAACAAGAAATGAGAATACCATGGATGGATGCAATTTTGGGACAAGTTAATTTCATTATATCTTCTGAAACAGATTATTTGTTGTATGTTAGGATGTCCACATTACTTGTGAAATGATGTAAACTCAGCTCAAGACTCAGTTATACATTTACATCATTCAAAAAGTGATACATAATTTGGAAATCCCTCCAGCAACCCTGCTGATTGTGAAGGCTATGACATTGATATACTGACAGTGAAATGAGCTGCAGTAGATTCAATCTTCGTTTTAAGTGGTTCCAGTTGTTTTAGAGGACCTGGTAGTTTTGACGTCATTTTCTGCCCAGGCACAAACTAAGGCGATAAATGAAATAGGGTTCAGTGATTTAGGTGCAAAGCGTACATGTAAGGACGTAGTTTACCCGTCCGATTGTGCATCCGTGACACAAGAATGTCGGCCATTCGTTCTGTTTGAGGAAGAAACTTAAGGGCATGATAGTTCACACGGCATCGTAACTTGTTTATCTCAATTGGGACATTTTCATACCTGCATTCAACGAATGATACGAGTAATTCGAGTACTATTCTGGACACCGATGTAAGAAATGCTACACATTTATCGGAATTCAATCAGTTTTCATTTGTGGTCTGAGGCAGTGCACACACACTGCTCAGGTTTCATGACTTGTATCAGCTTGCAACATTAGTTAGTATAGAAAAAATCTGCAACAAAAGTTATAATTACCCAAGCCTATCAACAAAGGGCTTGAGAGACATGAGTTTGTTTTTCTTGATTCGTGGAAGAACATTCTCCAGATAGAATCGAGCACTTGCATATTTGGGAATGTCCTTGATGGTGAACCTGCTTACCCGTCAAGTATAATTACGTTACATATCTGTCAAGAAGCGAGGCTCACCACTACCGTGAGTAGTATACATTAGGTATGTTGCTGCTTAAGAAACATAAAAATTGAATTATATCCATTTGCTTTCAACTGGACATGGTCCAGTCAACTATCCTCTAAGGTACATGGTATGATCAATTTCATTAAAATGGCAGTATTTCATATGCCATTTTTCAGACTGCTCAGTGTAAACTGTAAAAGGGACATCTAGGACTGATATAGATTTCGGACATCTAGGACAATGATAGACTTCAGAAATCTGTAGCTAATATAGATTTCAAACCGCACAATCTGAACCTTAGAACTGCCAAAGTTGTGAAATGGCTTTGACATTTTAATGGAATACCGCCATTTTAATGAAATTGACCATTGGTTCGATAATGAAAGGGTAATGAAGCCAGTATTGAACGAAGGAACGGAACTACGAAAAGTTGCTTAAACACCATGTTTGTTTCATGGTGGTTAATGGTGCGTACCATAAAGGCCATACGTGAGAACACCTTAATAACTCATTGACGTGCTTTAAAAATTGCAAAGGTCATGTGAACAGAATTTGAGAAATGATTTAGTTAGGAAATGGAGAAAGGACCTCACCTAATGGAGGAATAAAACACTTTATGGTGAGGAATCCAATTCGGAGGATCCCTCATTATGCGAACATCAGCTTTGAGGTATTTTATGAAGTGATCAACATCAAATACATCTGCAAATTGTCTACAAGACGGCATTCATGTCAGTAATTATAAAACCTGTTGGCATTGACATCTTCAGTAATTTACTGTATGTATTTCTTGAAGACCTGTAAATTGCCCATGAGTTAAATATTCGTATCTAAGCATCCCCCTTTGATCATATTCGAAGAGAATTGTGAACTTTGGACTTAAAGGGCAGAGCAGAGCTGGGTTAAAATGAAAATACGTTGAATCTTTCCAAATGGAATCTTGTTTGAAAACAGGAAGGATGAGGGTGCAGTTCATGATGCGCGCTACTGCAACGGCGTTGATTATCTGCAAAAATAGCCACAAACCCTTGAGACAAATCTGATGGTAGGTACTCAACAGGTGAACTGACGATACATACCAGGTACATGACTAAGTTGCAGTTTCGTTAAGGAATTGAGGTGTACTCCAAACATATAGATCTTCCATAACTGTTGTATCCTCGGTCCCTAGAACGAATGAGAGTGATGTTGAGTGCTGCGTGAATCTATTTATTGAAAATGCTTGTTTAGGCGCAAAAATGACATACAGAAATTCTCTGCTGATTCAAACCGCCCTCGGCAATTATGCCAAAATATCCATTGCCCCCATCATCACCTGGTGGAGCTGCATATGAAAAGTCATTAACGCTGCGAATTTCAATAAATAGTCAGTGATACGTCCACTACGCGACGTACCCAGGTAAACAGACAAACCGAAAATTTCTAAATCTTCTGCAAGTCACAGCAGCAGCAACATCCGATGAATTCTACAGAAGATAGCAGCACGAGAATTTTTTCTTCGCAAAATCCTAAACTCTAATGCACAGCACATGTAGCAAAAATGATTTTCTGCAATTTTATTTCGACGCAGAGAAATTTCAAGATGTTATTTCCAGCAAACTGGGTGGTACGAAGTATACTATCGTAATCGTCAGGAACTGCTTCTGAGCAAGCTCTCCAATCTTTGGTCGCAGCTCTAGGATTCTCCCAAAGAGATTCCACCTCGTTGAGCTGTGAAAGCCATATATTATTGTTATGAACGATTCTTAGAAACTTAGGGAGACTCCAGCACGCGAATCAACATATATTATTATTATTATTAGGGTGTTAATATTCTGTTTTAAGCAGTCCTTACATGAGGGCAACGCGTCCGGAACTCATCTTTTACACAGAGAAACGGAACTGGCTCCTGCCACGTGCAATGCAACTCAAGGTTAATTACTCAGTTAGCCAGCTAATTTTATTTGACTAAAAGTTTTGCGCAACAAATGAAATGGTACAAATACTGTCCTCGGACAGAGATTACGTACAAATATATAATTTCGCAGGTGTGGGAAAGAAACGATCATCAACATTAACAAAATGCCCACACCAATGGTCATAAGCAAGAGGAACCACCACCGCAAGCCTAGCGCCCTTCTTCTCAATCCTTTCATGGAGATGATCAATTCTGTTGCACTAAGTGCCGCACTCCTCCCCAATAATCATTCTATAAAGCCTGCGAGCTGTATCCCCATACCAGAAATCACAATGTAGCCAAAATTTCAAAGAGTAAGAGGTGAAGGAATCTTTTCCTCAGCTCGCATGTAAATGATAATTCAAGAGGCAACAGTGGTCTCAAGCTATGCCGACCTTCAAATCACATACACGATCACATATACTTAACTTACCGCAAATCTCAGCATTGAATGACGTCCGAACCAGGGACAAAGAGCAGTTTTGATTCGAAGAGCAAGGCAAGTCAGGTGACTCTTTTCCTCATGCCCTGATCGATGTGCAAGCTTACCATAACCAGCACAACTCAGCGTTTACGAGGTAGCCACTCACGATAAACCATGATGCGAAACAGTCAATGTCCTTTAAATTGGCAAGTTTAAATTTAGTAGATATCTGAATAGAAATTTTGACAAGTTTCCGATTACCAAATTTGAGATGAACAATTGTTTTTTTCCTTTCATAACTAGGAAGGGTAAATATTTAACTTCACAGCAATTGCACTAAACTACTGCCAAATTTTAGTGGAAATTCCCTTGAAACTAGTGGAATAGATTTTCAGAATACTTTGATTTTGGCGAATATTCCACGACAAATTTCGAGTTTCTTTCATCACTGCACATGAAACTTTGGAAAATTATGCCAAGAAAATACTGAAAAGTGAGGCAATCTCCTTCAATGCCCTTGGATGAGGATACAATGCCAAATGCGACCCACTTTTGTAACCCTATCAAAGAGTAGAAGTATCCTTGAAGTTTCAAATCATCTCATCTTACACAGCAGTGTGACAAGGAATGCTTTATAAAAAATTGAAAATCGACATTGTCCATCTCCATAAAACAAAATATAAAAAATATATACTCTCGATGTTGTGCAATGGTGTGCTCATCAGCTGTGATAAGGGGTGGTTTTGATACATTCGAGCATATTCGTGAATGAAAAAAACTTTGTGACTGGGCACAATCACCACCATTTACAACCCAATTCCTCTTTCACAACAGCACATTAGGAAGCCAAAAAAGGCAGAGAATTATCATAATTTCTCGGTAAATCCTTTGGTAAAAAGAAATTGAGACTCACAGTCCATCATTCACTCAACTTAATTTGCAGAAAAAGCACACAAAGAGCTGGCATTCCTCAATCAAACAATATTCTACTCTAAACGGTGAATTTAACTATTTCTTCCAATTCTGCGTACAGAAAGATACCGGGCGGGAGTCGTTGAGAGATCGGATTTTAAAGAAATATTGGCATAATGACCTTTCACTACAAGAAGATCTACACATTTAATGATTCTTATCAAGAACTATACTTAGCTAAGCTGAGGTCACTAAACTCATCACTGTCATCAGACACGTCTTGCTGTTCTCCGCCAGGCCACCTGATGTGGCTAGCGTCTTGTACTTTGCCTTTGCAATGAAATTCCATGTCATTTGTGTCAAAGAAAAATCCGTTTCTGGAACATCCTTGCTTTAAGGTGTCATTCTACTGATTTTCAAGCATTACTTTCAAAATCTCAAGAAATACAAAGCTTCATAGTTCTTAGCTAATTCTCATCCGATGTTTGCTCTTTTACAAGATCCAAACAAAGGTAAGCATAGTCAAATATAATCTAGACATACAACATTTGATGCAAGTGTCAAGGCACATAAAATCACAAGTACAGATAGTCACAAGTATATAGCAGAATTCAAAAATAAGAGACTGTATCACAGTATGTCTCTAAGAGCATATTCTATCTGGAAGAAATGTGTGGTATGTCAACTTGTCTCTATTTTTGTGAAAACTCCGAGAGGTATAGGGCCTCACCTATGCCCATCCCAAGAATACTACAACACGTTGTGCGTTAGTGAGGATGCAACAGGTGTCTACAACCCTAATATGCATGTTATTGCCTTCACTCGAAATAAAAACAAGAAATTCCATACATGCAAGGCATTACCACAAAGTTTAGTCAATCAATCTGGGTGTTGCATGATTGCTATGATGTAGCCATATCTCCCAATGCAAGTTCTGTAACTATTACGATTGCTCAAAGTATTTTGGAGCAGATCAGCACCTTCTAACCACGTTGAACCATGAGTTTCTAACACTTTCAAACCATAAAGATCAAACTCAATGCTTGTTTACGCAAGGCTAAAGTAATTCAGAGCAACAATGACCAATTGCGTATCGTTATCAAAAATCATGAAACTGGTAAATATTCAACCACGCTTGGTCGTTGCCAGCTAGTGCAAGACTAATGAACAATAAGGGTCAGGTGGATCCCCAAAGACTACCGTCAGGTTACGGTAATTCAATGCATTCTTTGGCTTGATAATAGGCCTTCAAAAATAAATGGCTAGGGTTTGCTAAATCTTCATGCAAGCCAAATTTATTAGTTGCCTTAATTAGGCAAATTTGGTTGCTTGTTATTACAATCACCACTTCATTTTGGACGGTAATTGCTCTCGAACACATTCAGTGTGGTTAGGTAAACAATAGAGGTTGTACTTGTAGTTTCTACAGAACTCGTACTGCAACATGGGATATTGCTATCTGGTAGCTCCAGAAGTTCTTTTTTTAAAAACTTTTGGTAGCTATCACAAGTTTACTGATGTGAGCTATATCACATGTAATACTAAAAAGTAGCTAGGATCTAGCTCTAGAATATGAAAGCTAGAAAAAAGAAAAAAAGAAAAAATCTTCAAGACCTGTCCAGTGTTCTTAAAACTGACTAAATTGCCCCAAAAATCTAGCAAAAAAATGGGAGCTAAATGTCTATAATGAAAAAAAAATTGAAAATGGAGATGTGAACCACATTTTTGACAACAATGAGGGTTCGTTGGTAGAAGTTCGAAATGGACAAAAAGTTGGTAGTTTTTGTCGCCTAGGTCGATGGCTTCTTTGTTGCACTAGTGCGATCTAGAGGGTCCATGAGGGAGCTTGGCGGCACCATCACAGCCATCCATTTTGCCATGAGCTTCTCTCTCCTCTCCTCTCCCCGCAGAAGTTCTGTACCATTGTTGTTAGTGCTTTCTAAGCATCCTTCGCAAGAATTAATGCAATTTGTACTATTTATTCTGTGTTTCATGTGTGTTTAAGCTTGTCTTCAATGCTCATCACCATCATAGTGATTCCCCACCTGAGAAAACTTATTCATTTTTTAAACCTGCATGGCGGCATATTCTGTTGTTTGAGATTTTAAGTGCGTGAGTGTCTAAGTGACTAAGTGTGTAACAATTTTGATTTCCAAACTTCCAAATTCCAATGCACCACTTCTAGGCTATTATGAAGTTCTTAGAGACTTGGAGGTGCACATTGTCTCCATTGCATTCATTGCAATTGGGAATTGGTTTTCTTGGGAAATGTAGACTTATGATCATTGGATTCGTTGTTGGCTTGCTGCAACTTCAAATATAATCTCTCCCCTGGTTAGCTTTTACCTTGTCTGTGACTTTTCATTGATTTGGCATTGCTCTTGCACTACACTCACTGCGTTGTTGAATTGTGTTTGTCTTTGTACTTGCGTTGCTTCACTTTGATCTGGACTTGCTTGTTTTTTGGTTACTGCTCCCTCAGTTGTTACTTGTGTAGGTTCCATGGCACCGTGATTGAAGCTTCCAGAAAACTTTAGGGTGTGTTGCTTTGGTTCCAACCGTAACACCAACAACATTGGTAAGTATCTCGGGCCAAATGCTTATGGTGCATAGGCAATGGAGATTGACAACATCACACATGTATCAGAGACGTGCTTCTTATAGTCGATTTGCCGTCCAATTGCCCATGATTTGCCTTCCAAAGACACCGTTGCATCCCGAGTGGTTATTGATCTGGCACCTGAAAGTGATGGCGACCGATGCGTAACGGGGAAGAGGAAGAAGGTGAACCCTGATTCCATTGTATGGAAGAGAAGAAGCGAGATGCGCCATCACTCCTGTAGTAGGGATAAAAGGTGTGGGCATGTAAATTTTCTTGGGCAGAGGGTGTATTTGATGGTAACAAGGATCTAACTGGAGTCATCTACCTGAGTTGTACGACTATCATAGAAAGGAGGAAGGTGATGATCCCAAAGCTCGATAACTTAGAGAAACATGAAGGTAAGCATACTTGTAGGGAGGATGGCATGCCACTACCACATCTAAAGAAGGGTGACACATTCTTCAAGCTCGATTGTAAGCACGCAAAGTACTACAAGCTGTGGGCGAGTCATAAGCCAAAGTTCAATGTGCCAAATAAAGTGATTGCTGATATAGAGGGCGAGTTCAAGAAGTAGGGAGTCCAATTCTCCACCCTCTTTTCTCTTCTTACTCATGGTCGTCTTGTGTGCGACTTTGAAAGGGAGTAGTACTTGTTCAAGCATTTGAAATTGAGGAATTTGCCTAGGAAGTATTGGTCAAAATCTATTGGCTAGGAGATGAGTGAGTATATTTACGCATGTATTCTAATAAAATTGAAGTCTATTGTGCAATCTGCTAGAGTTATTTCCCTTAGTGCCGATGAAGTCACTACGTTGGATAATTCCTCTTAGATTGCCATTCATGTCTACGTTGTTGATAGTTAGGAACGAGTGCCTCACCTCTTGCACTTGTCTTGCATGTCTAGAAATGGCACCACGAACCACCTTACTGATGTCATAATGCATACCTTGATCAATGAAGGTAGTCTCATTTTCGAGGAGATCATTGAGAAACTTGTGTGTTACGGTGCTGACAGTGTTAATACCTTTTAGGGTATCAAATTCGGGGTGACAACCCAAATCCAAGACAAATGGGCTCCCTTCACCCTAAGAGCCAGTTGCGTCAATCACCATGTAAACATGGTCTTCGAGACTTTGTCGAAGTATCCATTAGTTTACACGCTTGAGGGCCTTTTCCAATCAGGGTACTCTTATTTTTGTTGTAGTAATCAAAGACATGCTAAGCTATAGAAGCTCATGAATCTCATGGAAACTAAGGGATTTAGAATGGTACTTAATATGGAGACAAGGTGGATCTCCATGCAAAGTCCAACGTAGCTAATTCTCCAAGAGTACACAACATTTATTGTAAAAATAGGAGTTGACATGATAGTAGGGCTTGGGCACAAATTTGTAGCCAGGACTGGTGACAATTTCGACCTTTTGTCTGACATTGAAGTGCTTATGTCGCTTTGCTGCTTCATTTCACTTATGAATGCAATTCACTGCTTGATCAAGCTCTCTCAAGCACATGATATATTTGTCTATGACTTTCTCCAAGCTGTGAAAGTATGCCAACATGAGCTGGCTCAACTGTTCATTGACAGAAATATTGCCTTCAACAAGGAGGACTTCCCCCAATACAATGAATTGATCTCTTTGAAATGCAAAGAACTTCCATTGCAGTGGAATGAGCTCCATGGAGACAACAACATCTGTCATCTTCCGTTCAATTTGAATGTGACTACGATGTATGCTTGTTGCCATGACTACTAGGCTAGTGAACACATTTTTGTGACCCAACAAGACTTCAATTGCATCCAAGATTTTGTAGAGCACCAATTTTCAAGTACCAATTTTCTTTATTATTCTAATTTTTTTATATTTTTTTCTTTTGCTTGGGTGTCGCACTGCCGCATTGACGTTTACATTATTTTGTAAGTAGCTTGTGTCCCTTGTTGCATGCTTGCAAATATTGTGTATGCTTTGTCTATCGAATTGGACCAGCGTTTTCCTCGACAAGAACTACTCGATGCTTTTGGAATAATATATCTCCAATATTGGAGGCAAGAAAGGCCGAGGCAAGCTTTGCCCACCACTTGTCTATGCTAAAAAGCTTCTACAATGACGCCAAAACAATGAACAAGGGCCAACCCTTGTATCTGAACGGCAAGCCTCACACTGCCCTGAAATTGTTCTCAGCATCTAATCTTGATTTGCAATAAGGTTTATTAAAGATAACCATGCAGGAAAATTCCGAGGCAACTTCTGGCTCACCATTGGATGTAAATTGGGTGATCAAATTGTGGCGCAAACTTGTACAATTGTTCCACTTGTGTAAGCTCATTTTTGAATACTTTAAAGTTGCTGAAATTAGGTGTCGCTTGGTCTTAGGGTCTATAGAGGATGAGAGATGCTTTTCATCTTTGAAATTCTTGAAATCCTTCCATAGAAATAGACTAGATAAGCACCTGCCCCTTGTTGTGCGAATGTTTAACTAGCGGTATTTTTTCCTAGAGAATTTTCCTTATAGGGAAGCTATAAATTCTTGGAAATCTATTGTTAAGGTCAACAATCAAGGGGATCTCTAAGGTGTTAGACTCACAGTGGGATCTCATATTTAGTTTTCATGAGATTTAGTTGGCTTCGCTGCTCATGTTTCCTTGACAACAATTTCTTCTACAAGACTATGGGAGTTGGCATGAGCTACATGGGATTCATCTTTTGGACCAGTTGGAGATGTAGGAGTGCGGGACTAAAGGATTGTCATGCCTTGACTTTGTTAGGGAAGTTGAGAACTGGAAACAATTCTAACCATTGCAACTTGAAAACTAATATAGCTTATACCAGGGGGATTTTTTTGGACTAGTGTCCCCCATGTTGGCTTCACTACATAGGCCACATTTTGGAGGGACAGCCTCATAGTGGTCAAAGTCTAACAAATCTACCAAAATTTTGCCAAACAATAAAAACCCTAGCTTATACATTTGTATGCAAAACACCAACACTGCATTTTCGGCAGTCTTGCATTAGTAGGAAGGGTTCAACTCCCTTGTTGGTGATATAGTTTGTCATTTTTAACTTCTCATAAAGTCAGAAATTGGAAAAATTTACTCAAAAGAACTCTCCAATCTCCATTACACAAAATTTCAATATGAATGTAAACCACAATATTTTCACACAAAAGTTGCCAATTTGTGCCAATTGTATGTATCACTTAGCAATTTACCATTAACACAAAACACAAAAAATAGCATCACTACACTTCCAACTTTTCTACAAAGTAGCAAGTTCTGCAAAAGTGGAAAAAAAATTGCAGTAAAAATGCCACGTTTTCCCAACACTTCTATACCCCTGTTTTTCCCCCAAAAGTAAAAGAGTCGCAGAAATATCTCCCTTTCTACACGGAAATAGCCTTCAGGCTAATTAGCCTATATCCGTTCTGGGAACACTGGACCTGTCTGTCCCGACAAGTAAGATGATAAGCTGTTACGTAACTTCAGTAACTTAATAAAAATTCTGTCGCATCAGCAGCAGTAGGAGAGGACTTAACAAAGATATTCCTGCATGCATGCTTGTCAGAATGCCCGAGTTCCAAATCCTTAGACCACTCATCAAGGCAGCAATTATTCACCGTCACATTCCCCAAGACTCAAATCAACCCCAAAGGCCCAAACCCTAATTGGAGCCCTGACGGAACTGAACCCAGAGCTACAGTATTGAATCAGAAAAGGCCGGTCAATGGCGTGTTGGAGGCCTACCTTAGGTTCGCATCCCGACATATGTTGCATCGCATGGCGCATGCGGCAGCTTTCTTCGGCTCTTGTTAACTTAGCTCCCTACACGCCTAAATTCGACCTACTGCTTGCAGGGCTCCTGGCTAGTCTCCGATCCTACTGTACCGTAGTAGGCGCAGAGGAAAGGAAAGGAAAGGACAGGGAGGTAAGGTGAGGTACGTTTTTCTCGTGAATCCCGCTTCCAGGAGACGGAGCTGACGGACGGACTTCAGCCTGACTGACTACTTTGGATCCTGGAAACAGGCCACCTGCTCATCCGTCAGCCGTAACAGAATGAAAAAAAATATGGAAAATGGGTGGCCAGAAGAATGTTGTTGCAAGATCAGTAACGGCTGCATCAAAAGGGCAACAAACAGAAGTACAGCGAGCGTTTCTTGCGTGCAGGAAGAGGAGGAGGAGCAGCAGCAGCAGTTCGCACCAATCAGTTCAGTTGAGGCCATGGGAGAGATGAAGCTCGTGGGGATGAAACACACTCCAAGTGTGGGGGATGAAACACAAGTTTTATTGAATTCGGACATTGGATGCAAAAGTAACAACACTTTGAATTTGACTGCCACACAATGTGAGGACACTTTTCGTCCCCTCTAGTGATGAGGGGGGAATCCCTACACAAAATAGTGAAATTAGGTTGCTCCACACTAATTTCTCAACATTTGACCCTATGTAAATATTTATTGGTATTGTACAAGAATGCACTAGTTTTTTGAATTAAGTGTTGATGTAATTGGGACTCACGAACTTCCATGTGTACGAAATGAAAATATATTTTAGAAATATTTGTTGATTTTGATGGCTTGAAAAGTAACTTTCTTGATGAAAGGCAATCCAATTGTTAAAGGAAATTGATTTCACTATTTTGTGCAATGACCCAAGCAACCATTTTTTGGTCGCTGCTCTTCTTTTTTTGAGTTGCCCATTCTCAAAATTTTGAATTTTCTTAAAATAAAAATTATTTCTAGAAAATAGACTACATTATGAATCCAATGGCTATAGTTTCATCAAATTCTGAATTAAACTCCGTCTCGTGGAATTTTTCAAAGTTACATAGGTGTAGTGTAGTTTACAGCTCATTTATTGGGGGGGGGGGGGATCAGTTTGGGCATGGATTGAAAAGTCAGCCAACTAATGTGATTCTTACCCACCTCTGAAAGGGGTAGATCCTCCTTGAAAAGGGCAGATCCTCCTTGAAAAGGGCAGATCCTCCTTGAAAAGGGCAGATCCAAGGAGTTCAAGGAGAAGGCAAGTGTCTAATTCTTGTTTTTCTTAAAAACACTATTTTCATTTCAGTGACCACTGTGCATTGCAAGCTCCACCTTGAATTGAAAAATGCTTGAAATGTTGTGAAACTTTACATGTACATTCTCAACTCTCTTATAAGCACAAAAGGGCATCATTTCTAAGTATTCTCACAAAGATATGCTCCTTCAAAGTACATTGCCTTGTAATATAATTAGCCCAAATACAATTGACAAAACTTAAAATATCTTCTGAACTGTGCAGTCAAATAATCTGAATTTTTTTAAGTTCTCACTCTCAACATGAAGATCCTACAGAGACATTCTATTTGATCTCAAGAAAAAATGAGGAAAAAATTGTTCAAGTTCTCGGCAGTTTTGGCCCATTTTAAAAAGTACCTCCGATTTGGGTCATTAGAGGTTGAAAATGACTTTGGAAAAGGCAAAAAGGTGGGGCCTAAATGCATACTTTGAAATGTCATTGGAAAAGAAAAAAAGAAGGGCCTTGAAAAAGAAAATGCCCCCAAAGATGTGTAAGGTATGCGCACCCTTAATCAATGCTAATTTTAGCTATGTATACTTATATGACTCCTATGAAAATATAAATTTGTTTTATTGGAAATTTTTGGCAACTAAAATCCCAAATCTGAGCATGTTCACAAAAATGAGTCCTAGAAAATCTAAAAAAATGCTTGCTTGTTACATTCTCTTCCAGGTGTGAATATTAAAAACAAGACATGGTTTTAGAAAATCTATCAATTCAATTTTGACCTCTTATAACTTTTACATATTATAATTAAATGTCTTCCTTGGATTTTCCCAAACTTTATTGCAAATATGTCTTTATTGGTGATTAAGAAATGAGAGCTTTTTGACACTCAATCATGCTCATCAAAGAATTTTGCTTGATGTCAAGTGATTCTACAATAGAAGCCAAAAGAAGTGTTGGATTGGAATTGTGAGGCATTGAGTTGGTAGGGTTTTTGGTTCCCAAATCTCTATACTTATGTAATGCCATTCAAATACGCCTTTATTCAACTTTGAGATACTTCTTTATTATGTTGACTATAAAGAGAACAAATCTTCATCAATTCATTCTATTAGTGTGGGTGCAATATTAGCATTACTTGAAAAATAATTGTCATTGTGATTTTTTTATTTTTTTAAATTAGTATAAAACAATAATATTTTAACTTGCATTAATTTAGAATAGTTTGACTCAATAAAGTAGTGTCACATGTTCTACTAGAAAAATGAAAGTATGTGAAACTAGAATGCTAAAACTATGAAGTTGTCTCAAAAGTTGTTTTGGAAGTTGTATTAAGTTTACAAACTTCTATAGTGAATGGAAATGAAATCACTTTATTTGTATTGTGAATCCAAATCTATAAAACTAGTTTGTATTGTTTCTATTTAGAACTACAAAATTAGTCTTTATGGATAAATAATAAAATCAAAATGAACTAATCCAAATGCTAAATATAAAACTTTGATGTTTAACCCCTAAATTTCAAGATTCATCTCTAGAATTGGCGATGTGAGAAAAATCATTATACAGTACCATTAGAAAGCATATTTGGGAATTGATCTACAACTAAAAGTTATAGATTTTGAGTTGTACATTCCATTTGTATGGTTAGATTTTTGAATGCTATCACCAATATATTTTTTTAATAAATTTTGAAACGAAAATTTCAAAATTTCTTCTAAATTCAATTACAAGCTAGTCTAAATATTATCATTTTTTGAAAACTTGTTGGAATGGATTTGGAATATGGTTCTTCTAACATGTTGATTTTTTGAAATTTTTTTGTGTTCTTCAAATCTAGGACCTCATTTTGGAAAATCTAGTGTTGGACTAGAGTCAATGCAATTTTGGCTCCCTCAACCACTTGACATCCTTTCACATTGATAATTTTAGAAAAATATGTACTCTAGTAACACCAAATCCAACCCTTAGATAGGACAACAACTTGACAAAGTATCTCCACAAATTAAAATAACTTTCATCCAAGCAATAGGGAGGATGAAACTTGAGTTTCAATAAGTTCATCATCCCAAAAATGGACGTTGGAGCACTTGGGGATAATTCTCAACCAAATGTAATATGTATAATTTCATTTCTATTATTCCATATTAAGGTAAGTTGTTCAATTATGTGATATGTTATGATCCACTCAAAGCCAATTATGATGTCATGGATAGGCTCTACATAAAAAGCCAATTGTCCATCATTGGAACTCAACTTAACAAATTCAAATGATTTTTCAAAAATTAGCCTCTCCCTGTGTCAGTTTCATCACCATCAAATGAAAATTATATTTTCAGAATGTATAGTGAATCATCTCAAATTCCAATGAATTTGAAAAGTTTTTGAGTTCAGAGGTCATGGACTAATTTATAGATCATATTAAGAGCATCCGCATGCCAGCTTGCTAAATGTGCTCAGCACGCTCACTGGGTGCACCAGGGCTGATTTTCTTCACCACCGCAGGTGCACCAAGTGAAAAAGAAAAAGACTGGTCATGTTGAAATTTGAAGTCAACCCATTTCCGAGATACCGACCCCTAGTTAGCCCCCAAATGGGCTCAACGTCATTTAGTATTGCAGTGAAGATTCTTTCACTAACGTCATAATAACTCATAAAAATTGCATATCACACTACAGTAAACTCATTAGAGAAAATTTCTAGCCTCCAAAGGGCTGTTTCAGGGTTGTTTCCCAGATACGGGGAACTCAAAAAATAAAAAAATAAAAAAAAGGATTTTAAGAAAATAAAAATAAATAAATAATTTTTAGTCATCTGTGACGTGTCTATTGACATGGCAGTGTCCCGTCCACGTCAGCAGTCCACATGGCAGCACCTTTTTCCTATTGAACTAAGCTCCCAACCTTGGGAGCTTGAAGATAATTCATAGCCCTTTGGAAGCCTCAATTCTCTTCTAATTGTTTCCCTCACTTGTGTCAAATGGATTATGATGAGACTAATTTTCAAATGAATATGAGTTTCTATGTCAAAGGGGAAAGCTTTTTATATACACATGGATTGTCCTATCTCCTACCACCCCATATGTATATAAGGAACTACCTTTCTCACAAGGAAACTCATATTCAATTCAAATTGCTCTTGAAATAATGTGGGGTGGATGATGAAACCAATACTCTGAATGAATTGACAATTTTATTTTTTATAGTTAGATTTTGAAGGGAAGAAACTACTCTTTAATATTTTATTCTTCTTGATACCCCTTCTTGACCTGTTTGCCATGGGACACAAGAGGAGAAGAGAAGTCAGGGACTTCATAACTGCACACTTGAACTACACTTGACACCTTGCACTTGATGCTCTAAGAATGACAAGTCTGAAATATAAAGTAGAGCAACCTATTACCACCATAAAACACACCCAAATCCATTTGCTTTTCTCACAATTACAATACATTAACTCCAACTTGGGTACCGTGTCAATCCTTGATTGATGGATACTCAAGTGCAAATAGGTGTATGGAATGGCAGTTATAGGTGCAAGATAGGAAGTTTATGACTCTAGTCTAGTGGCGGTTTTGGAATTCCACTTGGATTTGATTCGTGAAACATGCGCACACCTCTCGCTGAAAAATATGTGCCCATCCTGGAGTTGGTCCTCGTATACTCAGATTGCAAATCACGGTAGTAATACGTTGGTCTACCTTATATGATCAAATCATACAGAACGAATAAAATAAAATCATAAAGAACGAATAAAAGTCAGTTGCATGCAAAATCTAATCATTTAGAGTTCGCTCCTTTATTTAAGCAAGGTCCAGATTCGGGTCCACCCATGCAACTCCAAACCACTCAAGCTACGGTCCAAATTGATTGGGCAAATCAAATGATGCAGATAACATTTTAAAACTTAGTCTACTCGCTTAAAATTTTGCTTAATGTTCACGAAACTAGGCATTCATATTCCATAAGAGAGGAAAGGGATGAGTGCTGAGGACAGTCGACAGAGACACAAGAACATTAAAACGACCCATAATTAGGTTCTGAAATTTCACACAAAACAGTGGTGCACATGCTTATGAACTCATTCTACATGTAAATTAGTGGGTCCACCCCCAATGTCGAAATCAGAAGTCCATGCCAACCTCAAAAGGACGGAAGCAAATCGTCGGAAAAAGCTCAGGAAAATGTTGAACTTGGAAAATGTGGACAATACAGAGTGCCAAAACTTCTAAAGGGAGCGCCTCAGCAAACGCCCCAACCTCTTCGGATACCATTCCTCTGTTAACTCTCATTCTTTGCCATTCTCCGACACAGGTGAAATACTGCGTTCAGCAGCTCGAACCTGAAACACATACCACAATCAATGAGACCACGACTCCAGGGGAACTAGTATCTATCAAGAACTATATCTATCAACTTGCAACTGCTCTATAAACAAAAAACGAAAGGCAGGGGAAAAAGCTCTGAACCTGCCGAGAAAGGCTTCACATTATGCAACAAATAAGGTAAAAGCACCCATTCCAACCTTGCACTCTAACCCAATCTTGAAACATATGAAGATATAAATAGTCTAATATTTACAGTCTGCGTTCATGATTCTCAATTGCCAATGTAATAGAAATAGTCTCACGTGTTGGTTCCACTCCAAAGTCTGCAGAACTGCTTAACGTGTTGGATTTAGATTCTTCCAACATAAGGTCACAAAAAACATATTCAAAACTGACTAAAAATTAGCAATTGAAAACGAATCGAGTCAACGGAAAGCCTCACCACGTCTGCCTTGGGACTCAAACTCACATCCTTTTCAGCATCACTGGAGCTCCTCCCGTTAGCCTGTTGGTACAGAAGACATTAGCACTGGGAGAATCGCCCTCCAATCTCCTTTGCAACTAACTCTATTAAGTACATATAAAATACAATTCAGCAACGTCTTACCACGGCAACTGGAGACTTGGAGCGGCTTAAGCTGGGGCTACGACTGTCTTTCTTCAAAGGCGATCCCTGAACAGGGGAAGGTGATCTTGACCTGCAGAAAGCGCACCGACAAATATTAGAACCTAATTTACAATGCCAATTCCAAACGTCTGAACATTCAATCGAAAGCGAATCAAACGAATTGGCCACACTACCAAACCATCTTTTGTGCCTTCATAGGACGAAGCTTACTTGGAAACCGATCGCACAGAGCGTGAGCGTGACCTAGACACAGGAGTCGCAGACCTCGGAGATCGAGAACGTGATCGAGGAGAGCGGCTGCGTGGAGACTTGCTGCGAGGAGAACGGCTGTGGACATGAACATCATACAATATCAGATCTGAGATAAGAAAAATGCATGTAGTACACCTTGTTGAGAAAACCATGTACTGCTAGATTGTGCTTCACTGCCGTCAATTGGTGAACCTGAATGAGGTGTAGAAGGGAGACTTTCAGACATTGTGCAGAAAAAACAGCCCACCACAAACGACTTGGGGGCACATAACTAAGCATACCTACGACTAGGCGAACGGCTTCGAGTGGCACTCCTTCGAGATCCAGAACCCTTGTCCTCCTTTACCTGATAAAGAACTACAGAGTCAGTTATGTAAAAACGGACGAAAGGACGTAGCCAGCAGATTTCCAATAAACCAATTTTTAAATTATAGAAGTTTGACTTACGCGGATGTAAGATCGAGAAAATGGGTTGCGAAACTCCGAGTCGTCCAGTTTACGAATCTGCAAGCGTACACAGAATTAAAGGCAGAAGTATAAAATACTGTACAAAAACAAAAAAAGTCCCCGGAAGTCACATTGGTGCAGCTGATAGAGAAATACATGACCACAGCAGATCCTAAACTTACTGCATATTTCATGTCATCATAGTTGGTGAAGTCCACTATGCCCATGGTTCCAGCTGCAGAAGAGAAATATATAAGTAAATGCCAAGTAAAACAAACCAATATCACCCAAAATTCGTATGGTTTATAATTCAGAAAAAAAAGCCGGCAAGCTCCGACAGTCTGACAGGAAAAAATCCAGAACTACTATAATCTTCTGTTTCTTACCAGACCCATCGCGGAAGACTTGAGCAAAGCACACATCCCCAGCCCTCCGCATGTGATCCTGCACATAGTAGGAAGGGTCCAGATTCATCAGGTACAAGCTATGTACAAAAAACTTAAAAATCATAGTCAATAGAGAAGTCATAAACTAAGATTGTTGGCGAGAAAAAAGAATAAATTACAACCAGGTAGAATTGAATGAAAACACGGGAATCAGTGTCTACCTTCAAATCTTGCCATGATGCAGACGAGGGTAATCCCGTCACTGTCACTGCCAAATGAAGGATACAACATGTCAATGACATCTCCAGCAAATTGCTCATTCAACAGACCAAAGAGCTGAGATCAGAACAAGAAAAAAGAAAGAAGAAAATACCTCTATATTCTGAGCGCCTAGAAACACCTCCTGCGCGACCACCGCTATCTGCGGCACCCCCGCCTCCTCGCCCACCACCAGAGCTGTAGACGCTGTACCGATCGACAGCAGGTGGAGGCCCGCGTCCGCCATGGGCGATTTCCACCTGTTTAAGCAACTCAACAGAAAACTACTGTTATAAACTATATTTTCAACCCACAGATAAATAGCCAATTTCAGTAGGCTGTTTGGAGATGCAAACTTGCATCTTCATGAAAGTAGAGACAGCTACATCAGACCGCAAGTGATCTGCTCCAAGGAGGCCGTACCCGGAGGCGATTTCCATCAAAATTATATCCATCCCGGCCACGGATAGCATCTTCGGCATCTCTAGCATCCTCATACTGCATGTGAAGAAAGAATTATAAGAGAGAAATATAGCATCACCATACACAAACAAAGGCAGTAAGAGATCAACTTACGTAAACTAAAACACATCCGCTTCAAGCCCCAATTCCATCAACAAATGCGTCAAGAATTGAGGAACCAAATTACGTTCTAAACATTATTCGACAGGAATTATGACGAATGAAGGGTAACAACGACAACTATGGCACTGAAAATACCTCGAGGAAGCAGTAGCCAGGTGGGCGAGGAGGTAACTTCAAGTCGATGTCCACAATTCGTCCATACTGCACCCACACCACGGGCAATGTCATGCACATACATACTCGCGCCACGTTGTCGGACATTGATAGGAAGATTATTTCTCGAAATGAAACCCATGGTAGAATCTTTTCTAACTCTACAGTCCATTACCTTGTAGAAAAGATCCTCAATTTCTCGCTCCCTCACATCACCAGGAAGGTTTCCAACATAAATCGTTCGACTGGCACGACTGCTCATGGTGTTGATTACGATTGATGTCTCTCCTCAGTACGCAAAACTGGAGAAAACAATCCACTCATTAGAATATAAGAGATACTTCAAGTTTACCGGTGATCATATGCAAAAAATAATTTACCAACTGACAAAATCAGCGGACACCTGCTAGACATGAAAACAGAAAGCTATGAGGCCAACCAAGAGCGACATCTTTTGGTCCAAGCGAAGCCCCTCAAGCTCCACCGCTCCCTCCATAGCTCCAGGAAGCTCCACAGCTATGCACGACTTAGACACGCCACAATCCCACTGCCCTCTCTCTCTCGTGCATTGGACACAGACTCATAGCCACCCCTCCCCCAGCAGGCAATTGACGCATCCAATCCCTTATCCCTCCGATTCCCCCTCCCTCCACTAAAGGGTTCATTATTTACGCTCCCTCCAGCTCCACGCAATCTAATTCCAAGCTTGTCCATGCTCCACGCAGATATCTAATTCCAAATAAGCGAAGGTTGGCTGTGGGGAGCAAGGTGTCGGTCTCCCATTGAACCTTACCGCTTTGTTTCCCGACCAAACGACCGCCACCGTCGTCGATGCAGATCAGGGCCTCAGACAGAAAACACTGCACAGAGCCACACGTTCTTATTCTGCCTCTAATCCACTAACCCCAGCCAGAGCATTTTACACCTTCCAACACGCTACAAAGTACGCCACCACTTCTCGCTCAATCCATTAAATCCACCGCAATACCACGAACTTCATGAAACCATCACCATCGCAGTCTAAAGGAAAGCTCCGACATCACCATCGCCTTCGGAAACAGGAGCAACACAACAGCAAGCAATGACAACAATGCAAACAAAAAGGAGAAATTTGGAATAATTCCAACCTAATCCTTGCGCTTGCACTACTCGGTCCAACAACAAACCACCAAGTGCGCCGGAAACCGCGACAACTAAAAATTAGACTCCAGCATGCAAAACTTGATTCCAAAGGACGAAAAAAATGGAAACAAAGAAAGAGCGATTCGGTAAAAAATAATACACCGGCATGTACTAACCAAGCACAACACGCAAGGAAGGCAGTGCGACGTTCGCCGCAGAGAGCGATGGGTTCTCGTCGTCCTTGCAATTACAGTGCTCCGACGAGGGTTCCCGAGAAAAGCTACGAAGCACGAAGAAGCCAAACCGACGAAGGCTTCAGAACGGCTCTCGTCTAGCGTCGCTAGGGTTTCGGATCTCACCGTTCACGGAACTGTATCGGACGGTTGAAAATGCTCGAGCAGAAACGGTTTCCTTGCCCTTTTCTCAGTTGGCAGCACAAGACTCTCACAAGTCACAGCACAAGAAGGGGACTGGGCAAGGGGGAGTTGTCTACAGTATACCGTAAGTGTTAAGGTACGAGCCTTGTTGAGTGGGTGAGATTTTTTTTTCCTTCTCCATACTTGAAGTGTAGGGCAATGCCCAAGGAGGAGGGGATTGTGGGAAAAAATGCATTTGACCGACAAGGAGGTGCATTTTTTCTTGCAATCCCCAACAATGAAGACATGGGCCAATGTAAACTATTGTCAAGAAATTAGATTTTATTAACATAATAGATTGAAATTGGATGACAAAGTTGTAATGCCCAATTATGCAGGTAAAACCATGTGATCAAGCATTATGACCTAAATATGGACCCCAAGCCACTTGAGAAATGAATGGGCAATTTCTTGGTAGTCGTTTACGATAGATGATAAAAACATAAAAATCTACAAATCAAGCGTGCATTCATTTCTTGAAAGACTCACAATTTGTGAGATTTGGGTTAGCCCTCACATGGATGCCTCGTAGGGGTCCCATCAATGTTCTTTGTGAGGTTACAAAATTTTTAAGAAAATACAAAAATGTTAGCAATATTTTTTCACCAAGTGAGGCTCAATGCATAGGACTTCCAACAACAAGAGAACCTTCCTTGTTGGGACCTCCCATCCTGAGAGCCCCTTTGCATTAAGCCTCCCTATGCTTAAGTCCTATTTGGGATAGTTAACCCCTAAAGGACCATTGTGCCTTCGGGGGACAAATGAGTTTTCAAGTAGGTACCTACGGTCTCAATTTTTGTCCTGATTTTTTGAAACTTTTTATCAAGATATGCAATTTGATTATCTTTGTGGGAATATCATTTTTTTTTCATTTGGTGCCTAGGAACAAAAGTTATGCCCAAATAAGCTCAAAATAGGGGAGAGGGGGCAGCACAAAAAAGTTTCAAAAATTTGAATTTTTTTATTTTTTATTTTTTTCCCTTATAGATTATATTTTTGTCTACACGGAAAGCTTTCATTCATTCCATTTGGATTTGTTATGAGAAAGTTATAGACAATCTTGGTTTTCGGGCAATTAGAGCATCTTCCTAAAAAAAATAACTTATAGGATTCATTTCTTAATGCAATTTTTACATTTTTTCAAAAAATAAAGTTCCATGTAGTTTCATTTGCTTTCTAGAACAATCTCACCATTGGGATTAGTGCATTTTAATTCCATCTTAGAGATATTAATAATTTAGATTTTCCTTCTATCTTGTACCTACTTCTACTTAACAATTTTTAAAAGAATAGAAATTATATTTTTTTTATTTTCCTTTTTTTCCTAGACTTTCAACACAATTACCCACCTTAAAGATTTAAAGCTCCAAAATCTGTAGTGCAAAAAATTAAAGTTAAGAAGGTTCATAGTCAAATAACCTAGTCCCGTAATGTGTGGAAAATTTTGTTTTCTTCACTTTAAACACAAATATCTTGCAATATATGCGGTCAAAATTTCTGAAATTTCTTTCACACATTTTCATACTAGTTAGGTATAAGATCCTACGGTTAGATGTGAAAAAAATAAAATTTTCAATTTTTTTACTCTTTGCTCTAGAAATGGTAGTTTTAAGTGTTTTTTTTGCAAAAAAAAGGCCTTGGTCCTTTAGGGGTTAATTTTGTCATTTGTGATTTCTCTAACCTAGTTGGGAGTCTCAAATTCAAAGTATGAATTCAAAATTTAAACTTTTTTAATCATTGATGTTAAATTATCCCAAAAGTCATGAAATGTCACCCTTTATGTACTTCCACTTTAATTTTTATTCAAAATTGCATATGAATACTTATATAGCATTCATTTATTTTAGAATACGAGAAGACATTATTGCACACAACCTAATTGCACAAAAGAGGTATAGGCCTATAAGACAAACAATCATCAACAATTGTCTATAGCAAAGTGAAGCCTAGTTCTAAATATAAATTCAATATTAAGATTTTCTTAATTATCCATTATAAGTTATGTCATCCATTTGTTTTCGTATTTACTTCAAGGTAAATTTTCTATAGCAAAGCTCTAAATTTTTGCCCTTGCATATTAGAGTCAATCTCTAGCCAAAAGTTGCTAAGAATTGTAGATTTTTATATTCTTAAAATATTTTTATAGCAATTTACTACAATTTTTGGGCATAGATGACTAAATTTTTGGAATATTTACTTTAATGGAAGAAAAAATATTCTTGTAGAGTACTTGTGTTTTTAGTATATGTGAAATTTAGTTTTTGAAAAATTATAAATATTTGATGCACATATTTCCAAACAATACTTCACTTGTGAAACTAAAAAGTGACATAAAATAGTTCTAAGAGATTATTTGTTGATGAATTTCCTATTTCATAGTAGATGAAATCCATCATTTTTCAAGGGCTAATTACTACTTGATTTGACCCAAAACAACTATGTGGCTACTAAAAAGTTTGGGGAAAAAAATACAAGTTTTGAATTAGGGGTTCAATGAAAATGTATTGTAAATCCCTACAAATTACTCTCTAACCTAGTTTGCAATTTATACATCTTCAAAGTCTTTATGTCTTAATATTATTATGTTCGAAGACGTATGATCAAATGAAATTACAACAACCAAAGTTGGGAGGAAGCTAGAAAGTACAATCGATGTTTTTACAATAAGCTTCATATACAATCAACAATAGCAATCAAAGTTCAAACATGTAGACATAAGTACAAAGTTTAGATGGATAAATGATGTTTCATTTAAGTGTATTATCTAAACTCATAGATTTTTGAACTTTGTAGCTTTCTTTTATCTCAAAAGAAAGATTTGTATTCTAGGGATGCTCACAATGATGGAAGACACCAACTTGCACACTTGGAAAAACTAAAACTATATCCAATACCTTCATCTTTGCCAATTTTTTGGAATTGCATGATTCTTAGTAAAAATTAATCATGCAAAGTTTTCTTAATTTTTGAAATGAATAGAATTGTTAGAAGTCTTCAAGGGAGATCTAAAGAAAACAAACTTTAGATGAGTATAGTTATATGAATAAATGATGTTTCATCTAATAGTAGCATCTTCATGAATGCAAATAGGTCTATCACTCCAACGAAGATAATTAGTTCTACGATAATTACCTTAGAAAATTCAAAAGTAAATAAAAAAACAAATCATTAATTGAAGAACTTTCTACATTGTCAAAGAATATTATGACAATCCAATATTACATAATGTGCCATTTTTGCCATTTTGAGTACTTAAGAAGAATTTCATATACAAACTTGAGAATTCTCATGCCATCTACCACCTTAAAATTTTCTACGATGTTATTAAAAAACAAACTAATTTCAAATATTGTTCTTGTAAATAATATTATTGATATTTTGATATCAATAACTAAATGAAAAGTTCCAAATTAATTTATGAATAAGTTATTCATATAGTAGAACTAACTCACAATGATAGTTGTATATTAAAGAAAGTGTAATATATATATGGAATAATCATCAGCTAATCCATTTTCATTTATATTTTTGATAAAAAAACATAATTACAATATAAAGATAAAATTTGAATGAAATTCCATGGGAAGCAATATATTTTTTCAAAATTGGTTTATTTAAGTGTTCCATAATTTTTAACTAATAGCAATGAAAAAAATATTGAAATTTTTTTGGCACAAAAGTAATTATTTTGTTTAGAATGTATTTTTTTATACTATAAATATAATGAATAAAGATTATTTGTTAAAATACATTAAAATAATATTTAAAATGTGAAGATTTGAAATTAGTTTAAAATGGTCTTTTACATTGCTTCTTGAGAATGCCTAAGAAGAATGATTTTACATACCATATATTATTTTCTAAATAAATTATATATGTACATTGAACTTATTGAATCAACATCGTTTCTTTATCTATTGTGTATAAACTATCTTTGTTTGGATATATAATAAGTAATTTAAATCATTACTAAATACCTTGAGCTTTGAGTTTTAGATGTAATCATTGTCATTTGAAATTTTGAATGGTTTACAAGTATGTCACTGTAGATATGAGGACATTATTTAGGATACATATTTAGCATTATTAATGCACTTTCTATATGATGGAGTTGGAGTGAAAAGTTATTTAGTCAATTCTCCAATTTGTTTTGAGCATGTACCAGAAGAATTTTATAGCTTTGGTAAAAAGTGAAAAAAACAAACATATTCTCTATTTTCCTAACTTGGATTTAAGTATTATTATTTTCATTGAATTTTCCGAAATACTAAATAACATTTTTCTAAAGTCAATTGTAGCTTTAGAAATATTATAATCAATGCCAAGACTATTAAGGTAGAATAATATTCACCATCAAAGTGCAAATTTGATGGTGGCCACTATAGTACCTTTATGATTTTCAACAAAAATGAATAATATTTTTAAAATTCTAATAGAAATTTCGATAAATTTTGTATAAGATTTTGCAATTTAAACCTTAAAATTCTATGACTATGTTTTCATGGAAAATGCTCCAAACTCCCATTTTTAGTACAAGTGACAAATTTTTGAAACCCCCCTTTTTTTAACACATGTAACCGTAGGATCTTGTATTATTCTCACTTGAGAACATATGGTAAAAATCTTAGAAATGTCCACCCTATGGATTGCAAGATATAGGCATTCAAATTTAATAAAATCATTTTTTTGGCCTTGTGAAATAGATGGCAACTACATTTCACAAGCTCACTTTTCTATGAAAAAATTTCCAACATGGTAGTGCATTAGAGAATTCTTTTTCCTATACAAGATGACTACATGCTTGAAAGATTTTAGATCATTTGGAATTGTACAACATATAGAAAAAAAATGTTAAGAATTTAATTATGGAATTGAAAATTCCAATTCCAATGGTTGCAATGTTGTAATAAATAATCTCCATCCTATGATTTTTTTTCCCAAAAATATTGAAAATTGAATAAGGTAAAGGACTTTAAAGTTTATTTTAGAGTAGATAATCTACAACTACTTGCAAACAAAAAATCCTCATAACTTTTGACTCATTGATCAAAATAGAATGATTTAAAGCTTTCCACATATATAGATAATCCTAAGAAAAAAATTCGAATTTTTGTTTTTGAAAAAAGGGATTTTTCCTAATCTGCCCGGATTGTCCATTTAAGAAAATTAATAAAATATTAGGCCATAACTTTTGACTCATATTTCCAAATGCCATGAAATTTAGTGCATATGAAAGATATTCCTTGTCTATACAATCTACTAAAGTTTGGGCCAAAAATATGGAAATCTCCAGTCACACATATGTGCCCCAAATTCCTATGTAGCCAAAAAACACATGCTAGTTCTTTAGGAGTTAAATAAATTTATAATTTTTCCTAAAGTTGTGAACTACCATGGTTAGACAAGGATGTTTGAATTAAAAGTAGTTTTTAAATTCTATAAAAAAATGAATAATTTTTTTATAAGATTTTGCAATATAAGTGATATTATAATTTAACATAGTATGGGTAGTCAAGTACAAATTTTGGATAAGGATGTTTGATATTGATAACTCAAAGCACAATTTCCAATCGTATCTTGAAGAAAACATTTAATCAAATAGAAGCTATCACTGTTTGAAATGAAAAGGTTGTAAGTAGTGTCATTTCAATGGACTTTATAATGGACAACAATGCCTTCTAAGTAATAGATTTTAAAAATGTAGACCATGCATCATAAGATTGAAAAATCAATCTACAAAGTCTTTCTAAAAACTACAATTATTTGTAGTATAATGGTACAAAGAACTACTTTCCTAGTGACATTAATGCTTCTTGAATTAAAAATTGAATCCATATAGATTTTGCCTTAACAAGACTATAGAAACACTTTGTAGAATTTGCAAGCTTCGCAATTATTTATAGACCAATGACACAAGGAATTACTTTCCTATTGACAACAATGTCTATCAAGAGAAAGATGGATCCCCATAAAAATTCAAGACTTGACAGGGCCTCTACAATATAATGTACAGTGGCACAAGGAACATAGTATCATAGTCACATCTATGTTAGACAAGGATGTTTGATGTTGCTACCTCAAAATGCAATTGCCAATCATATCTTGAACAAAATGTTCAATTTATCAAATAGAAGTCATCACTTTTTAAAATCAAAAGGTTATAAGTTGTCATTTCAATGGACTTTACAATGGACAACAATGCCTCCTAAGTAAGTGATTCCCAAAATTCAAACCATGATAAGACTATAGAAGCAAACTACAAGGTATTTTTGGACTTTGCAATTCTCTGTAGTATTATGATACAAGTAACTATTTTCTCATCGACAACAATATTTCTTGAATAAAAAAATTGAATCCAATAGATTCAGGTCTTGATAAGACTATAAAAATAGTCTATAGTCAACGCTCAGTTCATTTTCCATACCTAAATCAATGAAAATTAATGGCGTCTAAGCTAGGCAAGTATGCAATTGTGGTACATCATTGAATCCAATATTGCATTCTTGGATTTTCTACGTCTACATAAGTAGAAGATATCTATGCCTATGTTGTGAGTACTTTGAGAATCAAGCTTATTGTAATAACACACTCTATTTCAACACAATTCTCACAACGAATTCAATATTCTACATGTACCAAATTTGAGATTGTTCAAAACATTATTACCTGGCTATTCAAAAATTAACCTTGAAGGTAGATGTACCACCATCGTGTAGTTTTTATATAGTTATTTTTTTGCCTTGAAATTGCCAATGTTGCATTTGATCAACAAACTATCTCCAATAAATTCTTCATTTTCTTTAGTCATATGACCATAGTTGCTCTTCTTCTCCTTCTTCTTAGATAAACTTACTTCAAAAGTGTTTGATTGGAGATGAGGATCAACCTTCCTTATATTCTCATGGTCATTTGTAAAGATTCAATTTTTGTATCTATGTAGGCTATCATTGCTTATATTCCTTTAATTGATGATCAAAGTTGCCAACTAATCCAAGTACAAATCATTCTTCTTCAATTATTGATTACCCCATCAACTCATCCTAAATTGTGGTCATAACAAGCCATTAGTACCAAATAACTCATTCATCTAAACTTTGTCATAGTGAGCCATTAAGTTAGTACCAAATGACTCATTTTTAACTTTTTGTTACAATTCCACTTTCAACCCAATTCTTCTTGGGTCATGACAGTCACTATTAACCCTCAAAAGTTGACATGGCCATTTTGTGTCCAATGGATGACATCACTATTGATTTTAAGAAAACATAATACACCTATTGGTCCAATAACCAGAGCAATTTTGCTGACTACTTTAGTCATGGGGATTGCGTCCTTTTAAGGGTTAAAAAAAAGAAAAAAAAAAAGAGGGGGGGGGGAGAAAAGTGGATGACATTGCCATCAATATTTCAGCATACGGAAGATTGAAGTGTCCTTTTCTTTTCTTTTTCTTTTTCTGAAAATTATGGAAATGTCCTATGGATGAAAGTAAGTAGACATTGAAAAGTGGATGAATGCATTAAAAAGTGGATTCTCTGCTGCAGACCTCCGCAGTACCTGCCCTGCCCTCCATCCAATCTGGGTTGCAGCAGTGCCTGCTTGTGCTGTCGTGCTCTCTCTCAACAAGATCAAATAAATATATATTTATATCACTGGTGCAGATCGAGTGTGTATGATCAATGCAAGACTTCCTTAGCAAATGGGTGAAAAAAGCTGACTTGAATGAATCTCCAATCAAGAAAGAGAAGTCGAAAAGCACACCGAAAGGCAATATACATATATACATATATATGACTAAGAACCAAAAAAAAAAAAATGAAAAAATGAAAAAAAAAAGAAGTCTATTTTCTATTTTATTAATGATATTCTTATTGATGTTCTCCCACCACCAGCACCGTTTTTTCTTATCTTCAAAACTTTATTATGTTACACAGCTTGTGACTGAACAACCTTATTTTTTTTAACTGGCTTTTAGTCCGGAACCACTTTCAAGATACTTGTCCTACGTGAAGGTCAGATTCGACATAAATGAAGTCATTTCGGTTTAGAAGAAGAAGAAGAGTCCCATGTCGTCTTGTGAATGGGGTGAGGTGATGTGGACCCTTGAGAATCTGACGGGGGAATTCTATTTGGGCATTGGAGTGCTGAAGCTTAGACCTTTGCATATGGTAATTTACATGTGGGCGAGAGAAATACTTGGTGAAGTATTTCCCCCTCTTCCTATTCACTATGGATGAAACCTCTCATATACTATAATATTTACCTACAAAAGTGTCACTATATAGAAGAACTTCTCATAAGCTAGAGGGATAGGACCGGTTTGACACATTACAATGGAGAGGTTATTACATTGAGGGAGGGTCATTGCATTAATAAAATTTGTAGTCATTGCATTAATGATTGAATCATAGTTTTTTTTTCATATTGTACTATACAAATCAAAGAACATTGGACACACATTGCACAAACAAAAAAAGATTGGACACATTGCACATGTAGATGGAACTTGAGTCACATAACAACACCTTCCTTGCTCTTGTGTACACACATGGCAATCACTTGTTACATTTGGTTTGTGGCCTAGGTTGGGACCGCCTATCAACACTAAGGTATTGTAGAAGCACCCAAATGTAACATGAGTTATTCACAAACACCTAAAAAAATAGCCTAAATCCAAGGGCTTGTGGATCCAGAGTAGACAAGTGGGGTTCCAAAAAGTTGTCACTCTTTCAAGAAGTAGCCAATCACCCGCATTCCATTCAAGTTTAGAGTGTGTTGCTTTTGGATGTTTCTATGCCCACTTTGGTGTTAGTTTAGTGTTCACAATAGGTGCGTCTACGAAGTTGTTTTAAAAAATTCATATAATATTCATACAACCTTGAAAAAACATGAAACCAATTTCGTTGGTTTCTTAAACCATTTCCTAACCCGCAGACAACATTTTTTTCTGTACAAACCTTCATGATCTACTCGACTCTAATAAATGTCCGTTTTAGGTGTTCCTACCTTACATGAGAGGTTTATTACTTCAGAGAGTGAGGTTTATTAGAAGTTCCACTGTATTTTGGATGAATGTATATGCACTTGGATGAATAGTAAACAATCCATTTGGTTATCCACGTTTTGCTTATTTCGGTATCTAAGATACAGTGTGTCTTTGTGAAGAGTGAGAGCTTCACGACTCCAGTAAGTTAAAGATTGCTGTTTCTTCAGTGACCCAAAAGCAAAACCTCGTCTGTGTACTGTTCCTTTCTTTCAATGGAATTGTCTATTTGTTAAAAAAACAAAAAACAAACCCCCAAAACCCTCGAAGTTTCCCTCTACTCTCTCTCTCAAAAAAAATCAACGTTTTTTAATACAATGGGTTTCCATTTGTTTCAAAAAAAAATTTTAATTTAAAAAAAAACACGCGGTGGCCATTACTAAAGACCTCCCTCCCCACTCTATTATTATTTTACGTACCGTACAATACACAACTGTACACGACGTCGTAATTGTACACCTGCGGTCGTCGTCTTTCTGCAGCACCCGGCCCACTGAGAACCAAACCGCACCCGCGGTGGTTTCTTTCTCTTTGCGATTCGATTCTTCTTTTACGTTCCGGCTGCTCCTCCTGCTGGCTGGCCCGAAGCTCGCGTCCCCTGGCATCATCGCAACCCATCGTAGGTTCATTGAATCATCCTCACTGGTTTCTGTTTTCGCTTGGGTGCTGGTCGTGGTGTTGTGAGTGGTACGTAGTGAGCAAGTGCTTCTCGGCGTTCTGGTTGTGCATGCTGGGTTGTGGCTGTGGCTGTGGCTGTGGAAGATGCGACGAGGCAGGCGCAATTTGAAGAGTGCGAGGTTGTCGTGAGTTTCTGAAGGGGGGGGTTTCGGGTTTGCTGAGAATCCCATCCCTGCGAGTGCTGCTGGGGTGTGGGTGGGTGCGTGGGTGCGTGCGGGGTAGGGTATGGGCAAGAAGAAACAGAGGGCGCGTGAGGATGGTGATGCGGGAGCGGAAGCCGCGGCCGTGAACCTAGTGAGGAGTGGTGAAGTGGTGAGTCCTTTGTTTGCGGGGAATGGGACAGTAAATGGGGCAGGGGGCGGTGAGAAAGACGGGCTCTTCGTCTTAGCCAGGAAACTCGCTACTTCTTCTTCTTCTTCTTCGTCGACTTCGTTTTCGCTTTCTCCTTCTTCCTCTGGTTGCGGCGAGCAGAGTAGTGATGAGAGGAGTAGTGGGTTGTAAGCCAGTTCCGGGATCAGGCCAGTGTTGAGCGGTGAGGGTTAATTGCGGACGGGGATGTACGGGATGGAAGACTGGTGGTGTACATAGAGAGCGGCAGTTAGGACCAAATTTTGGGCGGCTTGGTTATTACTCCTATTGTTACTTCTTGTTCGGTTTCTCGGTTAGGGTGGCTAGGCAGGACAACGCACATAGGCTTCTTGTTATCACTTGTTCGGATGACAAGGTCTGTGGCGGCGTTTCTGCATGTCTCCAGCTCCCAGTCCCCGTGTGACTATGACCAGTTTCATGCTGTTTCCAGCAGTATCAGTGAGGCAGAGAGTGGCGACAAGAATGGGAATGGGGTAATTGTTACAATGAATAGTAGAGAGGGTCAGGGCGATGAGATTTCGAGTGAGCCAGGCCGGCCGTTGTGGCGAGGCGGTGAGGAAGCTTTGGATCAAAGCGTTGGCTTGCATGAGGTGCAGCTGTCAGCAAGGGGGAGTGACCGGGCTTGTACCGGTGATGACCCTCACGAATGCATGAAACGGAAACGTGGGGGCCTGGAATCTTCGTCAGGGGACCGACCGTGGGGCCGTGAGGGTGGGGCTAGTCTTCCTTTTGGAGGTGCGCATGGCGTCAGTGGCAAGTGTGTGGAGGTTTCTGCTATTGATTCTGCCGCACGCAATGACGGAGTTCGGAGTACCAAGGCTTCGCAAGAACAACAACAAGAACAAAAACATTTAGTTCGGTCCCAGGCCAACTTTAGCCATGTACAGCACGTTCCTCTCTAACGTCGGCAGAATTATGAAGTGCACGACAGATGCTGCATGTCATGTTGTTGCTTTAACAGTGTACTGCTTCCGATTTATTACTTGTCGTGCTGCTGCAGGAAGTCATCCAGTGATGGACAATAGTAAGTCAGGTTTGTTGGAACTGTGATGTGGATGACGCGATGTTGCGTTTTTGGTCGTGTGTCACTTGAAGCCTTTTTACTCACTAATTGTTGAAACTGCTATCTTCGGTGCAGGTTGGGCGAGAATCGCAACTCTCTGGCGATTCCTCTGAAGATGCTCAAACGCCAGCGGAGTGTCAGGACGGTGACGGCGACGGCCAGGGAAACCCGAAGCGCCAGATGCAGCATATAGTGGCGAAAGACAGTACTCAGAGCAGTATATCAGGATCGCATTACAGACTCTTTACTTCCAGTGGGGTTAGGGATGGAGGATCAGAAACAGGTGCCCATGTATCTACAGGTCTAAGCTCACAACCCGTTTCTGAGCAGGCGGCATTAGCGAAGTGTACGCATTCGGTTTCCCCGACGTGTGGAGATCATTCGGTCGTGGACGCACAGCATGAGGGTGAACCAGGAACCTTAGCTGTCAGCGTAGATATGAGTCAAGAAGGCCCTAGTTCTATGTTGCCCAGCTGGACTGCGGCATCAGATTTGGACAGAACAGGGAAATCATTGAAGCTATTTGGCTTCGAGCTTAAGCATTCCCCACCTGCAGAGAAGACGACGGGAGAAGATAGCGAAAGCGCTTCAGAGAAAACTGCCTCCAGAGAACATGTTGCAAGTGAGGCGGATGAGGCACACTCGCTGGTGTCGCGGTCCATGTCAGGGGATGCCGCCCAACAAGGTTCGGATGCTGACGACGAAGACGAAGTGCTGGAGCAATGCGATGACGACACTGCTGACTTAGCTGGAGGCAGCTCTGCACATCTTTCGACGGATGTCACCGGCGACTGCTTAGATTCGACTGCTCCTTTATGGGAGAATCGAAAGTACGAGTGTCAATTTTGCGTCAGGGAATTTGCCAGCTCGCAGGCTCTGGGGGGTCACCAGAACGCTCACAAGAGAGAGCGGCAAGAGGCGAAGCGTGCCCAGCTGCACGCCAACCGGGTGGCTGCTCAGAATTCGGATAGAAATTCAGGCTGGGGTGGGAGAGCAGGCTATGGGGCCCGGCAGTGTGGCCCAGGGCAGCAGTTTGTTCAACCTCACGTGTCGCGGTTTGTGTCTCCCCATTCAGCCCAAATTCCTGGAAATCGTGGATCGCATGGTTCGCAGTTGATGCCACCACATGGCGCCTCATATGAGGGCATGGCTCCTATGGCGCATGGCATATCCTTGATGAATAGTGGCGTCCCAAACCCTGCCTTCCCCCACCCTATGCCGCAGGGTATGCCGCAGGGCATGCAGTGTCCGCCGTCCCCTTATTTCTTCTATTATGGTCCGCTGGCAATGAGTTTTCCAGGGTCTAGACCGACTTTTGCATCCACGTACGGTGATTACATGCGGTATCCGGAGTATCCCAACATGTTTGCAGTCCCTCCGCAAGGGATGCAAGCAGCTCCTCAGCCATGGTCCCAATCACAGCCAGGGACTACGCCAGCGGCAAGGTTTCCGTTCAAAGGTCCGGAGGGCATGAGGATGGAGAATGTAGTACGACCTAGGCCCCAACCTCAGACCTCCCCTGGGGCCTCCAGGTTACCTCCGCGACCGTTTGGTGGAGGTGGGGCGCCTGGCAATTTACTAGATCTGCAACTGGGTTTGGCGAACCCTCCTGCTGGGTGAGAGGTTTCTGCTTGTATTTTGGAAAAAGGGAATAGGGGCTGTTCACTGATGCATGATTTTCTGTTCATACAGAAGGACATTCAGTGATTATCCAATTCAAGAAAACCCACATCCGGGAGTACGATAGTGTTCTCATTTGGAAGTCGTGCTCCTTATTCTTGGATTTGACCCTAAACGTGCTGCTATTTCTTCTGTCCACCGTTCTGCTCCCCTTACACTCTCATCGTCCATTCTCTCTCTCTTCTAGGGGTTTCTCAATCACTGACCTGGCCAGTGGGGATTACCTTGTTTTTAGTTCTCAAGAGTGACCTTCTTGGGGTGGGAGTTGGTCCAAGGCACTGGAGGAAGGATGAAGGTAGCCACTGGCCTCGACAATGGGGGCGAACAGTCATTTGTGTTGTGGATGAAGAAATGATTCGTACGCGTAGGTTGTGCAAGGCTGCGGTTGAGGATTTGAGCCAATAGATTGTGTCTATTCTGCTTTGGAGCTCGTGCAGCGGATAACAAAACTGAAGAGGCTTTGAGAGATTTCCGTAGTCAGGTTTGGGAACCGTTGACTGGAATACAAGTGCAGTACACCACCTGATAGATTGGAATTTTGGTCTAGTACCAAGTCTTGTAGATGGGAAGCGGGGGTGGTACCATCACAATCATCTTGGAATGGTTAAAATTGCGATTCCACTCCAGCGTAGCGCAACAAGTAGATAGTATATGAAGAAGAGCCTTCAACCTAGGTGTAGAGCTTCCCAGTGGTTGTGTCTTACGTCTTTCTATGTAAAGGTTTCTTAGCTGGACACCTAAGAGATTATGTGTACAACAGTTGGTCTCACTTACAACGATCAAGGAGTAGTTTACTTGTATTCAATTAGTAATTTGATTCTGTTAGCTCATTTAATGATTTTTCCTGACCGGTCTCATACGAGAATTTTGCTTCGTTTTCCGGTCTGATGCACCCATCACAACAGGGCCTCTTTTTGACTTCACAGGTAGCATTTTCATTTCCTTCTGCTAGCCAACACTTAAGCTTAGTACTTCTAATCTGCTTCCTTGACCACCTTCCAAAGTGGTCCACGAAATATAGTACTTTTGTTTGTTCAGCAAATTTACCAGCTCTCCTGTGCTGTAATTAGGAGAGCTGCAAATTCTTCGGAGCAATTTATAACTCCACTGCTATTTTGAGCCCAGGTTCCTGTTCAGTTTTCGAATTGTTGGCATCTGTCGTCAGAACACGTGTCGCTTAGCTTCGTGTGGTCAAGTGGGTGTCGACCAGACATGGGGCGGAGGAGTTCTTTTTCCAGTTGGCGAATAATTGACCACAAGTTTTCTGTTTTTTTTGCAACTGTTCAAAATCGGCGACTTTTTTTATTGATTTTTCTTTCTACTGGACCTTATTATCAATTACTCCCATTTTCAAAATACTGTAAGCCAGGAACTAATAAAGGAGAAAAAGGAACCAACAAGGGTCTGCGACGAACTTGCGCTACAGTAACTTTCTTCCGGACCGATTGGGCCGGAACATGCAACTTGGGAATGCTCACGGCATCTGGGCGTAGCTATCCAATAACCTCCCTTCAAACTGGCTTCTGACCCATACCGCAACTTCCCCTTGTCACATATTTATCACGAAGTATATTATTGGGAACTTGATTTCTCCTATGAAACTCGCCTTTGTCCAGTCACCAACTACGGTGAAGCCCTTTGCCCCGGCCCCAGCACTCAGAACCTCAGCAGCAGCCCCAGCCGGCGCTGGTTGGTGCAACGCGGCCGGTGTCATGTGTGGCAGATAGATGCTGTAGATCTTCTTCTTTTTTTTATTTTTTACTTCCGAGGAGAGTGGAGAGTGGAAACTGGAGAAGTGGAGAACCTGTAAGAAGGGAGAAGCCTGTACTGTACTTGCCTGCTGAGGACTGTGGAGGCTCCCAAGGGTGTGGCGCTGGTAGTTGCTCACTGGCTGCAGAGTCAGTCAGAGCTTACGCTAGGAATTTCGCCATCGCTTTTGTAACGACTGACAGGAAAAAAAAGCTGGCTGGAATTCTGAGCTTCAGTTGCACTGGTCACCAGGTCCAGTTTAGGGGGGAGGACGGAGGGAGGGGGAGGGGAGGGATCATTAACCCTTAAAGGACGGACTGGTGACCGTGGAAATCATGGCTTTTGGAACCGTGTGACATCATCTACTTTAAAAAAACCAAAAAAATATTCATTGGAAGTCATACTACTGTAGAAGACCTACCCTTTTCTCACAAAATTCTGAAGATGAATAGTTATAGTTCTATCCTACATAGAAAGATTTTTTTGTCATCTATAGGACACACAATGTCCGTGTCAACCTTTAAGGGTTAATAAGGTTGCACCATCATTTAACCTTTGAAGGACGGATTGGAGACTATAGGAATTCTCTTTTTTGGAACCGTGTGACATCATCTACTTTATAAAATCCAAAAATATTCATTGGAGGTCAAAGTATTGTGCAAGATCTTTGCATTTTGCACAAAATTCCAAAGATGAACAATTGCACTTCTGAAATTCCTATATAGGAGGATTCTTTGCCATCCACATGACAAAAAACATCTGTGTTGATGTTTTAGGGCTAAGCAATTTTGAGATATATTGTGATTAGTATGAGGCAATGCAATTTTTTTTGCTAACTTATATGGAAAGATAGGAAATATGGGGGACTGCAAATTTTCTATAATTTTCATTCTCAAAATTGAAATTACTATGAATTTTGGGAGCCAAATAGTGGTTAGAACAAATAGCCTACTTCTAGACTTTTGCAATTCCAATCATTCAAGACTCTCAAATTACTTTTGCACTCACTATTTCCTACTTTCTTGCTTACTACTTTGGAACATGTATTATGACCTTACTCGTCCCAACCTTGAAAAGGAGGAAAAAAAAACATTCCAAGCTTTGGTTGGAAATCCATTCCAATCTTGGTTGGAAAAAAACTGCACCCTACAAGTTGGATATGGTTTCCTAGTCAAGAATAGGTGGTTCGACCTCAAGTTAGAGCATCTGCAATGCAAGAATGGGAATAAGAGTAGTCTTGAGATTTTGAAGGGGGGGGGAGGCAAACCTTATTATATTCTGATGACTTTTTAAAAAATTGACCCAATGCAAAGAGGACAATCCAAACCTCAAATGGACTTCTCCGCATTATAGAAAGAAGTGGAAGAAAAGATTCTACATCCTAAAGAGATCTTTCGTGCAAAAAAAAGAAATTCCAATTTATTGGCACACATAACAAAGCTTGAAAATGTATAACAATTATGACTTTTCTTGTTGTGAGACAACTTGTATGTTCTTCATATTTTGCCAAAATGATGAACCGGCAATGGAAAATGGTGGGGTTGGGAATAAAGAGAGGCCAATATTGGTTGTATAGTGTAGTGTGGTTTTTTAGTGGCCTTGTCATCATGTTGTTGGCATGTGAGTCCTAGCTACATTAGAGTTGCTCTTACCCCTAAAAGATCTAATGGCTAAAATAGCTCCACTAGAAAGTTAGAAATTGAAAAACTTGTATGATGTATACCTTATTTATAAATTTGTCCCTCTTAAAAAGTTGGGGCATTGACGCATTTGATTTTAGAGGGAAAAAATGAAGTCAAAAAAACAAATTGAACATGGTAGGGCCTTAATAGTTGGATTTTGTTGTACTTTTTTTGGATTGTTATATTGATGGTGGATACCATGTTTTTGCATGTGCTTGGACTTTTGCCCCCTCCAATGACTAGACTTCAATTTGTTGAAAGTAGGTATTGCCACCAAAAGACAATGACTATAGTATCCATTGTAGAAACACTTTGATCTAGCTTCTCCTCCTCAATTTACTTTGAGATCCATAGAGATTAGGTTTTCTTTTTATTATTCTATATTGTTGGGTTTAGTCACACCCTAAGTATGGAATGCCTTAGTTTTCTCATTGATTGATTACAATATAAGATCCATAGGTGAAGGATAGATCCGTAGGTCTTTGTTTAATTTGAAAATTCTACTTCATAGCAAGTGGATTATGGAAAAGATGATAACCCAAGCTAGAAAGCATTGGATACTATAAGACCAAAGGGGTATTGGATAGGCATTACAATTCTATGTGAGAGCTCAACTTTCGTTGGGATTTTTTTGCAATCCACTTATTATTCTTTGAGGTTGATGGCCCAATTAAATGTAGCAATGACAACAACACTTCAATTCCATTGCACCTACTTTCATTTTATGGTTCTTTTTTTTGAACAAATTGCTGACTTTATGAATTCAAATGACTTTAGAGATTGAATGACCTTTCACTTAGAGCCTTGACATGCAAAATCATAGTTCAAGTCAAGTTTTCTTACACATTTCTATATTTTATTCTTAACTAATAGCAAGGCTTGGCTTTGTACAATCCATTTTAAATATTGTGATACTCAATAATGCTAGTGTATGAGTCTATGAATGCGAGCCTATTAGCTTTGAGCCATGGTGTATGTAGGTACCTTATAACCACTGAATTTGTCTATAACATACATACCTATAATATAAATATCCTATAACTGTGGAAGTTATTGATAATATATTTACCTATATCATAGACACCTAAGCTCCTAGACTCATGGACTCAAGATCTTAGGTTCATATGCTAGTTCCTATGTTGAGATAGTCTCCATTTTCTTTTCTATTGTTCTATTGTTTTTTGTTGTAACCTTTATATGGCAAAGGTCTGGCTTTGAATGTACAAGTTTAGACATTGATAGACTTATCATTTATCCTTTCCTTTTATTTTTTATTGAAAATCCAATATCATGGCAAAACTTTGACAGAGAACAAGAAAATCCTTTCCTTTCATCCAACCTTGTATGCTTATTATGTTATAAAAATATAGTAGTATCTTTTCCAAAGATCCTTCAAATAATCCAAAATAACATTTAGTCTTACAAAATTTAGTAAAAAGATAGTGCAAGAGTATAATAGGTCCCAATAAAATTGTATCTAGGCTCCAACCACAACTAGAAAATCAAGTATCCAAGATGGAGAACTCAAGCCAAGCTTATTGTATGTCAATCCAACTATCGAGACCTATCATCAAGACTTGATCTTTGACCAATGAAAGGTACTTTGTAATTGATGAGAGCTGGCTTATACAAATTTGAATTTGAATTTAAGATTTTGAAGTCTTAAAACTAGGAACTTGTGTGAAAATCTAAACCAAAATAGAGAGGATACAATGGTGAGGGAAATCAACATCCAAGTTGCAAAGGATCATCTAAAGAGAATGAAGAACATGATTTGTGTTGGAAGTCTAGGTGCTTGAAGTAGGAGTAGAAGTAAAAGCTCCACATTGCAAAGCAAACATCTAGGTGGTAGTTAGGACTTAGGAAAAACATTTGACCCTTTTAATTGAGGTTTGATTTTGAATTTTAAAAATAGGAAAACAGAAACCAAACCATAGTTGACTAAATTAGATGCCATTACCTTAGTATACACTTAGTGAGTTTATGACACTATACATCATTATTCTAAATTGATTTTGAACCCAATGACAACAAATGTAATATATTAGAAGTCAAATTTTGCTACTTAAGAATATCCCAAGAAAATAGCAAGAAAATAATTTTTTCATAGAGAAAATCAAATAGGGAAGTAGAAAAGAAATAAGGTGTAAAAAAGAAACACACTTGATTTATAGAGTGGGCTAATAAGTCTCTTTGTAAAATCATGGTAATTAAGCAATATGCAAACAAAAACAACTACATTGGAGCAGAATAGGGTATACGATATGATTGTAATACGTGTATTAGAGAAAGGGGAAGTGGTTGAAAAAAACTCAGAGGTATGTATTGAACTTCGTCATTTTGTCTTTTTTCTTTCTAAAGAATTATTTTGGTTAATTATAAATTAGATCCTCAAATCAAAATTTTTTACTCATGAAAGACCAAAGTCCCCTTGGATAACAAAATGAAATTAGATAGGCTCATATACTATTGGATTTAGGGTCCCAAATTCTGAATTTTTTTTAGATGAGAGAGTTTTGTGAGGGCTACGTAGGAAAAAAATTCACTCCAATTCATTTTGTGGTTCAAATCTTGGGCAATTTACTCATCAAGGCTAGGACAGTCCAAACTAAGACAACTAAATTTCTTATAGGTACATTGAAAAGGCAAGGGGAGGTAACAATGGAGGGGTAGTAGGAGCTGGGTCACACTGTGGTGTTGCATTGTAAATGCGTACATTATGAAAATTATATTGTCAAGTTGATTTAGAGGGTTTTTTTAAATAGAGTCTCAAGAAGCTGAATGAATGTCATTTTCTTGTAACTCTATTTATTTTACCTCTATGAGACAACTATTTGATCCTAGTTCTTTTATTTTTACACTTAGAGATATTTTAAAACATTAGATCGTATGTTTGAAGTTGTTGAAATGAAAGGTGAAGTTTGTTTTACCTTTCTTTTGGATTTTAAAGCATTTAAACTCCACATAGGGGATATGGATAGAGTTATGGGAAAATAGTAATGACCAATGGATGAAATGTGTTTCATGTGGCACATTAAGGGCTAAAATCCACTTACTTAGGTGGATGGAATGGAGGATGAGGTGAAGACCCTTTTTCTTCCTCTTCATATTAGTTTGGAGGGAGCTGTGAGTTTGAAGAGCCATAGTATGTTGTGTTTTGTGAATTTTGTAATGAAATTTTGAAAGTATATTCTACTTCTTGGAATTGCATAAACCTATTACTCACTTTATTTGGAGTTTTTATGAAAAAAATATGCTTGATGGAGTGTAAGAGAGTTAATTGTTTTGGTGTTTGAGAGTAGAATTTTTGAGGGTTCATATCTTTTTGATGATAACCTATTTTCTTTTGAGATTTGGTATGAATTTGTTTTGAGTTGTTATCTTTCTAAATAGTTATCACTCATTTAGTTTGGTATTTAAATGCAAAAGTTGTGGGTTAGGAAGTGAAGTAGTGATGAACTACCTTTGAATTGAAGAGAGAGAACTTTGACCGGCTCTACAAGTTGGAAAGTATGTTTTTTGAGTTGAGATTTGGAGTGTTAGTAAATATTTTTGTTAAATTTTCATAAATATATCACAAGATCAATTTGGAGTTATAAAGTGAGAGACATGGGCTTGTGAGTGAAGTAGTAATGAGTTGTCTTTGATTTGGAGAGAGGAAACTTTGACCAACTATAAAAGTTGTGCAATATCATCATTTGAGTTAAATTTTTGAGGTTTTATAGATAATTGTATGAGATTTCTAAAAAATGTTTATACTCTCTGTTTGAAGTTAGAAAGTAAAAGTTATGGACTTGGACATAAAGTAGTGAAGAGTTGCCTTTGACCTAGAGAGAAGAAACTTTGACTGACTATGGAAGGTGGATAGTATTGTATTTTGACTTGAAATTTGAAGGAGTTATACATTTTTGTGTTGGCTATTCAAAAAGTTGTCACACTTTTTATTTGGAGCTTTAGAGTAAATTTGGAAGTCAATAGAATATTAGATACTTCTCCAAAGGATTTTTGAGGTTCATATTCAACTTCAACTATCTCTTTATAATTTTATGGTATTTTATTGACCTATATGACATTGTAAGAGGTTCATCCAAGTATGAACTTGACTTGGTATATTTATAAAGTTTTTTTACACTTGATTACATCATCCATCACATGTTGGGCCAATTCTAGTTGTAGCTAGAATCCCGACGTTTTCCTAGGACAAATCCTATCTACTCATTAAGAGGTTGGCAAATGACCGGGTTGTTTCAAGGTTAGCTGTTTGTGGTTAGAGGGATGCATACATAAAGGAGTACATGTCAAAAAAGGCACATGAAGGCAATTGTAGCTCAAAACTTTGAACAACGATTTTTTCGTGGATTTTTGAGGATTTCTTGAATTTCTATTACATGTAGGTTTAGGAGAACAATGTCCATTATCTTACATTTTTTTAATTTTTTAATTAGTGTATAACCACAAAATACATCACTTAATTGTGCCTTGAAAATACTTCAAAACATTTGTAATATTCTAGTGATAATTTGGAGTCTACAAGTGCTATAGAAAGTGAAATTTTAGAGTCAAGCAAAGTGAAGCTTGCTAATTACTTCAATCTTCCACCTAATTGGAGCAACATCAAGAAATGAAACCTACCAAAGCTAAAAAATGCATTTCGTTTTTATAGAGCCAAAAGGAAGTCAAAAATCTCCCCACTACATTAGTAATGGCATGTCCACTTGTCAAGCCATTCACAATTTCACTAAATTTTGCCTCATATTCACCTCCATTTCATCCATTCACCTCATCATGTATGAAAATGGAAAAGTAGACATTACAAACTTGGAATGCCAATTTTTGCTAGAATATGATTCCACTATGAGAAACTTGGAAACACAAAAGAAGATTTCATCTACATTAACAAGAAGTAGGGGAACCATTACAAAGGAGAAATCCACTATAAAGAACAAAGAGATGAGTGTCTTCTCTCTCCACGACTTCCTCCTAATGGATGCATGTCATTTGGATTTTTCATGAAGGTTCTCTTTGTTGTCTTCTAAATTGCTTCAGATGGGTTGAGTGTGAGGAGAAGCTATCTAGATTGTTTGCAAAATTTGCATCAACTTCTATTCATCCTCTCCCACCCTTCGACTTCTATTTACAATAATTCTAGAAGTGAATTGCCGAACACCCTTGTATGTGGCTCCTGCACAACAACCATTATAAAAAAATTTGAAGCTCAAAGATAAAACGAAATTTGGTGAATATGATCACAATTACTTTGATAGTCAAACAACAAATAGACAAGAGAGACAACAAATAGACATGAGAGAACCTTCTTGTTAGTTGCAAAAAGATGAAATGCTTGAAAGAATCTATGTTGATGATGAAGCTAGCTAAAATTCTCGAGGAATTATGGTTGCTATCAAAGTTGGGACATAACTCTCAAGTTTTTCAATGCTGGAAGCAATTTCATCCGCAGTAGGAGAAGACGAAAGTTTGTATGTCCAGAAGCAACAATGAAAACAAAATGGGGAGCTTCTTGTTGCGGGGAAGACAAGGGAGATGGATGGGTGGAAGCCAATGGGGAAGGAGATGGTAGGGTAAGAACTAGTGGAGAGGGAGATGGTTGGGGAGTAGTAGTTGGGGAGGGTTCTAACAAGACAGAAGACGGTTTATGCAGGGCAAGAGTGGTAAGTGAGAATTTTGGCAAGATGGAAAAGAGTTCATGTGGAACTAGCTAGAGGGAGAAAAACAGAGAGGAGCCATTGAGTGGGGGGCTTTGGGAATTGTAGGGAACGGAGGTGGAACGGTAGGAAAGCCATGGGGTATTGGGATGATGAGGTATGGGGGTTCTCAACCACTCCATACACTTGGTCCTAAATTGGGAGAGTGTACAATTTGGGGTTGAAGTAGGGGCTTTGTTGTAAGTACAAAAAGATGAATATGAGGTAATGTACATGGGCAAGGAGATGGGATGATTATGTAGTGGAAGGAGATGTATTTTTGAAGGGAATTTTTTTATACAAACTATGGTAGCAATAGTGATATGGAATTGGACTATGTAGAATTTGATTTTCAGGACAATGAAGATATGGATGATGACTATGTGGTTAGTGATATGAACATCATGAAATACATTTGCTAAAATTCTACATAGAATAAGTCATGCACTACATATGACCTAGAGCCCCAAGCCTTTCATAGTTTTTCCGGGTCAAATCTTTTATGGAAAAAATTTCCAATATTCCTCAACTTATTTGAGATATTTTGGCCAATTTGGATTTTGTGGAACAATGTTGCCAAGACTAAAAAGTATGCAATGGTGGTCAATGCAAATCGTGACACTTATAGTGGTTTAAATTGGGTGTAACTTTCTATCATGGTACTCAAGGTCTTCATGACTATTATTTTGTATATGGGTATGAAGCATCAATCCAACATAAAAATTTATAAGCACAAAAAGGGGTCTTTATTCCATTGCCCAACTATCTTCAACTTCATATATATTGAGGTCTTGATTTGTATTTTTGACAAAGTGCATGTACATTATTGATCCAAGTGAGTATGGAGGGACAAAGCACTGTTGGGTTATGATAAAACGGGCCACATTAAATGGTTGATAGATGCTATATTTTTTTTTGCTCTAAGCGAGTAAGCCTTCCGAACGCTTTGAAAAATACAAAGGCTTCCAATTGACATGTGCAAGGAACCTTAGAGTGGGATATGCATAAGTATAGGCAAGTGAGTTCAATTTTATGGAAAGATAAGAAGCAAGTTCTCATTATTTCTACACATGCCATGCCCATTCAATTTTCCATGGCAAGTTCATGTAGTATCATTACCCCAATAGAATGGATCAATTCACAACAACCTTCATAGGGCATTGATTTCATAGACTAATTGCATGCCTCTAACACATGTCAAATCCAGTCACATAAGTAATGGCACCAAGTTTTCTTTTTCTTCATTGACACACACATAGTTGACATGTATATCATTTATTTAAAGAAATGCAAGGTTTGTAAACCTCTTCCTCCTCTTATGACTCATTACACCTTCAAACTCAATTGTATGAGACACTCATAGGAAACCGTAATAGAAAGTGACTTCATCTGGTCATTCAAGCACCCCATTGGTGACATGTTTGTTTCCCAATTTTCACTAAGTTGCGCAAATTGTGTGTGGTTTGCAATGATGGCTCGCCCCTCTCCTTCCCCCTGAGCCCAAGACATATTACCCCTCATGTGGCAATAAGTTTTTATACATTTGAAAAGGATGCCTTGAAATTTACTGTGAATGCCTTAATTGAGTACTCATATATATTGTAAGAGTACTTCCATACTCTACTTCATCAATTTTTGTTTATGTATTTTTTTTAAATGAAGGCAATTCTAATCCCCATTATTTAGGTGCAAAGATGCGTTATGTAAATATAATTACTAGAAGAATTATTTTTTTAACCTTGACAAAATTATTTTTTAGACATAGTGTGAATAAAATAAAATGCAAAACTCTAAAATCCTAAGAAGAAGAAAAAAATTTGTAGTAATTTTGTACATCACTTGAATGTGTCCTTGAAAGTGTTTTGTGTGATTATGGAATGAGGCTCAAAAATGAATTTCACAACATGTGCATGATGGTAGAAAATAAATGCCAACCAAAGCAAGCAAATAATAAGGAAGACAAACCCATTGCCAATCCTTGACCCAATACCACCCAAATGTAGGGCCCTCATTGATTCTATCATGAGAATTTATAATAGTTGTCCATGCCTTAATTCACATTAATTTCACTAAAAGACATATATTATAGTTTTAGATTCTCACTCTAAAATCAATGAAGACCCTACATTTGGGGGGATTGGGTCAAGGGTTGGTATTGGGTAAAGCTACCTTAGGTTTGATTATTCCTCCATCAAAGAGGGCATCAAGACAAAGGATTGGCTCACAAGTTCCCAATGATAGGAACAAACATGAGAACATCACAAGAACAAACATGAGAACTTGATGGGAACAACAGTAGAAAATGTTGGGACCCTTTATTTCAATGTGTCCATTGCATTTATTAGTCTATGGAATATATGCATTAGGCTTATAATTACTAGAGAAGTTAGAGAAATTGTGTTTGTTTGTTTTTTGGTAATTGTGAGTTGAGTCACATTCTTTGAATACACCATTGGTATTTTTGTTACTTAAAAACTTGCTTTGGGATTTTCACTTAAAAAAACTTGCAATGTATTGTGAATTTGTAGCACATACTTGCAATACAGGATTATTTAGGATATGTTCTAAGTCTTAGTTGGCCATGAAAATTGATGGCTATATGATTAACATGATGCTTAGTATGGTAAAAATTTTAATTCACAATCTATAGTGCAAAAAAATTCACTACATGAGTTCAAAGTCATCTAAAATTTTCGGGCACAATCCAAAATAACTCTTTGTCTTATTTCAAATGAAAATATCTTTCAATATGTATGGTCAAACTTCCTAAAGGCTTTACCACATATTTTGTTAAACTTTTAGTAGAAGATCCTATGGTTAGATTTCTAGAAAAAAAAATCATTTTCATATTTCCTTGATTCAATGCAATAGAAATGGTAGTTTTGAGTGGGTTTTTTGAGGAAAAAATGCCTTGGTCCTTTAGGGGTTAATGTTCACCAAAACACAAACTTGAATTCAAAATCTCAAAGATAATCCCTAAAGGTTTCCAAAACTCTCTCACTTAGAACATAGATTAAAGAAAATTAGGATGAAAGTATGAAGATTCATCCAATTAGAGTAAAACTAAAAGAACCTCAAAATCTATGTGTAATTTAGAATCAAACCCCATGAGTAAAATTCAATTCGGGCAAAAGAAGTAGAAAATAATCCATGAGTAAAATTCAGTTCAAATAAAAGAAGTAGAAAACAATGGATGAAGTTTGTTAAGACCTACTAAACACCCAATATAGGGGCATTTTTTGACACCTTTGTAGTCTATAACTCCAAATACATTCCCTATTAAGATAGGATCATCCAAATTTAAAAATATTTTCAAAAGTGAGCCCTTAAAAAAACAAAGAAAAAGAAAATGCTATTTACACTCTCTTCAACTTGTAAACATTGAAAATAAGATACAATTTTAGAAAATCTACCAATTCAACTTTGACATCTTACAACTTTTGTATACAATATTATAATCAAATATCATTCTTGGATGCGAATCATTCAATTTTATTTTAAGTTGCTTATATGTGATTAAGAAATGAAAGATTTCTGACATTCAATAATGTTTGTCAAAAGAATTTGTTTGGTTTAACCTAGAAAGAATGAGATCTATCATCAATATACTTTGCCAAAAATGATATGATTTATGGACCAATAGCTTTACTCATCATCTCTAAAATAATTTGGGAAGTCCCCCATCAACCATTGTTTGGCAGCTATGGAGTCACAAGATTAAAGTGCCCTTCCTACTTTACAACTTACATTGTACACACACCTAAGTCTTGCACTTTAACCTCAAGAACTAGGGGGGGTTGTTTAAGGGAAAATGGGGTGGTACAAAAAGAAATCTCCATTGAAGTTGTGAAACTCTTTATACCCTTGCACATGGATGAAAGATATTGAATGTAGATGATGACTTAGTTATTCATCCAAATGTGCATACATTCATCCAATTGAAGTTCAGTAAAATTTTGTGAGGATTTTGTAGCAATTGAGCTATTTTATCCATTGTAATAGGGAGAAAATATCATTAGAATATTTCCTTAAAACACTTGAAGTTCCAAAGTGATCTAAGAGGACAAATGAAAGTTTGGGCAAGTTCTTTTAACCCCTAAACGCCCAAACTGTGTTTTTTGGCAACATAGCGATTTTGGGCAGCTCACTACGAATGGAGTTTTTCTTATTTTTCTTTGAAATTTTCACACAACATGTGCCCGAGGAATATCTTTAAGACCCAACAATTTTCATAACTTTTGACTTCATGGTTAAAAAGTTATTGCATGATATGTAATTTTCAGTGCTCCTCGGGCAGCCCAAAAATTTCTTAAAAAAACACTTTTTTAAGAAATAAAAATTTGAAATTGATTTTCTAGATTTATATGTACATGGAAAGCTTTGAATCATTCCATTTTGATTTATGAGATGAAAGTTATGAGGCGTTTTAGTTTGCGGGCAGTTTCGGATTCCCTACTCTAAAATAAACTTTGAAGTCCTTTATTTCACTCAATTTTCAATATTTTTTGAAAAAAATAAAATGATAGGGTGTGTATTGTTTATTAAAACATTACAACCATTGGGATTAAAAATTTTCAATTCCATAACGAAATTCTTCACAATTTAGTATTTTGAATCATTCTCTACTTCTTTGTACTTACTTCTTTTTTCCTATATGTTGTACAATTTCAAATGATTTGAATTTTTTCAAGCACATAGACAACTTGCCTTGAAGAGTGAATCCAAAGAGTAACCACCATTTTGGAATTTTTTTCATACAAATGTGGCCTTGTGAAGTGCAGCTGCCCGTTTTTTCACAGGGCCCAAAAAAGGATTTTTGCTAATTCAAACACTAATATCTTACAATCTACACGGTGGAAAATTCTGAAATTTTTTCCACATCTTCTCAAATAAGTTTAGTACAAGATCTTACGGTTACATGTGTCCAAAAAAAAATTTTTCCTAAAATTTGGTACTTGTTCTAGAAATGACAGTTTGAGAGCATTTTTGGTGAAAACATAGTTGAAAACATTTAGGGGTTAATCTCAATTTTTGGTACAATTTCTAAAAAAATTGCCAAGATAGAAAAATACATTAGCTTTATGGTAATATGATTTTTATTTCAATTGTTACCTAAGAGCCTTATGCCATCTAAAGCATAAATTTCAGTTCATTCAATGGCAACAAAAAATGAACAAAAAATTCTCATAGATTATATTTTTGTCTACATGGAAGGGTCTTGTTTGTTTAATTTGGGTAAGTGATGAGAAAACTATGGAGCATCTTGTTTTGCTAGCAATTAGAGCATCTTCTTGAAAAAATAATATATTGAACCTGTTGTTGAACTCAATTTTCACATTTTTTCTAAAGAAAGTTTCACAAAGTTAACCTTTGACTTTTAGAACAATCTCACCATTGGGATTTGCATATTTTTATTCCACCTTAGTTAGAGCTATTAATAGTTTAGTTTTCCCTCTATTTTGTACATACTTCTACTTAATGATTTCTTAAAGAATGAAAATCAAGTGCATGTTTTTTGAATTTTTTTCCTAGATCTTCAAATCAATTATTGAAGATGTTTTTCTTAAATAAAATGCAAAAATTTCAAATGCACAAAATTTCAATTAAAAGGTTTCAAAGTCTTATTAACTACTTTGCTACATTGCCAAAACCTCTATATGTTTTCTTTGCTTTGAATGCAATCATTTTGCAACATGTGTTGTGAAAATTTCTATGAAAATTTCAATTTATTTTTATACTAGTATATTATATGATCCTATGGTTAGATATGCAAAAAAATGAAAAAAATGTAAAAATTGCTTTGCTAACTTTGCACTAGAAATGGTTGTTGTGAACAATTTTTGGCAAAAGAATAGCATTGGGACTTTAGGATTTAAGTGCTCTTATCAATTAGTGTCACATATGATCTTGTGATTGTTTTAAAATAACACAATCCTTTAAAAATGTGATGTCAAAAATCATTTTAAGGACTTTTTTGCCAAAAAGAATCGTCACTTACAGTAGTATAATTTGTGAACTTGATTGGCATAGTGAAGAGATTTACATTTAAAGATATGCCACTTATTGATTGACCTTGATAAAGTCATAAAACTAATTGAAATGACCTTCAGACATGGTTATATAATTTGCAATCTTGATTGGAATCGTGAAATGATTAACATCCCAAGAGATGCCAAATATTGATTAATCATGAAAGGACTAACAAAATGAAATGATCATCACATTTCACATGGTCAATGTATAATTGGCAATCTTAATTGGAGTGGTGAAATAATTAACATCCTAAGATATGTCAAATATGGATTAATACCAAAAGAACAACCAAACTAAAATGATCGTCACAAATGGTTGTACAATTGGCAATCTTGATTGGAATGGTGAAATGATTCACATCCTAAGAGATGCCAAATACGTAGTATTGATTAATCACTAAAGTTCCTTGACCATGTTATCACCAAAAACTCTCAAAAACTGCCATTTCTAATACAAGGACCAAATTTTTGAAAAATATCATTTTTGGACACATATAACCGTAGGATCTTGTATTAAGCTAGATTGAGAATATGTGGAAAAAACTTCAGAAATTTTCACCGTGTAGATTGCAAGATATTAGCATTTGAAGTGACAAAAATCCTTTTTTTGGCCCTGTGAAAATCCGGGCAGCTGCACTTCACAAGGTCACATTTATATGAAAAAATGTCCAAAACGGTGATGCTTCTTTAGTTTCATTCTTCAAGTCAAGTTGGCTACATGCTTGAAAATTTTCAGATCATTTGGAATTGTGCAACATACAAGAAAAAAATAGAAAATAGAAAGATGTAGAGAATGATTCAAAATACAAAATTGTTAAAATTTTTATTAATGGAATTGAAAAATGACAATCCCAAAGGTTACAATGTTGGAATAAATAATCTACACCTAATCTTTTTATATTTTTCCAAAAATATTGAAAATTGAGATAAATAAAGGACTTCAAAGTTTATTTTAGAGTAGAGAATCCATACTTGCCCGCAAACTAAAGCATCTCATAACTTTTGACTCATTGATCAAAATGGAATGATTCAAAGCTTTCTATGTATATATGAATCTAACAAACCAATTTCAAATTTTTACTTTTGAAAAAAGCGATTTTTTCAAATCTGCCCAAAGTGCCCGAGTTGAAAAACAAACTACATATTAGGCCATAACTTTTTACTCATATTTCCAAATGTCCTAAACTTTAGTACACACAAAAGATTTCTCATCTACACCTTCTATTAAAGTTTGGGCCAAAAATATGGAAATCTCTAGTCACACGTACCTGCCCATAATTTCTATGTTGCCAAAAAATGCACCTTGGTCCTTTAGGGGTTAATCTTGAAAGGACAAACAAATTGAGATGATTGTTACATACAATAGTATAATTATAGTGATGAAACAATTCACTTCCTAAGATATGCCAATTATTAATTGACTCTATGAAAACAAAACTAAAATAGTTGTTACATTCAATAGTATATTTTGTGGGTATGACCAGATTGGTAATGTAATTTACACCCTAAGATATACCAATTATGTAACTTTTGATTTTGTACTTTTATATTTTGTATAATCTTTGTGGTATTGTGACTTTTATATTTTCCTATTTTTACTTAAGTGACTCCAATAATGAGGTTGTAGCTTTTAATTCTAGGAAATTCTACATAGTTTCATTATTGTATTTTGATTAGTTACACCACAAAGATTTCAATTTCTAGCAATTTACTTTAATAGTTTCAACAATTTGCTATAAAATATAACTAAATAATTTTATTTTCTTCTTTAAATTTTTTGTAGGTTTGTTACAAGACTTTGATATTAATTTTGCTCAAATCTTCTAATATTTAACCCCAAAAGGAATGGTTGGATTGACCAATATATGGGCCCAATCAACTAGTTTTTGGTAGCTACCTAATTTGTGACAACTCTTTCATGGGAAAAAAAAGAATTTTTCAAATTTCAATTTTTTTACATATACTTGGTTTATTTTTCTTTCTTTTGGCATATTTTAAACTAAGAGCCCTTTCACATTATGTCCCAAGCCCCAAGCCTTCTTAGCTACTTGAATTTTGAATGGTGGGCTAGATGGAAAAAAAATCATGTTCAATCCTCAAGGAGAGAATTAGGAAGAAAACAAAAACTTGTCAAAATCTCACTCTTGTTAGATTTATTTTCAAAAAATCTAATCTATAAAAATTACAGTTTAAAAAATAAAATATGAAGATCAATCTTCAAGCATATTCAACTAATTAAAAAAAGTATTAAAATTAGTATAATAATTTATGAAAAATATAGTATAATATTTTTTTTTTTTTATTAAATTACTCCATCATAAATTGTCTAAGTTATTAAGTCCTAATATTATTTTTTTATTGGAATTTTTTATTATTGTTTATAATTATGCCATAATAGGCAAAGAACAAGTTCACGAACATCTCTTGTATTTAAAATACCTTTTTAACATAATTGTAAATTTTAATTTTACATACCACTTTCCTTGTTAACCCCTAAGCACTCCGACATCCATTTTTTGGACGATCAACAAATTGAAAATTGAGTTTCATTCTCCTAACTACTTGGATGAAAGTTATTCTAATTTGTGAACATACATTATCAAGTTGTTGTCCTATCTAGGGTTTGAATTTGGTGTTATTAGAGTACATATTTTTCTAAAATTACAAATGTGCAAGGTTGTCAAGTGGTCAAATTGCAATTGACTTAAGTTCAAAATTGGATTTGCCAAAATGAGGTCATAGATAGGAAAAAAAAATTGAAAAATCCCCATGTGAAGAGAAACTCATTTCAAATCCATTCCAAAAACATTTACTCAAAAAATGATAATATTTTGCTTGTAATTGAATTTTGAAGGAATTTTGAAATTTCACATTCAAAAATGATAAAAAAAAATTAGTTAACCCCTAAATGTCTAGATTCATCTCCAAAAGTAGCAATTTCAGAAAAATCGTAATAAAGTGCTATTTGGAAGCATATTTTGGAATTGGTATACCAATAAAAGTTGTAGATTTTGGTTTGTAGATTCCATCTATATGACTAAATTCACCACCGCTATCACTAATTGTTTTTTTTATCATTTTTGAATGCGAAATTCCAAAATTCCTTCAAAATTCAATTACAAGCAAAATATTATCATTTTTTGAGTAAATGTTTTTGGAATGGATTTGAAATGAGTTTCTCTTCACATGGGTTTTTTTGATATTTTAGTGTTCTACATATCTATGACCTCATTTTGATTAATCTAGTTTAGAACTAAAGTCAATGCAGTTTGACCACTTGACATACTTGCACATTTGTAATTTTAGAAAAATATGAACTCTAGTAACACCAAAACCAACCCTTAAATAGGACAAAAACTTGATAATGTATCTTCACAAATTAAAAGAACTTTCATCCAAGTAGTTAGGAGGATGAAACTAGTATTTCAAACTATTAATTGTCCAGAAAATGGACGTCGACACATTTAGGGGTTAAAGTACTATTATGGTTTTCTTCTTTTATATTTTCTTACAAAAAAATATTAGAAATTTTTTTAGTATAATTAAATTTCATTTATATACACTGTGAAGCAAAGAATTTATTTTTGTTTAGCACACTAGAGGTGGACCCTATTTCTAAGGTTGTTGTTAAGTGGGGGCAGTTTGAAAAGGTTATTGTCGAAATTAATGATAATAGGAAGCTATAGAAGAAAATCAAGGAAGTGTAGAGAGAGACCTCTTCGTACAAGTTCATTTCTTACCTCAAAAAGTTTGCCTCACTTTGAAAAGTTTATAGTGCATAACTTCATTACTTGTTGGCAAAATACTTAGTATAATGTTGTCATGGAAGGTCTAGAAGAAGGGTGTATGCAAGAGACATCAGTACTTAATTACATCATAAGAAGAGTGATGGTGCTATCCTCCACTATAACTTTTGAATCATGTTTGCTATTTGCATACCAATCCAAAGACATATATGTAGTAACATTTTTTTGTATACAACTTTCAAGGAAACTTTTTATAATTCATAAATTATCACAATATATTAATGAGATGTGAAATTGATGAACCTAATACATGTTTGAATCAAATACTAACAACCATACTATTTAACATATGCATGTATAAGAGAATTAACGTGGCAAAGAAACAAGTCAATCTCATAACATACACTTGTGCATGAGTTCCCACAAGCATCCCATGCATATTTGACTTACTCACTATCCTCTATTTTTGGACCTTCTCCGACAACACTAAAGCAAAAACCCAAGAAAGTAGGAGCTAGAGGCACCAATGTTGAGGTAGAAGAGGGGTCTTGGCTTACCACCCACCAATCTTATCAATGTCAAACCCTTTCTCTACTATGTGTATTGAAATTTGTCCATGTATATGATTATACTTTGTCCGTCCATCATTAATTGGAATGGAACTTTTATAAATGTTCCAATAATTCCATAGGGGCTTTGACAAGGCTTTGCTAAGTATTTATTTTATTTCCAAAAAATGTTTTGGAAAAAGTTTTCATCAAATTTTTTATATATTTATAAAAAACAATTTTTAAAAATAATTGGAAGTTTTGAAAAGAAATTAAATTTTGTTCCACTTTATTATATATAGTTACCAAAGTTCCACTTTATAGATATCATACTTGTCAATAATTTTACTTAGTGCCATCTATGAATTATAACAATACGAAAACATTATAGTAGAGTATAAACAAAATCTATTGGTTAACTCGTAATGATTTCTACTATGTGTTGGCTAAAGATTGCCCCAAATCATTTTTTTTTAAATAAAATGAAAACCCTTGCTACTTTTTTTGAATTTAGGTAGATCTAACTAGAAGATCTTATAGTTAATGTGTTGAAATATATCCTTCTAAAATCTCAAGCTTTACATGTTGAAACCTTACCAATTGCATAACCACAATGTTTGAATTTCAAAAACAAGTCATTTCAACATATTGGGTTTTGACATATTGAACTTGCAATTGAAATAATCTCGGGGGGAGTAGTGTGTTAAAAAAATAAGGACATAGTGCGAACAACTACTATTTTATAGGGGGGTATGAATTATTTTTTAATTTTATTTTTCACATGCTATCATTATGTAATTTTCTAATAGGACCTATTACTCCATATCCTATATTACATTAAAGACGTCCAATGCCATTTTTGATACCCCATATTACTCTAAACCCAATTATAATTATTATCCCCCATTTTTTCAACATACCCTATCATTTGTTCACATGTAGGTTGCTACTGCAACCACTCACTACCCCCAAGGAAATAATTTACTAAATTTTTGAAAATTTTCAGATTTGTATGACAGGTTAGATAATTAACTTCAGATGCTTTATTTTTACAGTTAAAATGAAGCATAATGAAACACAATTAGTTTGAGGGTCAAAATTGAGATTGATCTATTTACATCCATATTTGGGACTAAAGGACCTTCAGAGGTTGTACACATGATCATAAATATCTATAATATCAAAATTTTAAAAACATTCAGATCTGTTCCAGTTTTGAAGTGTTTCAATTTTGAAATCTTGCCCCAAGATTAAAAAATGATATTTAGAATTTGAAATGTTTTCAAATGGTTGAAATTGCAGCTTGATTTTGAAAACAAGAATATTTTATCCTTAGAGAGTAAGTGTAAATTTTTTAACACTGGACGAACATTCACCACTATGCCATGTTTTCTTTATAAAAAAGTTTCAACTATAACCATCTTAGGGGGGCTTCACACTACATCTCAAGTCCTTGCTCTTGAAGTTCTTGGTTCGAGGCTATATTTCAACTTTCTTGGTTTGAAGAAGATGAATAAAATATTAGATGTGGGATTTTGGCCTTCATATTGTCAAAAGTGTGAAGAACAAAGTCCCAACTCTCATTCCCAATTTGTATCATGCATAATATTATATAGTAATTAAATGTCCAAAACATGGGGCAAAAAATCAAAATCCATTTTCAAGGCACTCTTAGAATCAAATTCATATTGGGAAACTTTAGGAAAAAATCTAGTCTATGAGGATGATTTATATAGTGTTTTTCTACTCATTTTATATTTCAAACAATAGTTGGGACTTCAAGCAATAAAGCCCAAGTTGAATCTCCATTTTGTCTAGACCCAACGTGGCTCAAAGTCCCACTTCTTTAGCATCAAAACCTCCCAGAATTATTGCCATGTAGGCATTTGGGAGTGTGTAGGGACTTGGAACATAGTGTGAAGCCCTAAGGCCTAATTTCTAGCTCCCTCTTAATCAAAATTTGAGAATTTAGTGGTAATGGACCTTTGGGACATAGTATTAGGTGACTCTAATTGAAAAAAGATTCTTATCATTAGGTTGGAATAGAGATAATTCCAAATGGCATAAATAGCATTCCGACATAAATTGATTGTGAGCCATCAATTATAGACTCACTACTTCCCCAAAACATAGGCTAATTTAAAAGGGTGATTTTCAAAAGAAAATGCAATGTTTAAATATACCACTAACAAAACTATTGATTAGTTTATGTAATGAAGGACCAAGAAGAAGAGTTTGAGAAAAACATAAGACAAAAATCCTTGAAGCACCCAAACTTGGTCTAATGGAGTTTGGAGTTGTATTTTTTTGTAGTATTCTTAGTTAAAACTTCATGTGATACCGGTTGTACAAATTGGAGTTCACTTTACAATTATGTCTATCTATGCCTCAATAGCACATGATCTATTTGAACTACCCCAAATACAATAGTCTTCAACTAATAGTCTAATGAAAGAGAAACAAACTCTTCAAAAATTAGAGTTAATTATAAAGTAATCCCGAATTTGTACAATAGATGTCAAAGGCTTAATGACATTAATGTACTTTCAAAATGGGCCAAAATTGCCAAGAACTTGAGCAATTTTTTTGCTCATTTTTTAATGAGATTGGATATAATGTAATGGCAGGATCTTGAAGTTCACACTGAAAACAAGCACCTCAAAAAACATTCAGAGTATTTGACCACATGGTTTAGGAGATATTTAGGTTTGAAGTTTTATTTGGGTCAATGAAAATACAAGGCAATGCACTTTGCAGGAGCTTATATTTGTGAAAATATTTCTAAATGACACCCTTTTGTGCTCAATGAAAGATACGAGAGTTGAGAATGTACATGTGAAATTTCACAACATTCCTAGCCTTTTTCAATTGCATGTTAGAGCTTTGGAATGCATGGTGATCACTGAAATGAGACTAGTGTTAGCAAGAAAAACAAGAATGGGACACGTGTCTTCTCCTTGAACTCCTTGGGGTCTGCCCTTTTCGAGGTAGATCTGCCCTTTTCAAAGTGGGCAAGAATCATTTCTGTTGTCTGACTTTTTAGTCCATGCCCCAACCGAACCCTATCTACAAAGAAAATGAGCTGTAAACTACACTACACCACTGAAACTTTGAAAAATTCCACAAGATGAAGTTTAACTCAGAATTTGATAAAACTACTGCCATTGGATTCATAACGCAGTCTATTTTCTTCTGAAAATTAATTTTTTTTCAAAACTCAAAATTTGAGAATGGGCAGCTCAAACAAGAGGACCAGCAACCAGAAAACTGTCCACTGGCATCATTAGATGTTAACTAAGAATTTTAGTACCTAAGAAACACAACACCAAACTCCATCACACCCCAGTTTGCATGCCACTTCAAGGAGTTTCGTCCTCCCCTATTTTTTGGCTCAAACTCCGGCTCCTGGTCCTTCCAATTACATATGCTTTCCAATGATCTCTAATTATTCTCAAATGTTGAAAAAAGTACCATACCTTATTACTGAGGTGCAGGCAGTTGAGTGGAAGGCAACTACAAAATTCTCAGTCACAACTGAAAATTAATTTAACTTGCTGAATTCCCATGTTTCAAGTACCCCACCCCACCCCACTCAGACACCTGGTAAGTTAAGTAATTCAATTAATTGATTAACTAACTACACTGAATAGGGGGTATTAAGGTGGCCCATACTAATTAATCGGCATTCCACACAATATAAATATCTACCTTTATTGTACATCAATAGTTATTGAAGTGTCTGGGGGATGTAAATCATGTTTCAAACATCTACAAATTTCTACAATCACTACAATCAGTCCCTTTAATTTTTTGGTCCCCTTAATACCACTATTTAGTGTAATTAGCCTTAGGCATGGCAACACCCACCAGTGCATATCTATGCATGTCCCCACTTCCCAATCCATGTGTTCTTTACTTTTACTTTTTACTAGCACAAACCTATTGTACTGTCACATGGAACTTAGGAGTATATGGACTGTAGAGCCAATCAACTCTCAACCTTACCAAACCAGATGAAAAACATTCAAAATCACAAGATGAAATAATTGGGATGAAAACATGACCAAATTTGTGACATTGGGTTGTGACAGATTGTGTGACAATGTGTAATTAACATAATAGACTAGTGTGCCTTGTGATGTTGCCATAGTTGAAATAAAAGTAAAAGTATTTTTCTAATTTTTTTATTCAAAAAGAACTTTGAAATTCCATAACTTTTATACCATAAGTCCAAATGTAGTGAATCAAAGTCCATGCACCCCTCCTCGCCAAGGGCTTTCCAATGGTACCAAGCATATGGATGGAAGACACAGGGTCCATGAGATCTCAACGTAACAAACAAAACAAATAGCCTAACTTACCCCCTAAACATCTAGATTCATCTCCAAAATTGACAATTTGAGAAAAATCATTATAAAGTGCTATTTGGAAGCATATTTTGGAATTGGTATAGAAACAAAAGTTGTAGATTTTGATTTGTAGATTCCATCTATATGGTTAGATTCACCAATGATATCACCAATTTTGTTCTATAAATTTTTAAAGAGAAATTCAAAAATTCCTTCAAAATTTGATTACAAGCAAAATATTATCATTTTTTGAATAAAATTTGTTGGAATGGATTTGAAATTAGGTTCTTTCCACATGGTAATTTTTCAAAATTTTTGTGTTCTTCCTATCTATGAACTCATTTTGGCAAATCCAATTTTGAACTAAAGTCAATGCAATTTGACCACTTGACATCCTTGCACATTGGTAATTTTAGAAAAATATGTACTCTAGTAACACTAAATCCAACCCTTAGATAGGACAACAACTTGATAACATACATCCACAAATTAGGATAACTTTCATCCAAGTAGTTAGGAGGATGAAATTTGAGATTCAATTTGTTCATCGTCCAAAAAATGGACATCGGAGTGTTTAGGGGTTAAGGTGTGGACTAGTGTGGCATGTGTTGTTGCCACAATCAAAATCAAAGTAAAAGTAATTTTCTAATTTTTTTTATTCAAAAAAACTCTGAAATTCAATAACTTTCAAACGTAGATCTAAATGCCACGAAACAAAGCCCGTGCACCCCTCCTTGCCAAGGGCTTTTTGACGGTACCAAACACACGGCCGAGAGATGCACAGTCCATGAGATCTAACGTAACAAACAAACAAAACAAAACAAACAGCCTAACTTAAGGTAACTTAAGGTAATTAGTGTGGCCTATGCCGTTGCCATAGTCAAAATAAAAGTAAAAGTATTTAAAAAAAAAATTTATTCAAAAAAAACTTTGAAATTCCATAACTTTCACACCGTAGGTCAGAATCCCACAAAACGAAGCCCATGCACCCGTCCTCACCCAGGGCTTTCCAATGGTACCAAGAACTTGACCAGGGGACACACGGTCCAAGAGATCTCAACGTAACAAACAAACAAAACAAACAACCTATCTTAAGGTATAGATATTATCATAAAAACTTGAAAAAAAGTAAGGTATCATACAGAGTGAAGGAGGGACGGACGGAGGGAGGCCTCCAACCACTTGTTGTTTTTTTAACCCCTCAATGCCCCAGCAGCAAAAAAACCGCTGTTTCCGATTCTTTGATCTACAGTTGCGGTGGGAGATTATCCAGAATGGAGAAAAGTTGAAAATGAATGTTGGCCAATTTCAAATTTGAAACCTGATGACATGCTTTCTGAAAACTGCGTTGAGCTACAAAATTGTCCATGGAGCCCAGATTAGCGCAACACTAATCTTGGGACATGGTGGTTTGCTTGGAATTCCAGATTCCGACCGGCTGTAGCCGGTGGACAACCGTTGGTAGTGTTGCAATGAGGAATCCAATGCTGGGAGTTCCTCTCACTGTATGTGCCTCTGATCAGGCGCACATTGCACTCATATTTCGTTGTTACTTGCAGATTGTGGTGGAAGTGGGGACAAAGACATGGCGGCTGGAAATTGGAATTTGCACTTGCTGATGAGACAGTTTTCAAGTGCATGGCCTTGCGCATTTGGAACTATGAGGACTTTGGTATTGTCACTTGCAGGACACCATCATCATCACCACAAGCACATGGTAGCATGGTCACGAACTTTGGATCTTTGAGACTCTTGTGATTCAATGTGTTTTTCATTCAAAATTATTTGTTCCCTAAACCATTGCTGCACCATGATGTGTTGATCTGCACATGAAGTGTTGTGGTAGTCGTTGTGTGAGTCTAGATAGCGCGGGTTTTAATTTGTAGTTGCATGGGCGTGTGTATGCATTCACTTGTCTGCCTGTGTTGATCGTCATGTCTGTGGACCTGGAAATCAGTTGAAACCGTTGGCTGGCTCAAATGGACTTCCACATGTTAGTTTCCAGTAGCCCTTGTCCACCTCCACAGCCGTTTTTTCTTGCCTCGAACTCATAAGGTAGGAGGCTCTGAAAGCGCACAGGCTCTAGAATTGCCCACCTCTGTAAATGTACACTATTTGAACATGCTACTTTTGTATTGTACTAGTGATGTACAAATAGTGTACATTTACAGAGGTGGGCAATTCTAGAGCCCTTTGCCATTTCAACTTCAAAAATTCAGAACTAATTCTACAGAACTCCAAAAAATATGAAACAACTTGGGTTAGATACCAATTCCATTTGTCTTTCAAGGAAAATTTACTGAAAAATATTTCAAGAAGTTTTACCTCCACAAATTCAGATTTCAGCTCTTAGATGAGTGCTTCATGGACCTCCTACCTTAGAGTGATAGGAATGTCAATGTCTCGTTCCGCATGGTTATTGCTCCGATTGCCTTGAAAGGGGGGCATTCTTATCTACGAGTTCCACCAGCTCACAAGTTTTTAGGCCATCACTCCCACTCCTGTGATGGCCACAGCTCCCGAATGTGTGCCCAACATAGAAATTTGCTCAACATTCGAGGAACTCAACGGCAGGAGATTTTTATAACATGAAAATCGGTACTAGTACAGTGAAATGAAGTGATGATTGGCTCAATCCATCTGCTGCTAAACTGGCTACTGAGATCACCGGTGAAAAGGGCGGAAAACATGCACAGTTTCAGAAAATTCTCGAGAATAACCATGCCCAAGGCAGTGCCTCAAACACGCTGAAAAGGCAGGGGCATTGAGGGGTTCAGAGGGGTGGTGGTGGTTTGTTCTGTTTTGTTTTTTTGTTTATTGTTTTATTTCTGTAATTTTTGGCCATTATATTTTGTGGCTGTGGTGCAAACTGTACTACTAAGTTACAGTGAAAAGGGGGGAGGGGAGAGATCTTTCTGATTCGCTGGCCGTTGGGAGCCAGCCAGTCTCTGTACCGCTGACTGATAAGTGACCGACTTAACTGAGTTAACTTACTAGTGAGTGGCTTTGACTTACTTAAGTTACTTAAGTTACTTACTTTTACTTTAGAGTTAAAGGCCTTGACTACCTGAAAGCCTCAGTCTTTTAAGACGTGGCCAGCCGGGCAGGTCTTCTTTAAGTGAAGTTAAGGTGGGAGGTCCATAAATCGACCATTTAAGGGTTGGAACTGAATTTTGTGGAGGTGGAACATCTTGAAATATTTTTCAGTAAATTTTCCTTGGAAGAAAATTAAAATTGGCATCTAACCCAAGTCTTTCCGTATTTTTTGGAGCTTTGTAGAATTAATTCTGAATTTCTGAAGTTGAAAAAACGTGGTCTTTTGTGGTCATCAAAAGCAACCACCTCCTGAAATGTGCAGAGTTGGTACATTACAAAAAGCAATATGTACCTCTGAGTCTTGATCACCTTTAACCCCTAAAAGACCATTGTTCCTTCAAGGGACAAATGAGATTTCGGGTAGGTACCGACAGTCTCAATTTTTGTCCTGATTTTTTGAAACTTTTTATGAAGATAGAAAAATTGATTAGCTTTGTGGGAATGTAATTTTTTTTTTCATTTGGTGCATGGAAACAAAAGTTATGCCCAAATAAGCTCAAAATAGGGGAGAGGGGGCAACCAAAAAAGTTTTAAAATTTTGAATTTTTGAATTTTTTTTATTTTTTTACCTTATAGATTATATTTTTGTCTACTTGTAAATCTTTGATTCATTCCATTTGGATTTGTTATGAGAAAGTTATAGACAATCTTGTTTTGGGGGCACTTAGAGCATCTTCTTGAAAAAATAACTTGTAGGATTCATTTCTGAATGCAATTTTTACAATTTTTCAAAAAAAAAAGGTTTGTGTGGTTTCGTTTTCTTTTTAGAACAATCTCACCATTGGGATTAGGGCATTTTAATTCCATCTTAGAGATATTAATAATTTAGATTTTCCTTCTATCTTGTACCTACTTATACTTAACAATTTTTTAAAGAATAAAAATTAATTTTTTTGTATTTTTTTTTTCCTAGACTCTCAACTCAATTCTCCACCATAAAGATTTAAAGCTAAAAACTCTGTAGTGCAAAAAATTGAAGTTATAAAGGTTCAAAGTCAAATAACCTAGTCCAACAATGTGTGGAAAAACTTGTTTTATTCACTTTAAAAACCGATATCTTGCAATCTATGCCATCAAAATTTCTGAAATTTTTTCCACACATTTTCATACTAGTTAGGTGTAAGATCCTATGGTTATATGTGAAAAAAAATACAATTTTCAAAGTTTTTTACTCTTTGCTCTAAAACGGCAGTTTTGAGTGTTTTTTTGCAGAAAAAAGGCCTTGGTCCTTTAGGGGTTAATGCCCAGTCGGAGTTGGTGCCTCCTACCTTACTACTACTCAACCACTAGTGGTTTGCTGACAACTAACTAGTAAGTTCTAGCTTTGTTCAATGACACATTGTAGTAAGTTAGTCCTAAGTAGCCCTTGTTTTTAAATTTTTTTTGAGAAAGTGCCAAAATGGCGATTATTTAGAATTTGGTGAAGCATTGTATTTCTACATTCATCCATCTTTTGTACCAAAATATACTTTTCAATCATATTTTTGCACTTTTTCATCCAAATTTGGCAACTTCATCCACACTTTTAAGAAAAATGAAAATTTTCTGGCAAAAAAAGATTACTTTTATCTGGCACAAGGTAGACAATTAGTTTGAAAAAGATTACTTTTATCTAGCACAAGGTAGACAATTAGTTTGAAAAAGATTACTTTTATTTGGTCCCATAGTGTTGAAAAAGAAGGTTGGTCTTGAGTGGACAACTTGGCCCTTTGTCCCTCGCTCATGGGGATGATGTGTAGTTTCTTGGTTTTTTTTTTTCATTTAACCCCTAAATGCCCAAGGCTTGTTTGGAGCTCCTTGAAATTTGATCTAAATTGAACAAAAAGTCAACATTTTCATAAGTTGTACCAATTTTTTTTGAATTGTAACCGTACAAATTCAAACTAGACATGTTAGAGATCACATAGGAAAAGAAAACATAACAATATTACTTATAGATTGAAAGATTATAATGTTTGATCATGAGGGTGTAAAAATTGTGAAAAATTTTCAATTCGTTTTTTGCATGTCAACTCTAAAAAGTTGGTCACTAAAAAAGTATGAGGTTATAGGGCCTAGCATGCACAACCCAGTTAATTTACGACTTTTCAAAATCTATTCTACAATTTTTTTAAATGAATTTTGAATGTGATTTTGCCTCCAAGATCTAGTGTATTTGAGGCTCATTTCCAAGAGCCCTCAACACTACGGGAAGTCAAGATTGCAATGGGCATCCTTGCACTAAATCGTCAATAGAAAAATCATAATCCTTTATTTTTCAGATCAACTTTTTGATCCTAAAACTAGACTTCAAAAAGAATTCTCCAAAAATATAAACTAATAATAATAGTAATTTGGTTGAATTTTACTTAACTTCAAAGTTTTCCAAACACCAGAATCTGGTGCCTTGGGCATTCAGGGGTTAAGGTAGAAGCATCCAAAACTGTCAATGTAAGCAATTCATTTGGTATAGTTAGAGGCACCTTTTGCTAAAAGAAATATTTTTGTAGTATTAGCAATTGAAAATCATGAATTTAAAAAAAAAATTGTCATTTTCAGATATGGCACGTATTTTTTATTTTTATTTTTATCAATTTTCAAAGTTGCAACTCCCTACAACATTGAAAGTGCTACATAGTTGGACCTGAAAACAAAAGTTGACAATTTAAGTAGTCAACCAATCAGTAGTTTGTAAGGGAATGATTTAATGACATTTATAAGGATACCTCAATGAAAGCTTAGGGACATCTCTAAAGATTTCTACTATATAGACGGAGGTCCTTAAATGGAGTAAGAATTTTGAAGCAATCCTAGGAGAGGCTCATATACAGAGCATGCAGTTGTTGAAATGGACACTATTTTTTAAGATAGGAAAATGTGACTGCAAGTGTGATTTTAGGGCAATGAGCAATGCTTTTGGACTACTATTATGTGTGATTCACTAACCATGAATGCATCATTTAATTGTGAACACATAATTCAAGATGACAATAAGAAAGAAATGATAAATATAAATTTGAGGGTATATATTTCTCTTGCTCAATTGAGGACACTCTATTCACACATTATGGAACTTTCGTGAACATAGTGAGTATCCACTTCATCTATTTCTGGACCAATATGCTCTTTTCAAAAGCACATTTTAATTCAGTACTGCTAAAATCTATGACCATCAATAGCAACAAACAAAGTCTTTACTTTGGAAAACGTGTCTAATTCATTCTAAGTCAAAAAATTACAATTTAAATTGCAGTTTGTTTCTTTTCCATTTCTCTGTCTACCAAAAAAATTGGAAATCATTGGTTGGATAGTTTCTTCCATACATTTGTTTTTCTCCTTATATGTGCCATTCTTGAGCCTTCTACCTTACATTAATGGGAACGAGGATACTTTTGGGTGGTTCGACCTTATATTAGGTGGTGCAGAAAGTGATCATTGGTGGAGTAATAAAGCTAAGGTAGCAGGTCCATAAAGCACCCATCTAAGAGTTGAAACTAGAATTTTAAGAAGTTGAAGCTTCTTGAAATATTTTTTCAATAAAGTTTTCCTTAGAAGAAAAATGGAATTGGCATCTGATTCAAGTCATTTCATATTTTTTGGATCTTTGTGGAATTATTTGTGAATTTCTTAAGTTGAAATAGCCTACATTAAGTGTAATAAATCCTCAAGTCTTGATGTATAGTAAAGTCTATATCATCAAGAATGACTCAATGCTTCATGTTTTTTAAGGTTTCTTCATAGGAAAGAAGCGACAAATTTTTGTACTAGGGAAATTTTGTATGATTTGATTGTATCAAATAGTTTAATTGCATTAAAAAAACAAACTAGAACTTATTCGAAGAATTTCCTAATTTTATGAGCTTCATTGTCGTCATTTCATATTTTGGATGTGAAAGGCATAGGACATCTTTGTTGAGTTGGTGGGTGCTTCAAATTTCATTTATAATTACCAAATATTCAAGTTTATATATAAATGTTTTGAAGTACATGTTAAAGATTCTGAAATTCAGAATTTGCTTCTACCAAGAAAACTAACAAAAAGTTAAAGAACTAGCTGTTTTATAGTAATGATTTGGGGATATAAGTCATTTCAAATTTGACTTCCTAGCTCAAGAAAAAGCTCTTGAAGAATTACTTCAAGAAAGAAATGACTTATACAGACATCTTTAGGAAATACTATAATTAAAACAATATATATCAAAATATCAACCAAAAAGTTTAGGTGAATATCACTACAATATACAATTAATTTTAGGAGAATTTTTAAATTTTAGATTGCTTTTGAATTAAAATTTTGATTGAAAAATGTTGCTAAGTACAATGATAGATCCAAACATGAAAATATACTCTATATTTCATAGTCTACAAGTTTGTTTTGAAAGTCATTACTAAATTATTCCACTAAGTTGGACTTTAAATAATCAAATTTTCACAATTTTTTGAAACTTGAACTATTGTAAGGTCTTCTAGGGTTCATTGATCTTTCATGAAAACCTTTATATTTTAAGTCATGCAAGTATTAATCAAGAGCTATTTCTAGTTGTTGAAATTAGGATGCAATATTTTCTTTATGTACAATTTTTTGTAACTTGGCTAGAAGATGTTGGCTACTTTTGTGAAGGAAATTTTCATTTTTTAAGTTCAAAGTAGCCAAAATATTGCTATCTTTAAAGACAAATAGCTAATTTTTTAGCTGAGTATCACTTAATTTTGATATAAGGTGAAGGTATCCGTAATTGATCAAATAAGGAATTTGAGACATAATCTAGAGTAGTGCAAGGTGAAGCAAATATTTTGGAGGTGCAACAACATGAAATATGGAGATTGCAAAAAATTTGGTAATTTTATCGCTTGAATTGAAATTATTATGAATTTTGAAAGCCAAAAGTTGGGCTAGATGTATGTCCATTGTCTAGAGTTATCCAAAACTGCTCACTTAGAGTCACTCAAGGTGAAGGGCATGTATCATGGCACTTTGGTACCTAGAAATGCAATGGCACACAAGATGGACATGTGTCATTTTTTGAAAAATAAAAAAGAGTCCAACCTCTCTTGAAATTTGAGACACCCTATTAATTGCTAATGGGGCGCCACTTAACCCCACACCACCGAAGGCCCAAACGGCTCCAAAAATAGCATTCCTTTTGAAGTGTTATAAATATAAATTTTAATAAGTTATAGAGAACTCAACCGTACGATCTTGTAGTGCACTTGTTGTAAATGGCTTGCAACAAATTTGGTGTCATTTGACCGCATAGATTGAAAGATTATAATGTTTTAGTGTTGAAAAACGATGCTGAAATTTTCCCCAAAACACATTTGGAAGCAAAATTTGGTTTCTAAATCTACTCAAATGAAGAAACTTTAAACTAATAAGTGATTCAAAATCAGCATAGAAACTCATTGATGAAAATAAATATCATCTAATTGACACATTGTGTCTTCAAAATGGCTTTGAAATGTCAAAAAACAGCAAGAAAAGTTGCAAAAAACACATCAAAAACTGAACCTCCTCCTATTAAAATGCTTCTCAGTCACTCATAACTTCTTAGATGGATATGAAATTTTGTACACACAAACTTGACAAGTATGCGCAACTTTTACAAAAAAAATTATTGGAAACAAACATTGTATGAAGAAGAAACAAGCCGCCGAAGTTCAATCTAATTCAAAAATATCAGGATTTTAAACTTCGAATTGCTCCCAAACATTCAAAACAACTTGTATTGGTATGAGAATTCTACCACAATAACTAGAGTTCAAGGGGAACACAACCCAACAAATTTTATTGAAAACGAACATTGGATGAAGGAGATATAAGCCCCCAAAGTTGCAGCCATCAAATGTAGTTTGGTGAACTTGAATTGAACTTGTGAACTTCGATTGGCTTCCAAAAATTCAGTACATCTTGAATTGATCTGAAAATTTTACCACACAAACTAGAAGAGAGAGTGCAACTTTTCCAACAAGTTTTTATTGGATTCTAACATCTAATGCAAAAGTTACAGGACTTTGAATTTGAGCTGAGGACACTTTTCGTCCCCTTTGGCGGTGAGGGGTTAATAATGGGTGGCTTCACCTTAGATACTACTAAGCATCATCTAAATATCACATGAGTATTAGAGAAATAGCTAGAAATGTCTCCAAAATGATAAAATGACCATTGTTAGGAAGTCAAATCTTTACTAAATAGAGTTTATTGCTTTAATTTATTCAATACATCACTACAGCCTGATTAAATCTTGCAAACCTAGAAAGTGCATCTTCTAATTCTTCTCATCTACCAATAGTAGATGGCCTAGGATTCACCAAGCTCTAAAGGACAGTGAATTTAGAGTACTACCATAAGTAATTGCAATTGCTAAGATATATTAAACCTAGAAAGGTCACAAAGGCCATCACTTTGTGTCCTTTGGATGGTCAACTAGACTTTGAAGATATTAGGAAATGGATGGTTTTCATCTAATTTTTTTGGTACAACTTTAATGATGCTATATCTACATCATTGAGTTAAATTCAAGACATTATAGTGTTTTTAAAAAAAATTTAATTAAGGATAGTTTATTTCAAAAAATGATACTCTATTTAGTATATTTCAATACTTTGGACTTTTTTCCTTTAGAACTTGATTATGACATTCAAAACAATGTCCTTTAATTTGACCAAAACTAACAAAATGAAGCTTCTCAAGTGTAGGTTCTACTCCACATAAAATTTTTGAAAGAAACCCAATGGTAAGCATTTTAGTGAAGTTTGAACTTAAGTATCTATAACGACGTTTTAAAATATAGAGTAACACAGAAATTCAACGTCTAGGCGTGCAGAATTGCTTCATATGTATTCCGGGGATGAGCAGCTCAAACGTGGCAAGATCAGGCACTTTCTCTGGCATCAGCAGGTCTATGTCATTTGGTGAAGAGCAGTTCAAACCGCAGGTAATTCCAAATCTAAGAGGTGAAAAAAGAAATAGAGAAAAAGTGAGCTTGTAGTTTCTCTTTTCAATTACTGAATTCTTTCAAGAGATTGCATGCCCACATGTAAACCTCATGTTCGCTTATCAACTCCACTGTAACTTTTGTATCACAGTGGTGAAGAGGCGTATGATATAAGTAAACAGTTAGCAGCATCAATCTGCATAAAATATGTAGCAGTAAGTCTTCTGCAGTTCATTCGTGCTTAAACTCATGTCCTGTTTCTGTTCAAAAAGAGAGTAAACTTATGTGAGCCAATTCTGATATGAATTGAGGACCAGTGAAACAAACAGATATTTAATGACAATCACATAACAATACTGTATTACCTTTTATGTTGAGTAAACATCGAGTACAACCCTCTGGAAACTAGGCTTATCCTTTTCAGCTTTCACCTGACCAGAAACCTAACCTAGGTGCAATATAGGTATTACATGCAGTCCAAAGTAATAAAAAAATTAATTCCTTGCACAAGGAATGAACACGAAAGAATTTTCAGCTCAAGCCCATGGCAGAGTTGTGGTCTTCTGGATGATAAGGTCGAATGGTGATTCAATCCTCACCGAGCCTTACAATCCAGAATGCCACAAGTAAGTCCTTTAATGACTTTCTCTGAAACCCTGATTAATGGGTGCTGGGAGTTGGAAAATGAAATTCCAATGCAAATTAAACAGCACACTGCACCTCTAAACAGATATAAACACGGAGTTAATACAAGGAATGACAACAGGTGAGAGCTTGTGCTGAACAAAATCCTTTACACATGCTAAACAGCTTCCGACAGTGCTACATGTGGTAGCATGGTGGCCCCACGAGATGACAATTGAACAATTAAGCAACCTCTACCTCCCCAAAAATATGAACCATGCAATTCTACACCTGAAACCGAACTGGGAAGTCAACATTCAGATGGTTCTTTTAGACACCCCAAACTGAAGGTGTGCACATGCAGTGATCTGCACCTGCACCATACTTGTGAAGTAGTCGTCAAATTTGAGGAATATTTACGGGTGTTTTCCCAGCTGGCCAAAGTATCCAACCTGAAATCCTGTATCAACAACCATAATCTTAGATAGGTGAGATTCTATCTTAATGATTAATATTCCAGATAATTGACTAGATACTCAATAATGAAAACATTTTATATTTAAGGATTATTGAAAATCTCAAAATCTTAAAAAATGGACCATAGAAATGCTTTGCAATTCTGTCAAAGCAATAATCCTTAAAAAATTCCAAGCCCAGCATCTAATACAATGCATCAACTAGCATTATTGCGCAGAGAATATGAAAATCCCACGTGCATATGAAAAACTAGGAATCAGATATAGGACCATGCCAGGTTACACAACAGGAACCGGATATTGATGCTACGAGTCATCAGGGTACTTACAAAATCAGTCCCAAACCATTGATAGCATTGAATTTGCGACTCCTGCTTCTTCCATGTTTGCATCTGAGCTATATTCTAATGTGCGGTTTGCTCCTGGAATAATTTGGTTCAAGTGAAACTGACGTCCTCCCTCCGCTTCCTTCACTTTAGTACTGCAAAATGACCATAAAAGCTGACCACCCAGAGGCATATTGGCTGTCAGCGACTCATAAGAATGCAAACGCTATTTTAAAATTCAGAGCAACCTTAACATGGATTGGTGCTGACAAATGTACGCTTGCCACATTAATTATCAGATATAGGAAATCACTGGTAATAGCGTTTGGTCAGTTGCAAAAAGAGCTTCAGAGAGGCTTAAAATCAAAAACATTAGCCGAATGTTTTCTCATTCTAACATTTTAAAGGAACCAAGACACAGTTTAAGGGACATGGGACAGTTCAATGAAGTATGATCAGGTTTTCATCTGGAATACCTTCACGGAATCACTCATCAGAAACCTTCGATTGTTCCTAGAACCGTCAGGAAATCGGATCCCCACTCTACAAGTTCCAGGACTTTTGCTCTCCGGCTCTTCAGGCAATGATGGATAAACAATTGGTTTGATGGCCTCTGCAACAACATCTGCATTGGCTTCCACTGCAGACGGCTCCATAGCTGATTCAGTATGTCGAGAATCTAATCCTGACGATGGACCACTCGCAGCCGGTTGCTGTTCCTCATCCGATAAGTCAACAATATCTGCAAAAATCCCAAACTCGACGTTGGATACTCGAATCTACAAATATTTGCATGATAAAATGGATTAAGGTCTACTTAAACACACATGGATGCAACGAACACAATGAAAGTCCCATAGTCAAAATCAAGAAGTGACCTTTAAAAGGTTGGATGGCATCTTTGGCTGCTTCACGAGGCCGTTTATGAGGTGGAAATTCAATTGGCTGCTTCTCAAGAGGGCCACTATCCATATACCGCACCAGGTCCTGGTCCACAGCACCACGGATAGTTAGTTAATTTCGGAGCATAATTTTGAAAACGTCTGTGAACTCGGTAATGTATCATCATCAAAACGGGAGGTGGGGGTCAGGGCGAGGAGAGTTACTTCCAAAAGGCGCTCAGCACTGATCATGCCTTCCCAGGACCGCATCTTCTGTCCAGTAAGAGGGTCAATCACTAGGATTGAAGGCATGATTAACAGCTTATAGTACGTGCAAACCTTCCTCCCTTCCTCTGTATCATCGTAAACCTGTGGAAGATGTACCAGCGCTCGAATTAAGGTAGGGTAAAAGTTTTAATAGAACGATTGTTATACAATGCTATCAACGAAATACACATAGTCCATAATGCCACCAAAGAGCAACGACATGGCAGAATTTCACAGCGACCTATAAGGTTCCGAAGGTGACAACTTCAACAAACCTGCCAAAATACAAACGAGGTACCAACAGTATCCTTCACAGCTTCATGTCCCCAAGTATCGCGATTCAACTGCACCCAAGTTTCCATCCACAGTAACAGTAAGTCAGTCTACGTAGGATAGGCACGGTTCCGCTGCACAGAAGACCACAAAGTTGTCACACATGTACTCTCAAGAAAAAAAAAAAAGTTCCCCATTACAAAGTTGGACAATCCTTACAATTACAATATACAGGAACATACAGACGGACATACCATGTAACTGGCAAACTCTGTGGTGGACTGTAGATTAACCAGCAACCATTTTCCCTGTCTCGCAGCCTCTGATTTTGCCTGCACATCCATGTGCTCGAAGTTCAAAAGAAGTAAGCTCCTCCCCGGATTGACATTGACGGGGATGCGTAAATAACACCACAACAACACCATAAGATTGATCAAACTCACATACAATTCAACAGCCCAAGTTTGAAAGCAATGTGCGACAGAATCCACACAGCAGGTTCAAAGGTTGTACCTGTTCAAATGTGCCTTGAAACATGAAGACAAATGGTGGCCGATAAAGAGCTGCTAACGAATCCCGTGAAGAACCACCAACAGAACCAACAGGGGCACTGGCCTCTCCTACACCCCAGCTTGATTGCTGATTGGCTTCGTCTTCAAAGTTCCTAAAAGGATCTACAAAGCTATGGCTTGGGTGTTGCATGTGCTGCGCCCTGCTTCAGTTTACAGGCCACAGTTACAAAAGCAAATGCATCATAACAACCTCAAATACTGAAGTTGGAGAAATACATAAGGTAGAAGCCATGAAAAGACAAAGTTCTAAGGATACACAACAGAAGCAGGGAAACACTGTACAACCAGAGAGTGCCTGCATAACATCAGCAAGACAACTGCACAAAGCCAGTGCATTGAAACTGGACAACTGGTTATCCACAAAATCATTGTAACGGATGCTGGATATTGGGGAGATCACTGACGATCTTCGAAATGCTCTTTAGCAACAAACGCAAATTTGAAAAGAAGATACCTGGCTTGAAGAACATCTTCGTAAAGTGCCTCTCTTTTTACGGGCAAAGGAGGTCGAACGTAGTTCTCATCTTCAACAATTCTAGATAGAAACAATCAAGAAATAAGTTGAGCTAATAACAAAGGCGAACAATCTGCAACTCCATATCAATTAACTGTAGAACTCCATCCTATGCAACAAAGTATCTAAGCAGGAAAATACACCGAATCTAAACTGACAGAAGACTTCAATAATGATAGAAAAGCAAGGGACTTCAAGACCGAAGCTACAAGGCCATCAACCTCTCATAAAATGGGTCAACAAAGGAGAAAGAACAACTCTAAGACTGTCACTTCACAAGAAAAGGAATCTCCTGCATGGTAACAAACAGTTGTATATCAAAACATCCAGGGTCTTTACATTTTCTAATACCTGTCGCTGGCACTTGCACTTGCAGGATCTAAACTTGGCCCGAGTACAGCCTGATCCGGTAGGGCAGGAGGCGGGATCGCTGGAGTGGGCTGATTGACATTTGTTCCACCAACCTCATTGTTTTCAGCAAAGTAAAGTTGAACAGCTTCATTTAGTAACCAACCGGTAGCCTGCAGAACATACAAAACCATGTAACCTTGCCATCATCAGACACCGCATACACTAGCTGACAATAGGAGCCCTGGCCATTCAACAGCTGCTGTAAGAAACCCGAAAGACTTGTATAGCAGTAAAGAACAATTATCATGCTCGTGTAGATAGCAATCCGAATCACTCCTGACGCGTCGAAGACAGAAAAAACTTGTCAACCGAAGTTCACAACAGAGGAGGAACGCACTATTACAGGGTAGAATGTTACTAACGTAATGCCGCATACACTATGAATAAAGATCTAGTATAACACGGGCAAGGGGAAGTATTGACCTTGAGGGAAATAGGTTAGGGACAAGTAATATACAGAAGAAGATCCAAAACAGGAATGTAGGCTGACCACCAGCCTACCCACCAAGCAAGTGCAGAACTAACAAGAAAACGTGCAGAACACGCACACATAGGAAACAAAGTCCATGAAACTTTAGTGAGATACATAAATCCAGGCAGAAGATACCACACCCGATCAAGGACGCACGAACTATACGCGTCATATGAAGAACGAGAGTGACAAAATCAAACATCAAAGCAAGATCTCCGTCCATTCAATTTTAAGGCAGGCATTTCAGAGGAGTTCATTTGAAAGACGACTAAACGTCATAGAAACAAAACAATCCGTATCATAAACCTCCTCCAAGACTCGAAAGTAGCGAAGTTAATCATAGTAAACGGCAAAGGGAGGCATTGTAACCACTAGTCAATTGAAACGAGGAGAGGCTTACAATAAATCCATCGTAAAGGTAAAAGCTCCTAAAAATCCAGAGTCCTGCCTGGACTTCCACGAAACGAACCGACAGCAAGTTTCTTGAAGAAATTACAAAATGCTAGCCGACGAACGCCATATCCACACAATAAAGAGCGAATTGAGCTCGCTTGCTTCCTTTCGGCATTTCAATAGTGCACCAAAACTACTCAAAAATCCCTCCTTAGGGTAGCGTAACACCTCGATTACAGCGGATTACGGACTCCAAGCAAAAAAAAGCAGATGTAACAGTGTCTCCATACCAATAATCGACCACATCATGAACTAAAAACCGAAAAGAATGCTCCAAGCCATTAAATGAAACCCGCGAATCACGAAAACCTGAAGAAACAGTCGAGCTCGATCCGCTGATTCGCCAACAATATCCATAAACTCCAGCATCACCTGCTGCTCCTCCGATTCCGACAGATTAGCCTCCATCGTACAATGACCTGAACCAAATCAGCCAGCAGATCGCTCCACCGAGTCCCGTGGTCCACTACACTTCCCGCAACGGCAATAAGAGGAAATGATAACCCCCGTCCGCTCGCCTGCCCGGCCGCCCGGTCCCCTACCTTGTTGAATGATTTCCGATCGCGAATCAAGCTCCGCACAAGCAGCACCGCCAATTTTTCGATCCGGCAAGTGGGCAAACTCGAAGGCTCAATGCAGGTGAGTGCCTGCGACCGAATTGTTACGGGGACACAAATGGTTGCACGAATTAGGTCACTGTCCCAGAGCACTCCTTGCTCGGAAGTGGTAAGGACGCCAACAGAAAAAAACTCAAGCCGCGAGCAAGGAGTGCTCGCGTTCGTAAGGGCCCAGTCAAACTCATCCATCGACTACACGTTCATCCATTTGCAGACTATCGTGGGTCGGTGGATGGATGAGGAGTATCCGGAGGATGAAGTTCATCACCCAAGCTTTAATTAGTAGTACTGACGGCTTCGTGCTGTCGGAGGTTCTTGGGTTCATGACACTTTTCATCCTTGGAGTTATGACTGGCCAAACACCCTATCAGGAGTCACTCATGTTGAGAAAACCAAACTGATTTATCCCATTAGTGAGGGTGAAAAATAAGTGTCACTAAGATGGGTAGCCCCACAACCGCCATGTTTTACTTCCGTGCCTATTTACTATTATTATATTGGTCAAATTTTCATAATTTCTTGTTGGCACTTGAAAGGAGGTTCCAACACACTATAGAATGTGACATTTAGATACCATACACAAAAGTTATGAAGGAACAAAGTTTGGTTCTACAGTAATACTTTCCACATAGGTACATAATTGATTTTGGAGATGTACATGGAGTGAAGATGGTGGTTTAGGATCAATGGCGCATTTGGAGGTGCCCACCTTAAATGATATTGTGGAAATGATTACATTACAATCCCATTATGAGTTCTTGACTTAAGGCCAATGTTCTTATCTACATACTTCCATTACCCAACATTAGCTCATGAAATGTTGAACAATTGGGTTGAGGGGCTACGATGAGTATGCTTACTTTAAACCCTACAACCTCAAGGGCTTTTATTCACCAAAAATCATTCGAAATTATTCTTTTTGCATATTTAATCATAGGATCTTGCACTAGACTAATATTAAAATTGAGGTCACACGAGCCTAGACTAAATTTCAAGTGTCCCTCACATAGACTTTGGGACTTTAGGGACTAATATAAGTGTTGCTACAACACATAACCCCCGTTGTACAAGAATCTTAATATTTTCTTTTGTTTGACAAAATTGAATTTCAAACTCAAAGAGTGCTCCCAAATTTTGAATGAAAATGTGTAAGGATGAATCTGTGGCCATCTAAATGAATGAAATCGTGATAACAAGTCATACTACTAAGCACTGAGTATTATACATATAATAATGTGTGACCATATACATGAATGAAATTGTTATAGTAGATATAGTAACATTGTAGCCATACTAATTAAAATGTTTTATCGTAGTAATAAGATAAATCAATGTAGCTTGAAAATTCTAAGTCTTTGAGTTCTACTCATTGAAAAGTTTTTGTAATCTCCTATGAGACAAGTCAAATAGCCCATGCATCTTGGTCATAAGGTTGTAAATGAAAATAAAATAAAAATTTTGAATTGTATTCAAGTTGTGAAGTTTCATAGAAAGTAAAAAATAAATATGTCTTTTAATATGAATTGAAAAAAATCATCAATTGATTTTTTATTGAGATGGCACTTCATTGCTTTTTTGGATTCATACTTTAAGTGACATGTTTTTAGTATTGAAAAGTTTCTGAAGAACCTTCTATTGCTAATAAATAAAAAATTCATTGAGGAATTATTTGATAATATCACCTTTCAGCACTTTCTATAGAAATCAACACTTGAAGAATATAGGAATTTTTTTATCAATTCCATTTACAATCATGTAACAACTAGTAGTGCAATCTTATTTCATTTGTAAACCACTTGTTTGATATGATCAAAACTAGCTAGTATGTCTTGTATTGTTGCGACAACAAAATAAAATAAAAGTAAAAATTGTTTTTTAGTTCTTTCAATCATAAAAAGCTTCACACTATAGGTCCAAATGCCATGAAATAAAGTTTGTGCACCCCTCCTTGTTGAGAACTTTTTGGTGGTACCATGAACACGATTGGAGGATACATGGTTCCGGAGATCTCACTATAACAAACAAAACAATGAAACAATCTAATTTAAAGTATAGACTAGTGTGCCCTACACCACTACCACAAACAAAATAAAAGCTTAAGCAATTTTCTATTTTTTTCATTCATAAAAACTTGGAAATTCAATATCTTTTTTGCTATGAGTTAGAACTCCATGAAACAAAGCCCATGCACACTTCCTTGCAAACAATTTTCCAATGATACCAATAACATGATGTGGGGACGCATGGCTTTAGAGATCTCATTGTAATAAACAAAACAAACAACCTCGTTTAAAGTATAGATTGGCTACATTAAAATGCATTCTTCAATTACATTTTAGTTTGAGTGGTCCACCATGCTAGAATCCTTTCTTGAAAAGCTAGTAGAACATTTAAGTACCAAAAAACAATCTTCAAAAAACCAAGTTAATTCTTGAATTATGCATTAATTTATTTCTTGATTTGTAGTTTGTAAAGATACTTTCTTTACATCAATTTGGAGAAATTATTATTTGGTATTGTTTTAATATGAACAAAGTTGTAGATTTTGAAATTTGAATTACATCTTTATGAATTGATTTAGAATTATAATAATCCGTGTAAATAAAATTTGAAACTAGAATCTAAAATCCCTCCCACAATTGATTACATCTTAGATATTGACAATTATAGAGTAATTTTTTGCAATGGATTTGAGACTTCAAACACCAAATTTAGTTATTATTTTTCAAATTAGAAACTAAGGCTTTATTGCTCTCTATATTAAAGAAAAAAATGAATTCAAAGTCTTAGATTTTGAATTATTAAAATAAAAATAAAAATATACATCCATATATTAAATTAGTTAGTTAGTTGGTTATGTGGAAATCTCTAGAACTTTGCATCCCCCGATCACATTCATGGTACCATCAAAAAGCTCTTTGTGAAGAAGGGTGCACGGGCTTTGTTCCGTGTCATTTCAACCTATGGTGTGAAAGTTATAGAATTTTGAGGTACTTTCAAACCAAAAAAACTTGAAAATTGCTTTTACTTTTATTTTTTATTGTGGCAATGGCACAAGGCACACTAGTGCAAATTATTTAAAGAATTGAATTACAAACTCATAATATTACAAAAGATAATCATATAAGTATCCTAATATTGCAAAAGAAAAGAATATATATTTTTTGATGGGACAAGAAACCTTGCTTATGGGAGATGGCATAGAAAAATATAGGGTCTAATAATTTTTTACAAGTTCAAGTTTTAGTTTAAGAAAATAGTAATGTTTGAAAATTTTAATAAATTAAAAAATATATGTTAAATTTATAAAAATATTTGAATATATTTATTTGAAAATATTCATAATTAAAAATGTTAAAATTTTATGAATAAAATTTGTAAATAAACTAATACCCCAAGAAACTATTGAACTCTTGTTGGTTGCTCTTGAAACCATGTTCCAATTCTTAATGATGAAGGTGATGTTCAAAGTTTAAAAATAGATGAAAGGATAGACAAAATGACTTTAATTGATGATTTTCCCCTAAATGTGTCCTTCTAATCTTTATATTTGGGAGCAAAAGTGTTCTTGAATTAGCTAGTGCCATAAAATTTTGTCATTTTTGTCTTGGCTTCATTCTATTTTAGTCATGGTGCCTCAAAGGCCCCCCTTGGTTGCAAAATAGACCTTATATATGTCAATACATAAATACAAAAATCCCAAAGGTCACTTCAAAAATTGGCCAAATTAGTTTTGACCTAAAAATAATTGGAAATCTCATTGTCGCAAACTAGTTTCTAAGACTTTGAATCTTCATAATTGAAAATTTTTGCAATGTAAATTTTGAATTAAGAAAATTTATTATGAAAAATTGAGTTAAGAATGTGGGAAAAATAACATGATTCTCATTTTTAAATAGAAGAAGCATTAGATGTTTTTTGGGCCTACGGAAGACCGTGAGTTCCCGGACTATGGGGAACGTTGGAACTTTGCCACATCAACTAACAAGGTCAGGAGACAACCATGTTAGATAATAATTTTTAATTAAACTTTAAATATTTTTTCATTTTTTATTTGACACAATAGTGGTTGTTTCACAAAATGGGGGAAAGACCTAAAATGGTCTTCTAGAGGCCTAAGAAAAATCTATTGGTACATGATGGAGGAAATAACTAAATCATTAATAGCTCTAAGATGGAATTGAAACACACTAATCCCATTGGTGAGATTGTTCTAATAATCAAAGTTAAGCTTGTCAAACTTTTTGTTTAGAAAAAAATATGAGAATCCTATACCTTATTTTTTCAAAAAGATGCTATGATTGCCCGCAAAACAAGATGTTCCATAATTTTTACATCACAAATCCAAATGGAATGAATCAAAACTTTCCATGCAAACAAAAACACGATCTATAAGAAACAATTTTTAAAATTTATATTTCCAATTTTTGTGGATTTGTTTGGCCAATCAAGTTCATTTGGGGGATTATTGTGGTATAAATTTTGCTCTTAGACACTAATAGAAATAAAATTGATAATACTAGAAAGATAATCAATTTTTCTATCTATTGAAAAAGTTTCACAAAAAATTGAGCTCATAGGAACTTGCTCAAAATCCATTTTGTTCCCCAATGGAACCCTTGTCGTTTTAGGGTTTTAGGTCATATGCTAGAAGCTATCTAAAATATGGATTTTCTTTATTTTAAAATTTTGCTCAATGTCAATTTTAGGGAAAAACTCCTAAATCTTATGCAAAATATTTTTCAATCTTGATTGAATGATTATTCAAAAATCATCTAATAGATTTTTAAGGTAGGGTAATATTGCTACATTTGGAAGTATGAACACAAATTTGTCTAAATTAATGATGTTTCATCCATGATCACTACATCTTTGGATATAAATAGTTTCATCTTTCCAATCAAGATTGCAAATTACACTATCTTCAATAATTGAATTTGAATAGTCTAACTCCACTTCAAATATCATTTGCTTACAATTGTCTAATTCTATCTCAAAAATCATCTCCATGGAGCATTCTAACCCTAGTACAATTGAGTAATCATTTTGGAGCTAACGAACTCCAATTCATTTTTCATCATCTTGGAGGTATTTTGATTTCTTCATAGTAGGAACCACACAAGCAAGCAAAATTGGTCACTGTGAATAGAAGTAGTTGGTGAAGAGACATAACCTTTTATTATTTTGTCTTTGAATTTCTCCATGTGGATAAAATGATTTTTTTTTAATTGCTACTCCACTTCCATACAAGAATCTTTTGTTGTTGTTTGTTGTCACTTCATTGGTGATTGTGGCAAATTAATTTAAGGCTTACAAGACTCATTCAACCAACCCAACCTTTTCTACCTCCTCAAATTTTTTCACTCATGTTCTTTCTTACATATTCGCACTTGTGTTTCCTCATAGATAATTATCCATTTGTGCTTCCTCATACATGACCCATTCAGGCTTCCTCTTACATAATTATCCATTAGTGCTTCCTTGTACATGATTACCCATTCGTGCTTCCTTGTACACGATTAGCCATTCATGCTTCCTTGTACACAATTAGCCATTCGTGCTTCCTCATACATGATTACCCATTCGTGCTTCCTTGTACACGATTAGCCATTCATGCTTCCTTGTACATAATTAGCCATTCGTGCTTCCTCGTACATGATTACCCATTCGTGCTTCCTTGTACACGATTAGCCATTCATGCTTCCTTGTACATAATTAGCCATTCGTGCTTCCTCGTACATGCCCCATTCATGCTTCCATTTACATAATTATCCATCCATACTTCTTCATACATGATTACCCATTCATGCTTCATCTTACATAATTATCCATTCGTGCTTTGTCTTACATAATTACCCACTTGTATATCCTCTTACATACCCTTTCATGCTTCTTCATATATTTTCACTTGAACTTCCTCTAAGTAGATTTGATTGAGATTGGGACATACAATACCATTGGACGAGTTTTAGTGCAATTTCATTGGCCAATGTTCGAGTTTTGTCTATTGAGGCATTCACATTGAAACGTACAAGTATTTGAAGTAGCACCATGTCATCACCCATTCCCGCCAAAACTCAAGATGAAGCCATAGTTGTAGCAAACAAGTTTGGGATCACATTGGGAGGTTACCCAAATTTTGTCCGGTCAACAAAATGGGTCAATTTAAGAAGAAAGGAATTGCAAAGAAGCTTCTATGGAGCAATAATGCAACTACAAAGGAGCTTTCTCAAATATAATTCCACTTGACATGTGGTTTCTAGTGTGAAGCTATGAACCGAATAGTCAAAATCCATGATGACATGGAAATTTCCCTCTACATCAAGGCGGACAAAGTAGTGGATTAAGGGTTTTGTCTACTACCACTTGACAAACCAATTTGAACTAGGCCTTATATCCCCACTCATGCTTCCTTGGACGTACCGACTCGTTCTTTCTCTTACCTATTCGCTCATGCTTCTTTGGACATATTCAATTGTCCTTCTTCAAACAATGCTTTGCAATTTTCACACCTCCTCAAATAGTGTGTGCAACTTTTTCATTTCCTTGGTCAAATTTTTTGTTTTCATCTACATTTAATGAGCATCATCCATCATTTGGCCATATAAAAACAATGTTATCACTAGAAATGGATGATAAAAAAATCCTCTCAAAGATTTGAACATGAGGCAATATTTTGACACAAAAATTAAAACTTCTTCAGTTAATTCAATTACAGACTACATCCCATACTAATAAAACCAACTTGCACAAATCTTAGAATTATGCAAGTTTCCAGATGCACTAAATAATGTGGTAGGCCACAACATTTTAGATAAATTAAATGTAGTGTGGACCACACTATTTTCATACTATTTCAAATAATGTGATTTTCATCCAACTTCTCTCCAAACTCCATCCACAATTCATCTACTTTCATCAAAATTTCATCCAAAGTTTACACAAATGGGATCAAATTCATCCAAATCAACTATTCAAACCTTCTAGTAATTGAATTACCTTATATAATAGTCTCTTCTCCTATTAGGGCCTATTTACACCCTAAAACTTTGGATTGGAGCCCAAAAGAAATAGTGTTTTCATTGGAACTTTAGGTTGATATCATAGCTATCTTCCAATGAAAACCCTCCATTTGTTTGGGCACCAACCCGAAGTATTTTGGTGTAAAAAGACCCTTAGTTTTTGTACATAATTTTTTTTTTTGGTGCGTGTGTGGTCGAAAAATTAAAGAAAAATTAAACACTGATTGGGGGCAAATGGACGGAGGAGGCCATAAATGAAGAGCAGGTGAAAGAAGCCTTGAACCAGCAGAGGCCCCAGACGAGTCCAGTGTAGTGTCAAGCCATAATGCAAGAGCGAAGTACACGAGCCAGTTTCAGAATCACAGAATATCACACCGTAATAACTTACCGAACAGCGAAGAAGGAAGAGGAAGCCTTGCTCCGTCGGGCTTTACGAAGCCCACCACTGCCAAGTCCAAAGACAAGCAGCAAACACCCCGCGACGAAGACAGGACGAGGACAAGACGACGACGACGGCGACGACGACTCACTTGTTGCAAGCGGACGGACCAACAAAGGACTCTCAGGAGGCAGCCAACAAGCTCGTCCCAGGGCGAGCGCTGTTGCTGGCTCAATTTCGCTGCCGCTGTTCTGTTTCTTTTCAAGCCGTCTTTCGTCTTCGTTCTGCCTTTATCTGTATTAGGAATTAGGAAGGGAGGAAGGGAGGAGGAGGAGGAGGAAGAAGAGGAAGAAGAGGAGAGGTTGCGGTGGTGCTGTAGGGATTTGGTGGAGTTCGATCACGAGGCGCGATGGAGAGATTTTCTTTCTTCGGGGATCCGACTGGGAAGAAGAAGGTGGATCTCGGCGGCCGGAGCGGCAAGGAACGCGACCGGGAAAAGCTGTTACAGCAGACGAAGCTGGAGCGGGAGCAGCGTCAGGCCAGGCGGAAGCAGACGCAGAGTGCTACTCTGATACAGGTGTGTTGTTGTGTTCGGTGCGTATAGGGAGGATTATGTGCTAAATGCTTGCTGTTTACGAGAGGATTGCGTTGGAGGCTGTCTTTTGTGCTTTGTTAAACCCTAGGCTGTGGATTGGAATTTCTTGCGGACTGTTTCACTGCGCTGCGGTGTTCAATTTGGTTCGATGGAGACGTTTCGAGGAGTACTGGAGTCTTTTTGACGTGAATTATGAGGATCCAGTTTTATTCAAGTTGGCCAGGTGGATTCCTTGGTTGCTCATCCGAAATGTAAATTTTGCTCGGTCTTTTCGATCCTATGAGGTCTGAGTTTTCAATTGTTCACTTTAGGAAGAGGGATGATGAGATGGAATACTAAATAATGCGTAATTGCTAAGGTTGTGCTATTGTTTTGCACTTAAATTGTTCTCTGCCTGTTAATCAACGTTGCAATTTGAATAGACGTTGAATGAGCTGTGCTGGTATCTGGAAGGAGGAGGCGAGGTTATCGACTGATTTGTTTTCTGGATCAGAACGGCATGGTGCAATAGAGTAAATTGTAGTGCTTGATAACTCCATGTACTTCGGAGTAAGATGCGCTGATCAATATTCTAGTCTCTTGTGCGCGAGTGATTGAAGCATGGTGCATTTGATGAGCAGCTGAGGCTAAGTGTGCACATGAGTTTCTGCAAGCCTTTTTATTAACGCTACATGAAAGTGCTGGCACTTTCTCTATAAGTTATTAATCATTCTCCATGGGCACTGAATCGTAGTTCTACACATTTTTAGAGCTTGTGATCTGTTTAAGGGTATAGTTAGGTCACTAGCACCTACGCCCGCATTGATGATCGTGACAGGATTCAATATCCTCTCGGAATTCTAAATGGTGTATTCAATATTGATTTTCTACAGAAATTTGTAAGGGGAAGGAGGGAGGTCGCTGCAGTACGATCAGACATTCGAAGCAATTTTTGTGCTGTCTATGGGGAGTTTGGTGAGAAAGCGGACCGGTGAGATTTCCTTGTCTTCTTTGTCTTTCTAATAGTCTCCGTCTTCGAGGTCACATACTTGGAAAGTCTCCATTGCGAGCTTCTTATCTTGAATTTTCAAAATGTTGTTTCACGTTCCTGAATTAATAAGTCGCTTCCTGGCTTTGGTGAACCGTTCTTGAGCCTCTTGATTTGTGGAAATGAAGTTGCCTCTTGTTCGACAATGAACAATATTGAATGAACTCCTCTGGATTTGTGGAAATGCTCCGTTCTCCTGAAATTTTGTTCTCCTCACTGTCATCTATGAACCTCAGATGATCGATGGATTGGTTGATTTCATGTCAATTACTCTGTCTCGTCGAGTTTACGGGCATTTTACTTTTACAAATATTAAGGGACCATCAATATTCATTTGACACGTACCACAGGGTTTCAAGACTGACAACCCCGAGTAAAGCATGTCGAATAGAGAATTAGGTGTGCATGACCGGGTTTGAGACCTCGATTATCAACTGGCTACCGACAATTCCTAGATTGGGTTTTTTTGTGATGTGAATCTTTGTAAGCTTGTTTCAGGAGGGGCTCCGTTTGAATCTGTCACTAAGGTGGCTCAGAGAGACTGTTATCCTTTAGGTTTAATTTCTTCAAACGAGTACGTATATGTCCATTTTTAATACACAGGCAGTGATATATTCGACATAAAACTTGGTATTTCCATTGTTTCATCCCGCTGTGCTTAAACCTTCCCGATTTGGTTACTCTATTGTAACACTTTTGTAAAGTTCCCTAGATGTCTGTGCATTCGTCTTAAGTGTGAAGAGGTAGACATCTAACATGTTCCTTGCTTTACACGCAGAACTGCATTTCGATTATCCGCCAAATATCTTCCGCAGCTTATTTTTTTCTTTCAAGCATCAAATGATGGGGATGTGCGGCGCCTTGTTGGAGCTTGTAGGCTTTTGAAGCAAAGTCTCTCCCAAAGTGAGTTTCATCGCTGGAAAGTGGGTTGGAACTACTGTGTTGAATTAGGCGTGAAGAGGAGGGTTGTAGACTTTCTTCAACGGATAAAAGAGTACACTTACATCCACAGGGCATGCATATGTTCACTTCCGAATTTTCCCTCATAGAAGGCTTATTCTGACTGTGCATTCTCATGTAATTGTACATCTCCGAAGTAGATGTGGATGAACTCAGTTTGTGTATTTTTATAGGTAGGGGACCTCTGGAACATATTTACTTTCTATATGCATTCACTAATTCCGAATTTCTCCAAATTTGATTCGTGCAGGTAACATTTCGGAATTATTTACAGTAGAAGAAGGCAATACCTCTGAATGGGCAATCGCAAGTCACAGGCAGAAGCGCCTGGCGTCCGCTTGTGTTCACTCGCTGTATGTTAATTGGTGAGTTAACTCGTTTTGGGGAAATAGCTTCGAAGCTAACTTGTGGAATTTGCTCTGAAAGCTAATGTGAGTTATTCAGCGGCACATATTGGAATTGAAGAGACTGACTAGTATTTCGGTTTGTATGCTCCCATGCTATTCTACTTATCATTTGCAGAAGTTTCATAAATACTCTAATAGCATGGATAAATATGGAATCGAAACTGTTGAGTTGAGTTTTTATGTTGGTTAAGTCTGTGGAATTACTATGTTGTTTCTTTCTAATCTTTTGATGTCCTCTTATTTCCTGTTTACAGCATTTCAATGAAACTAGAGCTTTTAAAAGGACTCCATGCCTCTACGAAGCCACAAGATCCATCCTCAGTTCTGTTGGAGATGCTGCTGATATTGACAAATGATGATTCTTTGTGGGGAACTGCTGTTATGGACCACCTTATGAGGAGCAAATTGTTTTATCTCCTCCGTCACATATTACTCCAAGTGGTAGGACCTACTAGCAGGATAATGGAATAATCTCTTCCACATTGGGATTATCTTAAATGTGTCCTTGATGCATCATAGGAAGCCTTCACAATATTATTTAAGCTATTTTTTGTTTCATAAGCCGTGGTTTATTTTTAACTGTGTTCATGATTCTCCTTGTATGCACAGCAACCGGATGTTAGGCAATCTTCAAGAGGGACGAGCAATTTGGAGTACATGGTTTGTTGCCTTGCCAAAAGATATGTCCAAAGGGTGAATGCTGGAACCCACTTGCCATTGCAGTGGGGTTTTCCTTGTCAAATCTTATCCATACCTTTGCTTTGGCAAAGATATCCATCATTGAAGCAGGTGAGCGTCGTGGCTAGGTCTTTGTTTCATTGCTTTTAAATGTGGACTGGTTTAAAGTAGTATTGTTTTTAGCTTAATTTTAAAATATATTCATTTTAATCTTATGAGTAAATTTTGGAGGATGTACAAAGAAATTTTTGCTTTCCTCTGCTTGGCGTGTTAGGTGTTACCTGTTTATTCGAATCACTAATTTCATCACGGTGCTTTCAGGTTTTTGTTGATGAGGGTTTGTGGGCACACTCCATTCACCTGATTGCAACAAGTCTTTCCGAATTTTCCAGCCTCCTTCCTCCTGACACGAAGCCAGAATTTCCTTCCAGGATCTGCCTACTTGGTAACCTTTTTGAAGTGGCTGTACTTGGTCTTTCTCGCGTTGACTGTACCATTCAACTGGTAAGGCTTTCGATGTGACTGTTCTGTTTTGTTTGACTACGAATACAGCACTCCTTGAAACGTGTCTGCAACTCTTGTTAGTAAACTCTACAAGATTTCAGTCCTTTTCTAAATTTCTATTTATGTTGTACTCAATGCTCTACATCATTCCATGCTACAAACTTATGGTCATGAGAATGCTTGATAATTAAATTTCTTTTTCTCCTCTTCACTTAACTCTATTGTCTTTACTTGGACGTACTGTTACTGCAGGCAAAAGACTTTGCAGTGGTCGGCAGATTTATGTTAGAGGATCTTCCGTCATCATTCTTCCGAAATTCAAGAGACAGGAGTTTTGATGGTAGGTCATCTGTTTATTCTGGCTTAATTTTCCTGGGGGGACGAACCTGGAAACGTTGCTTCTACTAGAGTTGACTTAATGAGACGGGTTTTCCTTGGCTAGATTCGAGTGTTAGGACAACAGACTGTTTATGCTATGAATCCATGAAAGAGATATCTCCTACCCTGAGGTTGAAGCCCTCTGAGAAGTTATTTGCTTATAAGCGTTTCCGTAGTAAGTAGTATTGATTTAGTTTTGGGTGTTTTGAGGGACATCAGAGGGCTCATTTGCTGCTACTGTAGTGTCAGACGATCCAGGTTTTGATGAGGACATGGACATTGATGAGGCTGGAGTAACATTTTCTGAACCGGCACTAGAGCAACAGCTACTGCAAGCTGAAGACCCGGAGTTCCTTAAAAACTTGGTAACGCAATGCTGATCATCTTATTCTCTGTTGCAGTCACTGTCAAGTAGTCATGTCGAGAGTCTGGATGGTAATTAGTGAACCTTTTTTAAAACCGAGTTTGTACGACCCTTCTTTCCTCAAGAAAGAAACGTATCGGCAAATGTGGTGGATAAATTTACAGCAGCAAATTACAACTATGAAATATTTGTGACGTAAGCTGAATTGGGGTAGGTGAGAATCATTTCTGAAGGATATTGTGGAAGTGACTGTGACGTGGTCAGACGAGAGTGGCGTTTTCGCAATGTTCAACAAACGGACCTGCCGCAGAAGCTGAGTTTGAGGCAGTGGGAGCAACTTGCGCCTTTTTGTATGCCCTCTTCATGACGTTACCAACATCACGTGTTATTATGGGTCTGGCATACAAAGCTCAACTTGTACCTCAGTTGTGGCCTCACATAAAACGTTATCATGGACTTCAAACCTGGCCTTCTATCGATTTGAAGGGGAGGAACACGTTGGATATTCAGAATTCCAGATTGCTAGGTTGGATGTTACCATTGGCTGTCTTTTGCCCTGTGTACAGGTGAGTTCTCTCTCCAGGACTTGTGTGTATTTATTTCTTTTTTTCCTGTTATGCTTTTTGTTATATGTTTTTCAAGTAAAGTGATAATGCTGTTTAGGCGGATGAACTTGGAATCTTTTTGGATTCTCTAAGCGCCAACTATAATTTCATAGTAGCCTCTGGAACCATTCTCGCAAGGTATTCGCTTCCTGCTGTCAAATCTGTACAAGGTGAAATTGTGTGCTTGAAACATATGGTGTGCAATCTGATCTATTCATATGCAAACATATGGTGTGCCCTTGATCTATTCTTGTGTAGTTATTTGTTAATGAGCATAGACAACGAGGAGTTCTATGAGCAACAACGACCTCTCTCTATACCTGATGTTATCCAACTGGTGTCCGTGTTGAAAGAGGTTAGTCCAGTCTGCTGAGTTGACTTTGATGTCTCTTAACTCAGAAGCTTTTCCGTTATTATTGTTGTCCCGTATATTGGATTCTTGATCATAGTTTTCCTCTTTAAGTGGCATAAAACTGTGATGGTGTTTGCTGTAAGGTACTGGTTGAATCACGACAGGTCTAGCACAGATAAGATTTTAGATTGTTTTTACATTCTCATCGCCTGGCGTTCAGAATTTGTCACGGGAGTGATTTCTTGAAACGAATTCTAAGTTATCAGGTTCTCGCAAGATCGTTTTAGGTGGTGTGTGAGTGGGATCTGAGTGGCGTTGTCGGCTAATGCATAATGCGACATTGATTTGTTAGATGTTGTCTGCTGTAATCTTTCACCCTGTTATGCTCTACAATGTCGAGCACAAAATCAATGTTAAGCATATTTTGTTTTGATTCTTTATTATACGCAGGCTTTATGGCAACTTTTGTGGATCATGACAAACAAGCAACAGACAGGCCCTGTTCACAAACCTGGTCCAGATGCCGTTCCATTCCGAAAGTTTTTCTCCTTGCGTGTTTTTCAGCAGTTCGTTAGCAAAGCTGCATCCCGCCTTTTAGCAGAGGTATGCAGTCATTTTATCTTACTAAGTACCACAGTTTATCATTCTACAGACCAGTGCCCACTTTGCTTGCCATTGTGTATTGGAATTGTTGATTATCCTTAGCTGGGTGTAATAATCTTTGTTCTATATTGGAAGTTTGACTGAAGTTATCTCCACGGTGGCTCTAGTTGCATGACCGTAACAGCAGGCGGCAATTCACGCCTTCTGAAGATTTTCATGCAAGAGAAGGTGTTGACGATTATTTTGTGGCTCAGGTTAGTACCAGAGAAGTCCTGTACACATTTTCTTTTGTAAAAGTTTTCTTGGAAGATGATTGATTTTCCAAGTAAACATGAACTGGCTCCATTATAAGTATTTGCTTGGTTTTTTCTTGGCTATTTGTGGTTTAGGGATTAGCAGTACATGTATTGTTTTCTGATGCTTGTATTTACAGGCGGAGCTGGAGCATACAAGGGCATGGGATGTTCTGAGACAAGCTCCATTTCTGATTCCATTCAAGGATAGAGTGCGCATCTTCACGGTATTCAAAATTCTAAGGACTCTAGAAGACTTCGTACTTGAGTATCTCTTTCATCTCATGCGGATCCTTCAATTAGGATATATTCATGATGCTATAGGATATGTTCATTGTGCTGCTCTTCGCATATCATGTCAATGTTCTGGTGGAGGTCAATCACGATGAGCGTGTTGTGCTGGTGGGTCTTTGCAGTCTCATATAGCCACAGCACGGGCTGAAAGTGGCCCCCACAATCACTTAGGAAGGATTCGAATTAAAATCAGAAGAGATCATATCACAGAAGATGCTTTTTCTCAGCTCAATGAAGTTAGCGCCGATGCTCTCAAAGGGACGGTAATGAAATTGACCAGCTTAGTCTGTGAATGTTTTGCCCGGTGCTGTTTCAGGTTTATGTTCAAGATACTACAGATTCTCCAATTTATTTTTCTTTTAAACAAATGTGAATTGGGTCCACTGTAGTGGCTTGTTGAATGAGACGGACTTTAGCTTTTTCAGAGCCTGCTCTGATGTTCCATGTATCTTACATTTCTCAAACTATGTATACCTCGCCTGAGGAGCTTAGCGTGGTTTTGTTGCCAGATTCGGGTTACGTTTGTAAATGAACTGGGCGTAGAGGAAGCAGGAGTGGATGGAGGGGGAATTTTTAAAGACTTCATGGAGGGTATAACTAAAACAGGCTTTGATGTACAGTATGGACTCTTCAAGGTATACCTCTGCACTATTTCGGTACATGTCAACGACAGTCATGTTGTGAATATCTTTAGTGTTGCATCCTTCTCCAGAATAACATTTCTTTTCGGATAATTATAATCTCATTTTAGCACCCTGTTTTTCCTGTCCGTGCATGGATTTCAGTTACGAAATATATTTAGAGCATCACCACCCGACTGCTAAGATGCAGGCTTGGCTTGGCTTGCAAAATAGGGGCCATCCAATTTGCAAGCCAAACCACACCACCCGTAGCATGCTATAAGTTCCCAAATTTGGACCGCTTTGCAAGGTCCATCCAATGGGCTATAGCGCTAAAGGTTTGCAACCCAATTTTGCAAGCCACCCAAGGCTTTTGGCCCAACCTCTTAACAAGTTCATCCGTTTTGCAAGACGGGTGGGGATGCTCTTAATAAAGCTCAGATAGGAGATTATAAAAGTTAGAGCTGCTAAGGCAATGCTTATGCTCTTCTGAAATTGTTTTCCTTTCATGCAGGAAACTGCTGATCACTTGCTATATCCAAATCCTGCATCTCAAATGGTTTCTGACGAGCATCTTCAGTATTTTGATTTTTTCGGGAAAATACTTGGAAAGGTATGCTTTTATGTTGGGGATCCATGTCTTTTATTACTGGATGAAAATTTTGTGATCAAAGTATCCGGGTCGATCATAGTGAAAATTACTATCATGGATTTGACCAAGTTGATATTGATTATTAATTGTTCGTAGATGTGCCATCTTAACTTTTCCAGTCATTGACTTGTTATTGTGCAGGCAATGTCTGAGGGAATTCTTGTAGACATTCCATTTGCAACTTTCTTCTTGAGCAAGCTCCGAAAGAAGTGGGTTTCTGAACTTTGAAAATTTCCATCTTGCAGTCTTTAATACTAACAAAGCTGATCACTTGTCACCATTATACAATTTTACCAAATGCTAAAGCTGTATAATTTGGAATATTTACCATTTTAGCATCCTATTTTTTCACGATGAACTTAATCTGCCCATTCCACCTGCTTTCTTAGTGTATACGTGGAGGCCTGACCTGCTTGACTGTCGTTTACTAAATTACAGCTACTGAAAAGGTATTGTTTTGGTGGTATCAGGACTAATTATTTGCATGATTTACCCTCCCTGGACCCTGAGCTCTATCAAAATTTGCTATTTCTCAAGGTAATTGTTTTGCCTACCTCCGGATTGTTGTTTTCAAAGTCAGCTATAGTCTAGATCTTGATAATAACAAGATTGTATCTAGATATGAAAAACACTGCATCCGGACAGGGGTGCAACTGAGCAGCACATTCTAGACCCATTGCTTTTTATGAAGGTTTAGCCTTTAAAGGCCCTTGTGGTAGTACCATTTCTAACGCTAACACAGCTTTGGACACTTCGCGTTGCTTCCGCATATGAAAATTTAATCCGATGAAGATGTGCTAATAAACTTGTGGTCCCAATAGAACTGACTCATAATATTTATTTTGTCTTCATTTTATGATAATTCGGCCCTTCTAGAACTACGATGTTACTTTTGTAGAGCTAGAATGTAGTTCCTGGTGCAGTATTTTGATATGGTTTCGCAATCGGTTGGCAATCTGTGATTGTCACCGTTATGAGTTTGTAACGTTTCACTACATTAACATTCTTGATTTGTTGTTTGATGTGTGGACGTAACAGCACTATAGTGGAGATTTGTCTCAATTAGCTGTTTATTTTGTGGTTATGGACAATGAGTACGGTGAGCAAACAGAGGTGGAGCTTCTTCCTGGAGGAAGAGACATTCAAGTGACAAATGACAATGTCATTAAATACATACACTTGGTCGCACATCATCGTTTAAATACTCAGGTAAATTTTTTACATCGCCTCTCGTTGTTTCAAAAAATTTAATCTGAAAACCCCAGTTCTTCTTTCATACAGTTGCAGTTTGACTACGTCAGCTTGTAATTCGTTATGACTATCAATGATGTCTATGTTGTATAGTTGCTTGTGCTAGATTAAGGAAGTGGCTGGTACTTCATTATTTCGTCATTTGCCTGTTCACTATGTTCTGGACATTTGTTTATCCGTAATGTCAGCACGTTCGTTACTTTCTCCCTCGTTTTTAAGACCGTAGAACCTCAGTGTACTTCTGATGATTTTACAGATACACCATCAAAGTCTTCACTTCCTTCACGGGTTTCAACAAGTTATTCACTCGGAGTGGATCGACATGTTTAATGAGCATGAGATACAGGTACAGTAGTTGTCGTTTTTGTCTGCTGCTTTGTGCCTCATATTATCTTTTCTGTTGGTGTGCTGGAACTGCAGTCTTCTTTGCGTTCAGTAAAGTTTTCTAGTTTCAAGGATGTCTCTAGCCGTCTGCTGAACTGTGGATCATCTATTCGGAGATTTATCAGACCGGGGATTCGCTGACAATGTGAGCATTGGGGTTTTGAAATGGCAAACCCTCCTGGTTTACTGAGCATATGAGGGTTCTCCGTGTCCGCAGGATGGTTGCCTGTATGATCATACTTAATAACTATGCATGCATGTATGCTATGCCTAGCTTCCTGTGCTCATAGACATTGTTTCGTGTTTTTAGATACTTATTTCAGGTTCGCATGAAGGTATGGATGTGGACGATTTGCGAAAGAATGCACATTATACTGGTGGCTATAATGAGGTGAGTTATTTTTCAAGATACCGTATATGTTCGCAATGGAACTATTATGTTAAAAGTTTTGTAATCCAATGGAAAGACTTTCTTTTTTACTCAATAATACCTCCAATTCTGTTGTGCTTCCATCTCAAGTTATTGAGATTTTGACACAGGAAACTACAAATTAATACATAACGAGTCATTTCTATCAAGCAGGAGTCGTTTCTCAATATTAAAGATGTTTATTTAACCCCTGAATGCCCAAGACCTTTTTTGAGCATCTTGGAGTTTGCTCAAAACTAAACAAACAGCCCACGTTTTGATAAGTTTATCAATTTTTAAAAATAATTTAACCGTACGAATTCAAGCTAGATGTGTTATGGATCACGTAGGAATCAAACATTATAATCCTTCAATTCATAAGTGATATTCTTATGAAAACACAACAGTACACTTATGAATTGTAAGATAATGAGGGTGTTAAAACTGCGAAAGTAATTTGAAGACTTTCAATCCTTGTTTTACATGTCTTGAGGTCTTGAAAAAAATGAGGTTAAATTATATACCATGCATAACCATAATCGATCTATAGCTACTCAAAATCTACTCTACAATTTTTTAAATGATTTCTAATGTGATTTTTCCCAAGATTTAGTGTATTTGAGGCTCATCTCCAAGAGCCTCTTAACTCTAAAACTCAAGGTTTGCAATGGACACCCCTGCACAAAATCTTGAACAGAATAATCATAAACAACTTTTTTTCAAAATCCGATTTTTGATGCTTAAAATCGACTTTGAAAGTTATTTAACTGAAAATGAAAATACTGAAAATAGTAATTTTGTGAGAGTTTATTTTTAAGTTCAAAGTTTAGTTGACACCAAAATATGGTGACTTGCGCATTTAGGGGTTAAAGCTAGTCGAATTGGTGTCCCTCTTTGTAATTCTTATGGTTGGTGGATGTTCCATGAATATGGCAGAATCATCCTGTCATCGAAATGTTCTGGGAGGTCGTTCAGAAATTGGAATTGAAATTGCAACAAAAGTTTCTGAAGTGAGTACACTCGTCCCATGAAATGGAAATCCCTGTTTTTCTCCTCGTAGGGTTTTGCACTACCACCTGGATATAATAGAAGTTTAGGAAGAATGAGCTCTGAATTAGATCTTGGGTTTCTCTTCATCCCGTGTCCTTGCGATTGAATCAATTTTAAAATCTCTAATTATGTATCCAGCAGTCTTATAAAGGTGGTTGTACCTTCTGATGTGAAAACATGTAGAGCTGCAGTTGTTGTATGTGGGGAATGGCATTCGTAGCTAGTGGGACCATAGTTATTAATGAGTTGATTTTTGCATCGTCCAACTCTGCAGATTCGTCACTGGTTGTTCACGTGGACCGCTCCTCGGGTTCAAGCATCTGGAACCGCAGTTTTGCATTCAAAGGTACGTCTAAAATCGAAGAAATGAAATCATCTGCAGTTACAAGATACTTTTCGTTGCAAGTTCTGTTTCCGGGATGACATTTGGGTTCTGCGAGACTCCTAAAATTTTCTTGCAGACCATGAAAACTGACATTCTTACTCTGACGTACTCTTTTGAAGAACCAGGTGACGAATTAGCTCAGTGCTGCTCACAAATGCACAATTTTTTTCAAATGATTTTAGATGCTGATGCTGATTTGTCTGCAGAGCTGGGCTTGATGATGGATCTCAAGAAACCCTCGATCGGTTACCAACATCAGCAACATGTATGAACCTTCTCAAGCTTCCTCCTTATAAAAGGTGATTCAAAAGCTCTATCTCTCTAGAATGTGATGTTTGCTGGTTTGCAATCAATCTATGGTTGATTTCTCTGTCTGAATCATCATTCGAACCCTAGGATACAGAGTTTGGCAGTTGAACATTTCCAGCGGAATAGGAACAAACGAATGTTAATATGGAATGTGACATCTAAGAAAACGTATGACTGAAGCCTTTCTTTTTTTACGCAGTAAGGAGATCATCCACGAAAAGCTTCTATACGCCATCACTGCTGGAGCTGGTTTTGATCTGAGCTAGTCTTGATTTTGACGAGCTGGTAAATTGTGACGGACAACTCCACGCTGCTCTTGTCGAATTTCATAGTGATTCGATTTAAAGACTAAGTATCTTAGTTCCTCTCGGATAAATATGAAGCGTCTATTGTTCCATCGGATCCTGGTTGCCAATCAGGATTTATTTTTGGTTCAAAGACTAGGCATACACCTAAGTGACCAGCCAGTGTAAAAATTGCTAGTGTTTCACAAGCTGTGAGACAACCTACGAAAGTTGTCCCGAGTTTGTTGTGATAACTGCCACAGTATTCATTTAATCGATGTAGATAAGTCCGATGTGATTCTTCATTCGTTACCGTCGAGAAAGCTTAAGACAAGCATGCTTGTGTCCAGGTCCTTAGCCGCGTATCTGCCCAAGGTCATGGAGTTTACTTAAATGCAGCAGAACTGCGCTTAATTTCACCTCGGATGATGAGCCTATACATTTTGAGAGAATCACGATAGTATGGTAGAGCACATAATCGATGAATCAGGGCTTTGTAACGTCTGAAAGGACAAGCCTGTCACCGAGATAGTTAGCCAAAAAAATGTTCCAATTCCTGGATGAACTGGTGCATTCTTCATTTCTAGTAGCAGTACCTTGGAAACCATTCATTAGACACTTTTGGTCCTCTCCAGCATTGTAGGGTTAACCATGCAAGGATGGAGCCTGTGTAACTTACGCAAACTTCTACACTCTCCGTTGCCACAAGTTTATTGCTTCAAACACGATGGTGTTGCAACCCCTATTGAGTTCTTGGCATTAAGTGTGTTGCTTGAATTAGATGATTCTATTATTTTAACATTACCAATTATAATTTTCAACACAATTAAATATAGGTTTCAATTTTGATGCTACATGACATATTAGAGCTATGGAATATGAGTCCTTGTGACTTTAATCCTTGAGTGCCCTAGCACCTTAAATTTGGCCTCTTAAAAATGAAAGGTTGTCCTATTTGGCTATTATAATCTTTTCAATGATATGGTGAAATGATTTGTCCTATCCACCACATATTCTAGGCCTATCTCCACTACCAATCAATATGGTAAATTTTTGTGGATCTTGATTCGGGTGATAGTTTGATTGGAATGAGTTCAAAAGGGTGTGGATTTTGGAAAATACGTGTTGGGCACTTAGGGGTTAACCCATTAAGAATTGTGGTTGATTTGGGAGGTGGGCAAGATGTTTTCTAGTCCAAAGTTGAATATGATATAAAAAAAAATACCAAACTTAGATGAATTTGGGAGATCTGACTATATTGATTGAGAAAGGCATGAATGTTAGGGGTTCCACAATACATTTTATGGCAATTGACAATTCCCAATTTAGATTTGTGCATTGATTTGCCTTTTTTTAGCTTGTATTTTGTTTCTTTTTTCAGCCCCTAAACTACATGCCATCATAGAATTTCCTTATCTTTGGCCCTATACATTCATTTCCAATTCCCTATACCGTCCCCTTTCATCCAACCTGAAATTCATTCTAAAACTTTGGCTACTAGTGGAAAAGTATAAATTTCAACCATAAAGTGGTCAACCAAACCTTAATGGCTTAAGTCTATTTTGTTTATCTTCTCATTCGAGTCCTGAGGGGGACACTTCTTAAAGGTACTATCCAAGTATGTGAGGGCTTATATAAGGTTCCCTTAATTTAAATTCAAGGTAAAAATCATATACTTTTTTGGAAAAAATATGGAAAAATAGATATAATTAACAAAATGTGTCTTATAATCATGATTACTAGAAAAATGTTAGAAATAAATACGATTGGATATATATGTGTAATATATTACTTGTTAGTAGGGTCGATTTGGAGGTCCATTTCTTTGTGACTAAAGCTATAAAGTTGTATCATTGGATTCCTTACATGGCTTTTTCTGCAAAGCATCTTGGAGTTAAATGTGGATAGTATGTTTTAGGATAACAATGTTGCATCTCCCTCATGCTATGGGTTGTGTTGTAATTTGTAACGAAGGTCTATTGCCAATGCCATTAGTTTTGTTGCTTGTATGATTGAAGTTCTTAGTTGTCAAAAATGAGTTATTTGGTTTTTAACTTTTTGTATGCAACAATAGAAAAATCTCAATTATGGTTGCTCATTTTTCCATTTTTGAAGTAATATTAATACTTTAATCTAATACAAGATGCCCTAGAATTTTGTACATGTTGAATTATAATTAAACATAGTTGATAATAAATTGGCTAAGTGAACTTAGAAAATTAACAAATAATACGATGCCAAATTACAAATCACGTTTGAATAATGCTCCCATAACTCAAGTGTTAGCAATTTTTTATGAGGAGTGTATGCCCCAAATTTTCACCTTAAACAATCTCCTATACTACCAAGAATTGCCACAAAATTTCAAAGGAACCAATAATGGTGTCATGGAAATATACTCTAGAGGAGTTCTCAAAGATTTATCACATCATATGTCTATTAATGGAGGGTATAAATTGAAATAATAGAAGACAAATCCTTTTTGACAAAGAATTTGGAAGGCTAGAGTTTTTGCAAAAGCCAAATGGTTTTGATAGAAATGTTTTGCTATTCCGTATAATATTAAAATTCTACATTTGTAGATGGCTTCTAAATTTCATTACTAGCTGACTTGAAACATTCAAGTATCTCTTCAAATCCATGTATGTTGCTTCTAGAATCATCTTAGTAACCCCAATGATTTCCTAGTATCCTCTAAGTAGATCCCAACTTTGGGGGAGGAAACTATGAGACATAGTGATAGTAGAGCATAGATGAAGGAAACCTCAATATTAGGAACGCAAGCCTTGGAGCCTTTATAGCTACTCTTGTTTCTTGTACTTCTTTATGTAGTACATTTATTTTGTGCAACTCTTGAAGGTTTCTTGGTCTTGCTATTTGTGTGGTTTCATATCTCCTTTGTTTTGAATATGGATTGATTTCTTGTCTTTGATAGGGGATACTTCAATTATTTGAATGATATCTTTTCACTCTTCAAAAACATAGGTTCTAATTTTGAGGTGTATGACATGAAATTTTAAAATAACTTTTTGAAGTACAAATTTATTTATAACCCTACTAAAAATTTTAAGCATTATAAATTATTTATAATTTAAATAAAATTGATAATGTAGAACTTTTGGTTGTATAATAATTTTTAAATATGAATTCTGAATTTAACAAACCACAAGTTTGAAATTTCACAATTTACAGGTTCTGAGCTTTGAGGAATTTAAGGCTTTCAATTATTCGTTAGTAGAAGCATATAGAGAAGCACAACCCGAATACCCCACCCCACCCCCCATCACTCTGTCTACATCTCCATAAATCAATATAATCAATGTACCTACGCAGAAAGTAACAATTTCAGCACCTCTATCCCCCCAAAATAAAACTTTGACCCATCATAACTTTTGCATACGGTATCCAAATGCTGCATTCTTCAATGCGTTGGAACCTCCTCTCCCTGGAGGACATTAAGTCCTTCATTCGAACTGGGTCCCGTAGAGGCAGATTTACCTTGGGAAAAATGCAAGAATTTTTTATTTTTTGCACATTATTTTTTTTGCAAATTCTGAATTCATATTTGCAATCAGGGAACCCAAATTAGCTGGGAGAGGTTTAGAACGTACCCTAGATACAACTCAAAATAGGGGGCATTTTTTTTCTTTTACCCCCAGATAATCCACAAAATTATCCTATAGGGCCCAGTTCAAATGGAGGATTTAATGTCCTACCCTCTCCCTTGCCAACAACAAAAAATATTAAAATTTGACCAAGTCTAATAACAATACTAACTAGGCACAATATAGCCAAAAGTATCAATTTGGCCACTCCGAAACACCCGCCACTCACTTCTTGTAATCCTTAAAGGACAAAGCCCCCACAACCAAGGTAGTTAGCAAAACTACTCTGATTGTTGAACCAATAGGTGCATTTTTTTTTTCTACGCAAAATGTCCGCTTCAATGTTTAACCCCTCAATGATGCGATGGACATTTTTTGTCCAATGAACGTCAAGGAATTCTCCTCTGTAGGTCAAAATTGCAACTATTCATCCTTGGAATGAGGGGTGAAAAGAAAAGATCTTCTACAATAGTTTGACTCCCAATGAGTATTTTTTATTTTTATAAAGTAGATGATGTCACACAGTTCCAGAATGGCTGATTTCCATGGTCACGAGCCCGGCGTTCAAGGGTTAAGGGTTAAGTTCCTCTCTCCCGTGGCTGTGGCGTACCGTACTCTGTTTGTAGTCATTTCAAAATGGGCTTAACTTTAAGGTTTCTCAAAAGCAGTGAGAGAAAAATGCGACATTGGCATTGAACAGATAAACACATGTCCGTGAATGACTGAATGGAAGGGACTGTGTACTACCCCACTGGACCACCGTCACTCCGCCTCACTCAGGTCTGGCACTCAGCCAACTGAAGGCCAAGGGCCAAACAGCTAAAGTTATAATAAGTCAGTCTTCATTGAAGCCCCCAACCAAACCAAAAGATTCCGGCCACCAAAACAGGCAGATTTTTTTTTCCTCAATTCAGCTACCACTCATGTGCTTGAACATGTCAATGGCAATCCAAAGTCATCCAAGCATAACTTAACTTAGACGTACCAAAAAACAAAAAACAACAACGACAATATCATGGTCCATTGGAGACTTAAAATCAGCACTTAGCCCTTGAAAAAGGACGTTAGGCGTGCACCGCCATTTTTTTGTCCGATGAATGACAAAGAGTCCTTGTATGTATGTAAGACAAAAGTACAATTATTTGTCATGGGGATTTTGTATGAAAAAGGAAAGGTCTTCTACAGTAGTAGTTTGACTTTTGGTGAATGCTTTTGCATTTTGGGGGGGGTTGAGCTGGTGATTCACATGGTAGCAAAAGGAATGATTTGTATGGTCATCAGCTTGTCTTTTAAGGATTAAAACCAACACAAACATTTAACTATTGACATTTAAAACCAACATCTTTTTCTAAACCCAACATTTGAAGATTCTAGTCTAAAATTTACTCATGATGTTCATGAGAGTCTATCATAGTGTTGGTTTTAGAAACTTACCTATTTTGAACGTATTGGAAATTTATAGTTTATTCATCCAATGTCTAGAAAATGTATTTCTAAGAGACTCTAGAATTCCCTTTTGACTACCAATAAGACCCCTACAAAAATTCAACATAATAATGGAATTGTGATGAATTGCTTATTTCGTTGGATTTAGGTGTACTAACCTTATCATTGATAAATCTCCAATAGAAACTACTATAGCTTCTTATAGCATACCATTTCTGTGCATGGCATAACCATAGATAAAAGTGACTAAATAAGCATATGATATATTATCCGCAACAAGGATTGAATACACATAAGTTTCTATTAGTAAATTATCTTTGCTTTTGTTGAGTCTTGTTGGTAATCACTATAAGAAAAAATAGTGTTTGATCTAACATGAAAATGAACTAATATATGTTGGTTATTTCTATTGGTTAGGACATCTTAATTTGGACAATAATCAACACAACTATGTTGATTTTATTTTGTGATTTGATCAAAATTTCTATTATCATAAAATCCGCCACATTAGTTGCCATGTAGGCAAAATCCGCCATGTAGATAGGACTATAAAATTAAATTTTAATTCATTGAGGAAAAAATTATACTCAAAGTATGTTTAATTGATTGTTGAATCAACTAAGCAAATTTCGATTTTGGTCACAATCAACATATTTTTGATAATTGTTAGTTTTTCCAAGAAATTTCGTCATTGGATAAATGAACAAAATTCCTTTTTTTTCACAATCAACACAAATCAATTGATCTTGTGTTGATTAGGGCCACCTTTTCTTGCAGTGAATTGAAAGAGGATTCTTTAGGTTTATTGGCATACATTTTTAGGCAACATATTTATAAACAAAGAAATTTCAAATAGTTTGAGCAAGGTGCATTTAAAATCGAATCCCAATTTTCATGAATAGAAGTCGTACATTTTAGGCAAGAATCTATAAGGGGTTGAAAAGAATCACAATTAAGTTCACGTAGTTTATCATGAACACCAAATAATGTCACCATGTGTTTGCTTTTTGGAAAAGAGGGTAAATTTTGTAGAATATTCTTTAGAGTTTCAACTTTTAAAATATTAAGAAATACGATTGTGGTCTCAACATGGTTTGTTTTTAGTATTCAGCTCAAAAGGTGGAACATTGGAATATCAAGGTGACAAAAATTGTCCTTACAATGAATTAGATATAAGGATTTATGATTCCTCCAATTAGAAATCATTGTCACACAAGTAATCTCTTATTCTACTTGCATGGTGTTGTATTGAGCTTGACGAGGTTTTAATGTTTAATTGACTTCCAAATGGAAAATGTCAATTGTTAAATTATCAATTCCATGATGTATGTTGTACCATATTTTAGTACATAATTTATATTCTATGAGTGAGATAAGGTGCATATAAGGTTCCCTTCAACCATTGAAGGGTGAAAATAAAATGAATGACATCTCCTACAGTACAGGGCCTTTACTATGTAACTGCAAGCAATGTTTTTTGTTTTTGTTTTCAGACAAAGGATTATGTGGCCTTTCTTTCAAGAAGGTTTTGTATTTCCTGGCTCCTTCATTTGGGTATTTGAATTGAAAGAGGCCAATTATGAGTATGCAATTTTGAATATATAATTTTTATATGCAATATTTGTATGTTATGGCTGTGCATGATGGATAAAATGAGGTTTTGGAAACATTGTGGCAACAATTTGCAAGGCCATGATGACAGTCTGACATTTTTCTATACACTAACCCCATTTTTTTTCTATGGGCTTGAAACTGCCCAGTTTTTTTTGAGGCAATTGGGCATTAAATTGCCTAAAAATAAAACACTGCCTTCAAGTGCCTTTCCCAGGATTTTTTGTGTGTGGCTTGAATTAAGCTTATCTACCTGTGAGCAAATGACAGGTCACCCTCCTCTTGATTGCAGAAACATGAGGTAATCTTTGAATTTATTGTTTTGTAAGTAAAATTAAATGCAACACTTAGTCTAGGGCAGCAGATTAAAAGGATGGTCAATTTTGTCAGTAACTTACATTGCTTAATTTTTACACTTTTGCATGAGCATGGCAGTTACACATCAATCAATCATGAGCATTCCTTAGGAACTAAATTAAGAAAAACAGCCCATTGTGGTCAAAATTAAGAGTTTGCCCTCATGCCATTCCTGAAATTTTAAAACTTTTTTCCGAAGTAAAGGCAAATGTGAGAAACGGTGAAAGGAATTTAATTTTCTTTTTTTGAAAAAATATGAATTTGTTATCAGTTTTTGAAGTCTGATGTCCAGCAAGGCCTAAAAGAGTCTGTAGATAATCCGAGAACCAACAAAAAGTGTATTCACAATGGTTATCTAACTCACCTATAGCAATCACAATATTTCATAACCTAGAAGGCCCCAATAAGTCACTTCCTACAATGAATTTATATTGAAAAGTTGAAAGTTCCTAATGAGGTCACTAATCACTCCATTACTACTAAGGTAAAACAGCCCATTACAGACACTTCCTACAATGAACTAATACTAAGAAAATGAAAATTCCTATTGCAGTCACTAATTATTCCATTCCAATTAGCTAAGACATTGAATGTGGCCTAAATCTCAATAACTAAAAGAAAACTGTAATGGGGTCATTCTTAGGAGTTTGCAATGAGCAAAAGGTTTATAATGGGTTGTTTTACCTTACCTAAGACATACATTGATTGTAGCCCAAATCTCATTTCTTGAAAAAAAAATCTAGTAATGGTGTCATTCCCTAGGGGTCCTCTTTAGATCTTTTGACCTTAATGGATTGTTCAACCTTATAAGGTAGGGACTCCCAAATATGCTACCTTTTTTTTAATTCATAGTTACTATTATTAGATTTGTCAATTATTTTTACATATTCTCATTGGCAACTAAAAGAAATTTAAAGAGGATTTCAACACACTAAAAAATGTTTCAAGTTGATATTCTATACAAAAATTTTAAAGGGTCAAGGTTTTTTTCTGTAGATGTCCTAAAATCATTTCTTCTCATTAGAGGAGTTTTGGGAGGTCTAGAGGGTCGTTTCGGGCTTGTTCCTGGCGTTGTTCCCCCAATATTTTGGGAATGACCATTGTCAGATTTTATTATATATTTTTAATTTAAAAAAATCTATAATGTAAAAGAAAGTTGAAAAAAAAATTCTTTCCAAAAAAACAGTGACGTGGCAATTGTTGTGCCACATCAGGCAGTTGCTATGGGGCAGTTCCCAGGGTTTGGGAATCCAAAGGAATACACAACCCTCTAGACCTCCCAAAACTCCTCTAATGATAGAGGTAGATATTGATTAATTGGATGTATATAGAACGAAGATGGTGCTTTGGGGTAAGTGGTGCATTCAAGAGTTGCCACCTTAAATTAAGGTAGACCAACCCATTTCTGCTAGCTTCCTATAACCGCTATTCTATTTTTGGCCCATCTCCACCATAAAACTCACCCAAATCCATTCACTATTTTGACAATTTTAGTGCATTAATTCCAACTTGGGTAACATGTCAACCTTTGATTGGTGGATACTCCAATGCTAATAGGTACATGTAATGGCGGTTACAGGTTTAGGATAGGACATTTATGACTCTAATCTAGTGGTGGTTTTGTAATTTAGGACAAACCACTTTAGAAATTCATAGAAATTACAATTTTTATCAGAAAATTATAATTCTACTTGGTTTTGATTCGTGAAACATGCGAACACCTCTAAAAAATATTTTCCCCTCCTAGAGTTGGTCTTAATATACTTGGATTACTAATCAGGGTGGTAATAGGTTGTTCTACATTACACCAAGGTAAAGGAGGCAACCCATTTCCAACCACTTAAGTTGTTACACATATTTGGAGGGTGAGTTTCTTGGAGGGGGGGGGGGTTCTAGTGTGCAAAAATAGAGTTAAGAAAAGTTTCCATAATTTTCCAAATTTTTATTTTGCAAAACATAATTACTATGAATTTTTGAGCAGAAGATTCTGTTCCTCCCACTTTTATCATATAGACCTTCATGTTTCCCACAAGGGTTGGTTGCAAAATCCACCCAAAAATGTGGAGAGTGTTGTAAAACAATCACAATGTGACACAACTGCACGGAGAATTGTGCTACTATTAATATCTATCATCTCCTCCTGCGTGGAAAGAGAATAGTCTATTTTGCCAAAAGGGGGCGGTGATTAGAAATGGGTAGCCTCCCTTAGGAGTGTTTGGTTGGTTCTGGATTGAAGAGAGGTGATTTTTCCTATGTGTGTATTGTATCCATGTACCTTGGTCATCGTTGTTGGATTTTGAAAAAGGAGTCCCTATTAAAGCACAAATACGGGTGCTATGTAAGAAAATTGGCTTAAATAAATAGGGAATTTAATATTTTGAAGCCCATGCACAACTCAAATTATGCTAACAATATTTGTTATATATAGGAAGGGGGGTGCAAGTTACAATCCACCAATTTGTTTGTTTTTTGAAGGGGGTATAGTCCTCTAGTTCTTTTTTTTTGATAAATTATTTGTACAATTTTGTGCACTTAGTATGCATCCTTGTCCAATTTAATATAGTTTGAAATTTTTAACCAATTTTCAAAATATGAAGCATTTTTTATAAAAAAAATCTAGAGTTATGTGTATATCAAGAAAAAATTTCATTTTTCATTTACCTAAATAAATTATTTGCAAGATATAAAATTGCAAAAACTCTCATTTAATAATACTTTGACCAAACAACGACAATACTTCGAGGTTAAAAAATCCCAATTGTAATTTTAGATTTTAATTGTCAATCCCACCTAAAGATTTGCACTCTAAATGAGATCCTAAAATTAAAATAATCCAAAAGTGTTAGAGGAGAATTGAACCCAAGAAGGAACCACTTCATGGAACAAAAATTTGGGTGGGAAAGAGCCTTCTCAATTCACTAATTGAGCCAAGTTTTGCATGACAAGCTCAAATATATGTCATGATTATCCAACTCATCTTCACAATCTCATCTCCACTACCTAATCCATCTCTAAGATTTTTTGACTTAGTAATGGAGGATGGCTAGCACATGCCTCCGACAAATTTTCACATGCCAAGTGGGCACTATGGTGATAGTAATGATGATGTGGACAAAATCATATTCTCCTCAAATCCTCAATGAGTATTAAAATTAGTAAAAAAATCTCAAAGCCTTTCAATGGGTTCATTTCTCACCTAATGGTTTCTAATATGGAAAAATAATTAATCATCTAAAAAATATCAATATCAATAATTTTATAATCTAAAATTAAAAATTCAGTTTTTTGATGATTTAATTCCATGTGTTTGTGTATTAAAAAGATTTAGAGTTAAAAACTTCATCCACAACCTTCTTTCTTTTCTTTTTTAAAATTTAGGGTGCATCAAGGCACAATGATAGTGCCATGAATAGTCTACTACTTTTTTTATCCTAAAGAGAGCTCATTTAAACTAGTAAAAGAGTTTTTGAATTTTTGACAACTTCAAAAGTGAATAATGTGATGTTCTATCTTAATAAAAACATTTAAAATATTAAGTCACAATTTAATGAATGTTTTTTTGAAAATTTAGAATATCCTAAGGAACAATGAAAAATAGTGCTTTGCAAGATGAAACTATTGCATTGTACCTTGCAAATGTCCCTTAAAGAAATACCAATGCAAAGTAGAATTTGAGTACAATCTATATTCTATGGTAATGTTTAGACTCTTGGAAATGACACAAATCATATTTCTTTACAAATTAAATCAAATTTTTGTATTGTACATTAGCAATCTAATTATGTATCTTGGTGATTTGATGGACCCACGTTTATTGTGTTATATGAAAGAACTTGATGAAAAATTGTGCAAACTAATGGCTTTGCACAATTTAATATGGAGTTATTAGAATAACAATAGTGAACTATGGAGTATTTTTTCATTGAAATTGTAAACATATTTCAAATAAAAAAAACTATAGAGAAAAAAATACTCTAATCTATACAATGAGGTCTTGCTTGTTTAATGTTTGTAGTCAAGAAATGCATCTTTGCAATTGTAAAGCCAACAACTATCTTAACCCTTGAATGTAAGGCCTCAAATTGGATGAAATAATGATCAAGCAATTATTGTTCATTGCAAAACATGGATGATTTCCATTTTTTTTATGTACAACTTTGTTCATGGTGTATTTATGTAACCAATAGTACAACCATTTCAAGATTTGCAATTGCTTTCAATTGCCTTTGAAATCATAGTATTTTCTTTTGGATGCCAAATGCAATTTTAAATTCAATCATACTTCCAAACTTTGCATGAAATTTTTAAAGAATGAAAACGTGACAACCTATCTTGATGAAGATGTGATTGTGGATCATGACATTATACACTTGACATAATAGATTGAGTTTAGTTCAAGTCATATTATTTATTTTCATGTTTAGTTTAAGATATTGTTTTAGATAACATGAATCTCCTTTGTAGATTATTTTAGAACTTTGTTTTTTTGCCCAAAAGAATTGATTTTGATATTTGAAGTGACTTTTTGCTATTAAAAAGACACAAGCAAGATGAAAATTCCCAATTCTAGTTTGAATTTGTCTTGGAAACTTTGGAAATTTCTTAAAATAATCACTTTAGTGCAATTTGAATTTGAGAGCCTCCATCCAAGTTTATAAGTATAGAATCACATGGAAATTTGGTTTCACTATAATGTGCTATTCAAAAATATGCACCTAAGATGAAAGTTTAAAATTTATAATGAATTTGGTATGAATTCTCTTCACTTTCTTCAAAAGTTTCCATTCTCATAGTTTCAAATCTTTGTAGAATAATATGATATTTTTATGATTTATTGAAGACATTCAAATTCATCTTTAAAAACTTAAAAATTAAAGATTTCACATATAGTAGCAATATAATGCATTCTTAATGAAGGAATTTGAAGTTGGACTATATGATCATTATTTCTATATTGGATATCTGATAATGTCTTTCTATGAATTTAATAGATCCTATTGTTGTCTAATTTTTTGAGATAGAATTATAGGTAGGTCTATTGTTTGTTTAATTTTTTTCTTAATTTTATTTATTTATACTTTGTTTGTTTAAAGATCTTAGTTTGAGCTCCAAATTGTATAATGTCCTAGTAATAAAAGAATCTATTGTTAGTACTTGAAACTTGTTTTGCTATTGCAAATAGATTATAGATGAGGACTTTGTAGGCAATAGGTGAATATAGTATGCATTACAATTGGCATTCACTATTTTTTCCGTCTTTCTAAAACTATTGAACACATGCAAAAACAAAACAACATGGTCAATTTAAGATGAGGTCTATAAACTAACAAACTATTCAAACAACAAAATAAAAGTAGGGAAAGTTAAATCCAAACAAGCAAAAAGACTTAGGAAATCATATCAAAAACATCAAGAATCTAAGTACAAATTGAAAGCATTATAGTTACACCCTAAGCAATCACAACATATTTAAAAATTGTAACTATCATTGTTCTTCTAGAATCAATTATAGTAGAAACTAAAACATCACCCAATACCCTAGCTAATAATAACAACATCCTAACTTGAAAGCAAAAGTGTCTATTACCTTCATCATATAAATTACTATTTTTTTTCTCTCTCTATATATATTAATACCAAACATACCAAATGGAACCACATCATCTAAAAACAATCATACATTTGTAAAACAAAGGAAAAACTAAGTAAAGCTAATAAAACATTACTATACAACTATTAAAAACCAACACCTCCACATTGAAAACATAAATACTACAATGACAATTGTTACCTTTACTATTGCCACGAGGCAAAAGTGTAATAAATAACTTGAAAAGAATGCACAAACATGAAGTGCTAACATGCAATGAAACTGAATTAGAAATAAGAAAAAGGACTAGAAGAAGAAGACCGCGAAATCTAAGAATTTGCAATGGATAAGGCTTATTTTCATCCTAAAAGAGTCTAGTAGATGACCATTCATTCTCGATACATAATAAAATTGAAAATCATGATTGCTAAATTCTTAGATTTAGTACTTGTGCTTAGTCAAACTAGCCATCAGATAAAACTTTAGTTTATACATTCCCCTATGTTGAATTTGACATTAAGTTTGATGCCTCCCCAAGTATATGTTAATTATAACTCCTCAAATCCTATTTTTTACATGTCTTCTTGTAATGAATAAATTTTAAATTTCTTGATTGATTCTTTTCAAAAGACTCACGTACACTTCTAAGAGAAATGCCTAATACAACCCCTAAGATTTTGCATTGCTGTGTAGTTCTTAATTAGTAGTGTGCAATGATTGATGATATTGTAAATATTACTGGCAACAAATATTGAAATTTATAGTTCTTTTTGTCTTTAAATTGCATATATTAGCTTATAGGTGGAGACTGATAGAATAGACAAACTAAAGTTGTGGCAACAATCTCATTTTAAGACATCAATACATTTTGTATTACTTTATTTAAAATAATAAATGATGATTAATACAAAAGCATAAGAACAAAAATCAAATACAAATCATTGTAATTATGTGATTTTGTCAAGTAATAGTGGCTTGTATAGAAAGAAGGCAAGAATTTGAAATTTTGAAGTTATGTAACAATGTAGATGTTGAATTTTATCAATTTCATATTATCTATTTTAGAAAATATATAAAAAATATAAAAAATAAAAATTTATACAATTGGCTAAATTTGGTATATAGTCTTTTAATATTTTAATTAATCCATAAATCCATAAATTGGAAGTTAATAGCAATAGAGGCCTCAAAGTTTGTGAGTACAAATTACATCCCTGAATATAAACTGCAAATTGATGTTATATGTAAAATTAATTTCACTATAAAAAGTTTGTACTATTTAGTATCATAGTATGGAATAGAACTTAACATGATATAAAATTATTTTTTTGTTAACACATAAAAATAATAATAATAAACATTAATAAAGATGTTTTTTCAACCTATAAGGAATGCTAGTATACAATCACCTTATGATTCATGGCTAGGAAAACTTCAATATAATCATTTTGATCTTAGAGAGACCTTCCAATTTTTTTGGATGTTGTTATTTTTTTTAAACAATCAAAATTTTAATATTAGATAATAATTTTGGATGCGTAGTAAGATATCTAAAATCATATTAGTAGGTTCTCAATTTTCTTTGTGCTACCAATGATACTTGATTGGAGATTTTGAATTCAGTTTGTTGATATCATTCATGATATTAAGTATGAACTTATCTTAATGTGAATACAATATTGATATTAGAGATGAATATCATTCAGTAGAAGAATACAATATTGATATCAATAATACTTAGACCCCTTTCAATCTACTATGTCTTAACTCTCCATGTCTTTAGGTATTATTTGTTTGATTGTAATTTTGAAAGCAATTCCTTGTAAAATCTATTGCTACTACTTCTATATAGTCCCAAGTATGTAATGTTGCTTTTCACTACTTCTAAGCTTATATTTGGATACAAGTTAAATTATTCTTTTATACATGATGACTAGGAAATTTATTTGGTATTTGTTTGTTGTTAAGGCAAAAGCATGCACGTCTGCACAAAATTGTCCCAAGTCCCTTTCATAATAACCTCACTAGTAGTATTGGTTTGATAGTATATAATCTACCTACGCATAAAATGGACTTTCCATTGCTTTTGCGTGAAGGTCCAACTTTAGTCAAATTTACTTCTATTTTTTCTCTAGTTAGCATGATGTTTTGAATTCCATTCACATAGCTCAAAAAGTAAATCATCCATAGAATATGGTATGCCGGCCGTTGTATCAACAATATGCTTTCCCCTTTTTCTTCTTCCGTAGTTGCTAGAAATGTCCCATTTATGACATTTAAAAAATGCCCCCCCCCAAAAAAAAGGAAATTAAAAAAAAAAATTAAAACCTCATGATTGCTATATTTGCAGACAAAAAAGTACCTCGAATTTCAAGTAAAGTCTAGTAAGCGGTTCGCCACTACTCCAGAGGGGGTGCTCGGCCCCTCTCCTTGGAGAACGAGACTTGACCGGGCGACGCACCTATTTATACCCGGCGTATTTCCCGGGACCCGGGCCTAAGATTCTGCGTCACTGCCGTAATCCCGAAGGCCCCAATACAGAAATTTCTCACCAAAATAGCCTCAGGTCGCCGTTTGGCCGTCATCGTGATCCGCCACGCGGTCACTGCCGGCTGCTCACATCTGCCCCTCCTCAGGCCTGACCTGACGTGACCTACCGCAACCTACCGCGCCGTGACGCGCCGTGAAGTGACGCGTCATGGACTGGGGGTCCTTTTTATCAACTTCCCTTCCCCACCCTATCGACCGCACTCGTTATTCCATCGATTTGTCTCGCACGTTTCACGCTTGAGCGGAGCTGCTGCGGTGCTGCGTTCGTCTTCCCTTGCGGCCATGGCCACACGACGGGTTGCCACACCAACCAGGCGGATGAGATCTGTAGTAGGAGGTGGTCCTCCATCTGCTCTTCTTCTTCTTCTCCTTCTCCCTCTTCTTCTCTCTCCTTTTGCTTTTTGCGTGGAGGTAGTAGCTTCTTAGTTTGGGACGCAGTAGTGGTCTGCGCAGTGGTGGAGGTTGGGGGATAGTAGTAGTAGCGCTGTTTTCTGGATGTGGAGGTCGGGGGTTGATGCTGTTCTGTGGCCGTTCGTGTTGCGAAGGAGGAGGCCGTGCGCCTTCCATCGGGAGCGAGGCAGGTTCAGGAGGCGGGCGTGATTTGCGGCAGAGAAGCTCTAGGAGGTGGATGTGTCGTTGTTAGTGTGGTAAGTGATCTCTTTTTCTTTTCTTTGACGTGGAGTGGACTAGGGAGGCGGAGGGACGGATGATTGTCGCTTCGGCTGTGTGGATTTTGGTGACGGGGAGCGTAAGGTCTGGTGATGTGGTTCTTTGCTTTCTTTCGAGTGGAAGTTGAGGTGTTGGCTTCTTCTACACGTTAAGGGGACTATCTAGGTGGTGTGGTGACGGAACTTTGTCGGAGGTGGTGAGTCTTGGCTTTAGCTTCATAGTTGACCACGTCGGAGCGGGGCCCGATTTCTGTGGAGATCGCCTTTATTCTATGAAATTTGTTGGATGATTGCCTTGGAGGCTTTATCTCCTGGATTATATGGATGGCATCGGTGATCGATTTCCAATTTGGTTAGTAATGAGAGGTGGTCCCTTTAAGTGTAGGGGACGAACTAGTTTCGCGCTTCTACTTTGTCGGGGGTTTGTGCAGCGATTTGATGAGTTTTCGCTTAGCTCCTTCTTGTGCACCGTCAGGCTTTTGGTGAGCGGATTTCGATTTCCGTGCATTTGATCTGAATTGTTAGATGACCGTTGTGGAGGCTGGATTGCGAGATGCTCGACCTTCAATTTCGTTTGGAATGAGCGGAGGCGACCGCATGTTTAGGGAAGCTGTGTTTGCCGTGAGCCCTACTTCTGCTCAATTTGTTTTGTGAAAGACCTTCTGTTGCCCTTAGATCTCCTGGACTTGCTTTGAAAGCGTGATTGTGCGCGTTCTTGCTTGCGCACGTTACGTTCTTTCATCTTCGATTACGTGCTGCACGTCGAGCGGATGTGAGTTTTTTGTGCAACGAAAGTTTCTGAAAGAGCTTTTGCGCATCGCGCTTCGAAGTTAAACTTTCTTACGTCGAGAAATGAAACGCATTCGAATGGAGGTTTTAGTGAAGTTTGCTAGAAACGTGTGCGGAAGGATGTTGTCGAAATCTTGCAAGCGACATCCCTGACATGTGCTTCTGATGGGACGGTTTGTTGTACCACAAGGTTTTGTTCAATTCTTCTATATTGTGAACAGGTTTCGGAGAAATTATTGATATTCTTTAGGTTTAGTGCCTCCATTAAGTACTGTGCACGGAGTCGCCATGCCAGGGTGCTGCAGACGCTTGTGATGGTTTGAAATAGTTTTCCGTTTGTTTGGTGCCGATCTTTTGAATCTGGTATTACTGTTACTGTTATTGTGCCCTGTTATTAGATCCACCACGTTTTCACATCGTCTTTTAAGTCAGCTGTTATTGTTTATCGTAGACGTTCTTCTCCTGAACCTTGGTCCTTCTTGCAGGTGTTTACTTCGGCTCAAGGCATTGGAGAAGCTTAAGGCTGTTCTTGCTAGAAGGATGTGTCCAATCCTTGGAGACATGGAGATTTTACCTCCTGTCACTTGGGTTGGGATAGGTGTTTCTGCCGGTTTTCTGGGACTTGAATCTTACGTGTTGCAGCAACCCACTCCAGGGATGGATTTCTTGGCAGCGGTGCCACCGCTGCGTCCTGGTTGCTTGGATTTTATATAGTTCACACTCTTGAAGTAATCACCCTCTTTGGAGATGAGTGGCGGCTCTTCATGCGGAGGTCAGATAGAATATGGATGGTTTCCTCGTCGAAGGTACTGCAGGGAAGCAGGTTTAAGGGGCTTATCAGGAGGAGTATGCTGCAGCATAGCTTGTTGTGTGCATTACAGGAATTGGAAATTACTCGTTAATACATCGTTATTTCTGTGAAGGTTTTCCCGATCAGAGATCACTAACGAAGTATGGAGCGGTAAGCAGCCGTTCTAGCACCACATATTCTTGAATTTTCTCCTGACTTGTGCGTCGGAGGTGTTTGTTAGTCTGGATGATATGGTTGGAATTTGATGTGAATCCAAGCATTTCTTTTACCGTATGTCAACGTTCTTACATGTTTGCTGAGATTTGACGGTGCGTCATTTGTGAAACAGGTACAAGGTTATGAAGCAGTTGGGCGATGGTACATATGGGAGTGTCTGGAAAGCTATTAATAATGACACCAACGAGGTTGTGGCAATCAAGAAGATGAAGCGGAAGTTTTACTCGTGGGATGAGTGCATGAATTTGAGAGAAGTGAAGGTAAGGTCATGCTGTGGTGATATGTAATTGTGTTAGCAGGAGAGAATGTGCAGGTTTGACAGCTATTTAGTGGGCTCCTTAGAGGATTGTTTGCGGTTTCATTTGTTGTTGAGCTCTGCTCATATATTGCAAAGATACTAATCAGCGCTTGGTTGTGACAGTCTCTACGCAAGCTGAATCATCCCAACATTGTGAAGCTGAAGGAGGTCATCAGAGAGAACGATGAACTCTTTTTTGTTTTTGAGTATATGGTGAGCTGATTACCTTGTTCTCGTTTCCCGTCCACACCTGAGGTATTTTGTGAATGTGTGCTGTTCCTGTGGAAGAATCAGATTCCGAATCTTGGTCGTTATAATCAGAGGATTGGGTTGCATTTACTTGTGCAGGAATACAATTTATACCAGCTCATCAAAGATAAGAATGAACCTTTTTCTGAAGCCAAAGTACGGAATTGGGCCTTTCAAATTTTGCAAGCATTAGAGTATATGCATAAGCATGGTTATTTTCACAGGGATTTGAAACCAGGTATGGTATTCTTATCAAACAATTTGTCATAGATGATTTTCTTCTATTCTGTTCTCACTCTTGCCTTTTAATAACTTTTTATTTATCTACTGTGTATGTTATTCCATTTGTAATAATTCACGTTTTCTCATACTTTTACCTTTGTGTTTGAAGAGAATTTGTTGGTTACTAAGGATGTGATCAAAGTCGCTGATTTTGGACTTGCGAGGGAAGTGCTTTCGCGCCCACCGTACACAGACTATGTGTCTACACGCTGGTAGGACACATTGGCCTGTCTTAAAGTCAAACTTTCCTGATGTTGTTCCATTCATTATCGTATTTGCTGGCTTCATCACGTTCTGATTTTGAATCCATTTGGACCGTCAGGTATCGGGCACCTGAAGTACTCCTGCAGTCTCCAACCTATTCTGCCGCCATAGGTACTCGCTTTCTATGTTCTTTTATTTTTATAATGAATTGACGTAGAGAACAGTGTGCTTCGTTTTGTTTGTCTCATCTATGACTACAGTATATGGAGGTATGAAAGTTATTGTAATGTGTTGTCATTATAATAAGTACTCGGTACCATGTTGCGCAAATAAAATTGTCCCGATGCCCCTCACAACAGAAAATGAGAACTTTTCTTTACGCCAGGCTGTCTGGTGTCGTTGCAATCCGTACATATTAATTACTGATTATCCTTTTGAGGGTGAATTGAAATGGACGTTTTTTTTTCCATATGATGTGGTACTCACTGAAATTGTTCTTCAGATATATGGGCTGTGGGAGCAATAATGGCTGAACTTTTCACCCTTCGCCCGCTTTTTCCTGGTGCAAGGTAGGGTTTGTAAATACCTTGGATTAGTTTTTATTTCTTATCATTTAGTTTTATATTTCCTCGTTCTTGGTTTTATAAGGTAGGACATTGACTTGCAATTACTGAAGAACATCGCAATAGATTTTATGGTGTTTTTTCTCGGTTTGTGTTAGTTTGCACTGGCTATCTCTTTAGACGAAACTCGTGAATCACCTTGTGACGTTATATCAGTGTAGTTTGCTGATTTTTGTGCTTTTTGCATATTTTAAAAACAGTCTGTTGGAGGACTATTTTATGAGACTGAAACCTTTCCTTCACTGTTTTGGACACAGTGAAGTAGATGAAATATACAGAATCTGTGCTGTGATTGGCTCTCCTAGCTATCACACATGGTCCGACGGAATGAAGCTGGCAGCTTCACTAAACTTTCAGTTTCCTCAGGTACCTATGTGCGATTTTCCAGTCCATTGAAAGATAACTGGCAAAGCCAAGCTGAGAATGAATTTAGTTTTGGGGATTGTGTTTCTTGCCACCATAGTATTTTTTGTAGGTACGGCTATTGTCTATATTTCGATTCTGTACCTTAATAATGGAGTCACGATTATAAACGCCGTTGAGGTTGGAATGTTTAATGAATCGATCATTGACTATGTGATGCAGCTTTCATCATCTCACCTTTCTCAACTGATTCCGACTGCTAGTCCAGAAGCAATCAGTCTAATTTCTGTAAGTGTTTCAGGTTTCATACCTGAATCTCTGCTTTTTTCCGGTCAGGGTTGTGTTTAAGAATGATCGAAATCCCTCGGATTGGTCTTTAGTACAAGTGGAGGTGTAATACTGAGATATTCCAATTGAAATTGATGCATCTCCTCTATCGTGTATATTGGCCTTGAAATGTATGCATGTGCACTACAATGATGTTAGCATGGGCCAAGGCAGTCGTGTTTGTTTCTCAACTCGCTGTTCTTTCTGCAGGCCATGTGTGTCTGGGACCCTAGTAAGAGGCCAACGGCATCACAGGCACTGCAGCATCCATTCTTTCAGGTAAGAACTGAAGCTATGTCCGTGTTATTTCTGCAAGTGATCCTACAGTGACTGTCTATAATGTGAGTTTCTAGTGTACAACGTGCTTGATCACTTGCTGAATTTAGACTCTGGCGGTGGCCAACCTCGTGTTCTTTTCCGGACGGATTTAATGTCCATTGTTTGATTTTTGGTTTCGGTAGTCACTACTCTATTTCGTGTGTAGGTTCACAAGCGTGGCCCAGGGCCTACTCCTGGATTCGAGTTGGTGCAGCCTAAGTCATTCATCCCTACAGGTTTACCCTCACGAGATTTGATTGTATGCCACGTATGTAATGAATTTTAGAGAGTTTTCCATTCCAATGTGATTGTTTCGGTTTCGTATGCTATAATCACTTATAATGAGTATCGTTTGCGGCTGTCAAGTTGACCTAAATTTTAGTCTGTCAGCGGGTGCTTCAGAATGTGCACTTGGTTTTCTAAGTGGTCGATTCTATGCAATCTTTTGGGGTTTATTGATGTTCTGAGTTGTGTTGACGACTGTGCCTTTTTCTAAGTATTTCCTGATTATATAATTTTTACCAATTCAGCGGTCAAGGCGAACTCGATGATGAATAAGGAATTTGAAGGTCACGCAGGTAGGCATATGCTTAGCTCATTTGACTTCCTGCAATGTCTAAGGTCAATATAAAATAGCGGGTGAGAGTTACAGTGCTTTGGATGAAATCTGAGACTTGGCTTTTATCGATTTCTCAGGATCGAAGCGTGGAAATGCTCTCTGGACGAAACAGGTATTTATCTTTTATAACATGCGTTTTTTCGAGTTCTTAGTCAACATGATATACGTCTACTATTCAATTTTTCTTATCCCTGTTCAATAATCTGAACGAATTTTTCATTGCAGCAGCGCAATCCAATCCCGTACTCAAGTGGTAAAGCGAGGCCAGGTGTTAGCCGGTCTTCTATGAATCCAGGTACTGAGGATTGGAAAGCCTAATTGTGTATTCTGTATTGTAGAGCGTACTGGGTGGTTGTTCTAGTACTAATGAGGCTATGTTCGTGGATTTGCAGTGGTCACACCGGTAACTCACGGCCGTAATTTGGTGTCCACGGCTGTGAACCCCACGATGCCAGCTCTTCCAACTCGGTGTGTAGTGTGTACTTCTTTTCTGAATGGTTGGTGTATTAGTTGATTCTATGGCTAGGGTTCAAAATTGTCTCAACATCTGAAAATTCTTATTTTGAATACGGAGTTTTGTCTATGACGTCCTCACTGTGGCAGGTCTACCTGTGTTTGATGACAGGTGCTATGTTAATCCCGCTGTCTTTTCTTCCACTGCCCCGTACACCAAACCTCAGATACCGAGTGGAGAAAATTATCAGCAGGCTTTTCATGCAGTGCCTGCAGCTGCTGCGAACCATCGCCGTGGCTACAATATGAGAAATTCCTACAACATGACAGTTGCATGATGGGCAGGAATTGAGATCGGTGATCTTATTACCTGTTCTGTCAGAGTGTTTCCACTCTATTGCAGTTGGTTGTGCACAGTTCTCGTTCACTATGGACATGGGAGGTTGGCAGGATGGTAGACGGTGGGAGAGGGTGGATATTTCGAGGACCTTATACATATATTTTGTAGGAACCCAATGCTGGACGTCTCCTTGTGAGGTCTCCGGCATGCGTTCCATATGTTCAACTTGTTTCACTAGTTGAACAAGTTTGTGTTTTCAGTTGCCAGGCAAGTTGTACGTCAGTTAAGAGATATGTAGAAGACCGTTGGAAGCTAAGGATTGTAGAGAGAGACTTTGAAGAGTAGAACTATTTTGTGCTTCAAATCCTTTGTTTTTTCACAGAATCGAAGGGATCTGCTCTCTACTAGGTGGACATAGGTGGATTGAACTAAGTTCATCAGGGTGATGATATTAGTTCGTGCTGGTTAGCTAGAATAGTCAGTCCGAGGCTTTCTGCAGTTTGCTCTAGCTTGTATTCCGTTTTGATGATATATAACTACGCATGCATGTTTTAAATGGTCGCAGTTATTCTCTTTCTCCTACGTTTGGAAATCTCTCCTGATAGCTCCCTGGTGGTAGTTTTATTTTTTCTGTTGTTGTTTCTGTCGAGATGTTGTCTGAAGGATTTTTGTCTGGAGAAATATATCTATGTAAGCAATTGCCTCAGAGATATGAGAGTTCTGTGCATTTGAATAATCAAAGTTTGATAGTTGTAGGGTATGAAGGAATGTATAACGTCTATAGAATTGAGAGTAAATTATGATTTGAGTATTACATTACATAATTCCAAACTTGATTGTGTACAGTGCCAGGCAACCATGATATGAATACTCTCTTGTGCCATTCAAAGAATTTTGCATGATATAGAATAGAATTGCCTTTTTTTTGTCATGCAGAATAAATATTCAGTCCTTTTGCAATCCCAATTAAGCATACCAAATTTTAATTTCAGAAAATCAAATCTCTATTTATGGTGAATTGTTTCATAGAACCCTTGAAATTTCAAAGTCATTTTTCCATCATAACCCACTTAAAATTGTCATTTTTAATGCAAAGAACACAAATTTTAAACATTTGTTTCTTTGGCATATCCAACTGTGGGATCTTTTAGTAGACTAGTATGAAAAATTTTGGAAAAATTTCATAAACTTTGACTATATTAGAGGTAATGCTTGAACCCTTGGCTTGGGAATAGTGTATGGTGTCATCTACTTTTAAAAGAACTAAAATTGCTCATTAGAAGTCAAATTCATCCCTTTTAGCACTATATGACATCATCTATTTTAAAAAAATCAAAAGTGTTCATTTTTCATGGTGGAAATCATCCCTTTAGGTACTATATGACATCATCTACTTTTAAAAAAAACAAAAGTGCTCATTCTAGGTCAAAATCATTCCTTTTAGTACTATATGACATCACCTACTTTAAAAATATCAAAAGTGCTAATTGGAGGTCAAATTGTTGTGCATAATCTCCCCCTTTTGCACAAAATTCCAAAGATAAACAATTGCACTTTTGTCCTATTTAGAAAGATTCTTTGTCATTTATTAGCTAGAAAATGTCTGCAATGTTGTTTAAGGGTTAATCAATGTTTAAGGGTTAATCAACATTTGTGCAATGTAGAACTAGGAGCTAAAAGTTTGAGAAAAATAGAGGACGAAACTCCTTGGAATTTCATGGAGTGTTTCTTTTAGACCTTCTTCTAACACCACTATTACAATACAAGTGGGGTCAACATTTACAATTAAATTAACTCTATTGATTGCAAGAGATAAATGTTTAAATTGAAGAAAAGAAATGTTTTTTTTACTCCTAGCTTGACTTGATTATGAGGCTTTTAATCCTCATAACTTATCTAATAATGACTTTTGTAGCATAGATTGTGAATTAGAATTAAATTTGTCTTTTGTTGCTTGTGAAAAATGATGTGTTACTCAAAGCTTGCTTGCTCGACACTTAACCCTTGAACGCTTGGCTAGTGATTGTGAAAATCAACCCTTTTGAAACGTGTGACATCATCTATTTTTAAAAAAATAAAAAATATTCATTGGGAGTTAAACTATTGTAAAAGATCTTCCCCTTCCACCCCTAATTTCAAGGATGAATAATTGCACTTTTGTCCTACATAGGAGAATTCCTTGTCATTCATTGGACAAAAAACGTCCCGCCGCCTCGTTTAGGGGGTAACTTACTTACTTCCTTGCTTCTTGCCCAATCCACCGACTCTGTCATCACCCAATGGAGGATCGCTACGTACGGCGTGTCCCACCAAGCTGGCGACATGAGTGTGGTTTAATTTGGCTCCTCGCTATTTGGATCAAACTGCCTCCAATTTATATTAATCCCAGTCAAAAGCCCACCCATCCCTGTTTGTAAAGAGTTGGGGTGTGATTTCTCTCTAAGGTAAGAGCACACAATGGCGTCCCTTTCTAGGACAGGAATTCATTCTAGAACATAAATGTAGCTGGACTGTAGACATCTTATCATTTTAGGCCAAAAAAATAAGCTCTCTACTGTCTACTTACATTTACAACTTGAAATGATTATGCTCTGTAGAATTTGATGCCATTGGGTACTCTTATCTTATAGCAATATGCTCTTATTGCCACCATCCTCTTCAAACAACGAAGTAGGTACCTCTAAAATGGGCAGTCAATGGTTCTAAAATGGATTGCCAACAATTGAAGAGCATAATTAAGATATATGAAGTATCAATTCATACTTTGCCAATGGATGGAATAAGAGCTAGAAAGGGTCTATTTCAAAGCCAGGATGTGTCTATTTAATTTTTCTAAATGAGAATTGATTGCCCAATTGCTTTCTTATAAATGTTCAAAGAATTTAGGGTCCGTTTAAGTTTAGTAATGATCGCATTTAGGAACCTTGTGTATTACTTTTTGAATGTTGCAATGCTTGTTTTTTTGTCAAGCCACATCTTTTTTTAGATTGCATGTGTGTGGGTTTTGCAAGGCCTATGATCAAGAATAGGTGCCTAACACAATTTTTTTTGGAAATTCATAAGTAATTCATAAATGCTTCAAAAAATATGAAACCACTTGTATTAGATTCCACATCAATTTTTCTTCAAGTGACAAATAAGGGAAAATATTTTTAGACATCTGAAAGGCCCAAAAATCCTTAAATGGATGGTTTATGAGCATACTACCAAATGGCATGGTTGTAGGTTTGATACTTGGTAGTGACAAGTTGTTTATCTAGTGTGAAATTAACCTCTCTAACTAGCAAAAAGCCTATACCCTCTAATAAACCAACCAACACAAGCACCAATCAAGCACAAAAATTAATTAAAAATCCTCCTATGATTGTCCCTTGATATATGAAAGGTTGACTCTTTTTTTCATTACAAAATCAAATTACCTTCATATAGCTGAAAAATCACCTTCAATCATTTGATGGAAAAAGGAATTGTTGTGTGTGTAAATGGGATATTTCTATATATGATTGACTCATTGGAAAGTGAATGGTCTTGGGCTTTTTGACCTTGAGTAATAAAAAGATGATCTATGAAGAGTTCAATGTGAATTGTTGTATATTCAAACTTTGTAAAATAAATAAGTCTTTGTTGTAATTAGATTTTGGTAAAGTAATTGTACCATTGAAGGTTCAAAAGTAGTCATGGTGAAAGGGTCAAATAGTTGAATCTATTTACAAATGAAAGATATCTATTTTACAAAGTTTGTTCATGCAACACCTTACATTGAGCTCTTTGTAGATCATATTTTCTTACTTGATGGTTGTTTTCTTAACATGAAAAATGTATGTACATATGTATGTTTTTCTACATATCTATGCAATCAAATTAAAAAATTCATCACCAATTTTTTTCAAACAATTATCATTGAAAATCATGAAAATGAAATGAAACAACTTAACAAAAATGAAGTTTTGTTTTTTTGAAATGAAAAATTGATATGGTTGATTGAGTTTGTGTAATATTTGAATGTTAATTATGCAAGATAAAAAATGCCAATTGGATTCTATATTATGAAAAATTCTTTCATGAGTAGAAAAGAATGTCCTAAATGACTGCCCTAAATGACTAAAAAATGTCCACAATGACTCATTTATAGTCATTGATAGCCATTTTTCTACTAATGTTAGAATGTTACATTGATAGAAGGTCTATAACATGGTTGTTGGATATTGTACATAATCAAATCAAATTACATGTTAGCATGCTAAATCAAATTGGGGGATAGTGTAATGATAGCTAATTAATTAATCTTTCTAAAAAAAGTAGATCAAATGAAGGATGTAAAACTAGTATAAATACAAAAATTATGGAAATTAGTCAACGTTCAATTTGGTGAGGGGAAATTTTGTCAGTTGAAATCTTTATTAGGTAGATTCTTGGCTCAAAGAGTTGATACTTAAGTAGATATCTACCATTTTTTCTAACTGAAGGGTTTAGAAGGCTTTGGTTAGATAGGTAGGTATTATGCTAATATTTGTTGGTAGGTTTTGGTTAAGGGTTTTAAGTTCCAACATCCATTTTTCCACTCTTCTCTAGCTTTGAGTGAGGTTCTTCGTTACATTTTGTAAGAAGCCATGGTCATGCCTTAGCTATGATGAAGTAACCAATGTAGCCAATCAATCATGGATTAGTGTCAATGTCTACATTACTATAGATTGGGAATGGTGCCTTTGTTGTTTAGTTTAAGGTAGTGTGCTCATAAATTGTCCATTTAAGGGTTGTTACGTTGGGCCTTTTCGATGGTTTTCAAATGCCCAAAAATATTTTCACTTATTTTTCACTTTAAGAAAAATTGATGTGGAATCTAACACAAGTGGTTTCATATTTTTTGGAGCATTTACAAATTACTTATGAATTTCTAAAGAATTTTGTGGTAGGCACCTATTTTTTATCATAGGTCTAGCAACCCCCCCACAAAGTCAGAAAAAAAGATATGGCTTGACTGAAAATCAAGCATTGCTACATTCAAAAAGTAATAAACAAGGTTCCTAAATGCAACCATTACTAAACTTACATGGACCCCAAAAAATTTTAACATTTATAAGAAGGCAATTGGGCAATCAATTCTCATCTAGAAAAATTGAGTGGACACCCCCTGGCTTTGAAATGGACCTTCTCTGACTCTTATCTCATCACATTGGCAAAGTATGAATCAATTCCTGACAAATCTTAATTATGCTCTCACATTGATGGCAGTTCATTTTAGAACCAATAACTATCCATTTCAGAGGTACCAACTGGGTTGTTTGAAGAAGATGGTCGCAATAACAACATACTACTATAGAGAGGTCGAATGAGGGTGGATTTGCACCAAATATTACAAAGGGTGCTTATTAGAGCTATAGAGCATGATGATGGGATCAACAAGCTTGGACTTCAGAACAAGTTCATTTTTGTTTTGGCTCCTATGGAGCATTTGTTCTGCAAAAGTACAAAGATGAGAGTGAATGTCTAGATTTAGAGTCTGTGTGCGTCCCGTTGCCATGGAATGCGTTGTGTTGCTTACTTGACAGCCCTTAGCTACTTGTGGAGGTGTTGTGACTTTGACATGATATCCTCCATTGAGAAGCCAAAGCTCTAATGGAGAGGAACATCTTCTATTCGAGGCTCATTAAGAGACACTTGTAGGGATGCTTCTGAATACTACATGCTTGTGTGAATCCAAAAAACAATGGTACAAGGCTTTGTGACCTGCCGGAGCTTTGGAAGGTGCTGAAGGTTGCTGTAACTTAAAGGGCGATGTTCGAGAGAAGTGGATCTGAACCTCTGGCCGGGGTGTAGGGTATTGTTTACGTTCAATCTAGACAGTTTTTGTTTGTATTATACTTGCCGTTTTGAGAAACTTTGCTTGTGTTTGTGTTCATTGCCCAATACTTAGATCTGTGTGAAGTTTGGTACTATTTTCTAGTTGGATCTTTGGGTTCAATTTTGAAATATGTGCACTGGCAACAACAAAACTGAAGATGGAGTTGTTGCAACGATTTCCTCCCAGTCACATCATGAACGCACGCTTTGTGCATAATTTACCGACAGTTATGGGTTATTGATGTGAAAAAGGCGCAATTGCAACACCACTTCGGCGTTATAAAGCGGATGGAGTTTGGCCAGCCAAAAGAGATGGAAACAACCCCTGAAAATTGGGAGTGGAGATGGAAACGTGTCTCTTCTAGAGCTTAAGAGAAACAACTAGATTGTTTCCGGATAACAATGGTGAACAACAAATAGCATGCTATGAGGGTCATCGACTCTCATATCCACCCTGTCGCAAAGCTCTGGTAAAACTTCAGCATGTCTCAAATGTTGCAGGGGTATTCCTAGAGTACTTTGACAAGCTCGCCGAAATGGTGATGATAATGGTACGTTCTTGCCATTCCAATTTTCGTTTCATGTGTAGAAATTTGGTGTTATTGTTTCCTTACCTTTCACATTAGAGTTTTTGTATTACTATTTTTTTTAAGCTTGGCACTAGTACCAGTTAGAACACAGTCTCAATCAGCAGTCCTAAGCCTTAAACCTTGCAAATGTAAGGTGGTTTCTGAGTTCATACATTATTTAGGCAAGTCATGTCCTTTAGAGATCATACAACTTTGATCGATATTGTAGTATTATTGGTAGTGTTGTTACTGTTCTACTTGACAATTTAGAGTGATTGCAGGTAGTTCAGTTCTAGCTCCATCAACAGAATGATGGATTTTTATTGAGTTCGTATGGTCACTGCCTTGTGTGCATGGTTGATCCTTGTAAGCTGCAGACTCTTGGCAGCGTAGAAGACAATTAGGAGAACAATTTCGAATGTCGCGTTCTTCGAGAGCAAGGTGAGGAATCGTTTGTGCGACCACCTCGGGCTGTGTAAAACTATGTTTGCCCCAAAAACATTTCACTCTAGCTGATCACCATGCGTTACAAAGAAGCCAGTGGCTGATTGGGATCAAGCTAAAAGCAAGAGAGGTCGATTCTTACATGGAAAACTCTATAATCTGAGGGATGTTTCACGATCCACGTTATGTGGTTCATTCATTGCCGTAACTGTTTCCTTGGCTAGCTAGTGTGTCCAGCCCTAAGCTTGTATTCCTGTGCTTAGCTTCCAGCCTTTCGTTTTTTCCTTTCCGCAGTTCCTGCCTTCCTAGTAGGCCTTCCTAATTGTGGGGTGTTACTTGTACTACAGCTTTTGTGTGCAGCAGTGCAACTGTCGGTATATCTGCAACTGTGTTTATGTGGCCTCGTGAACTCCTTCTTTTGGTTGCTTCGAAATGGAGCCCTGATTTCTAAAGTCGCTGCATGTGGTTCTTGGAAAGAATGCTCGAAGTCAAAACTTCGGGGAGTTTGCACGAACTAACAAAATGTATGGTAGAATCGAGGGTAGAACTACCCATCACCAACCACTTAAGCATTTTGTGCATGATTTGGAGGAATAGAAGGCAATGTAAATTTGTTACCTTGTAGAAAGATAGAAGTGACAGGCATTACCACTTTTTTGGTTATTTTTTTCCTTAAATTCAAATTACTGTGAAGTTTGAAAGCAAAAAGTTGGCTTGCACCCATACCCAATGTATAGAGTCCTCCTTAATTGCTTATTGTGAGGCTCGTACATCTTGCTAACTTGAGTACCCAAAATCAAGGACATCTATCAAGACACTTCTATACCCACAATGCTACCACAACCAAGAAAATTTATTTGAAAAAACGAGATGTGATGACCCCAAAGTTGGCATTTTCATTACCATCCATGTATACAAATCATTCACCACTAATCTATGAACAAGTTTGTTGAAATCGATAAACTACTCTTCAACTCATTATGTGACTAATAATATAATGCATGCCACCAATTTCAATAGCATATGTTGTAATTATGTAACACTTGGCAATCATGTTCTACTACTAAGATTACCCCAAGCCATCAAGCTCTAGACCTGATTATAACCATCCAAAAAACTAATCATGAAAATAAGTCCCAACCATCGTTGAAATTTACACACCCTATTGGTTGCCTATAGGGTCTTGGTTGATAATGGGTAGTTCTACCATATGGTAGTGATTTTTCAAAAGGAACAGTGAAAAATTGCTTTTAGAGCTTGTCTGAAAAAACTAATTCTTGCTACTGGTACTTCCTTAAATAATTGAAAAAAACCCCACTGTTGTAGTATCACTCATTTTTAATTACACTCAAAATTAGAATTGTGACTAATCACAAGTGAGCATAGTTCCTGTTAGTGAGTATAAATTAATTTTATTGGATTATAATTATTGACAATTGAATGAGAATTCTAATGCACCTTAACATGACTTATTTGAAAATCAATGTATGAATAAGTTATGAAATTATGATCTCTAGCTAAATATACCGAAAGGAAATATTAAGCTCTCATAGACTCTTTGCCATTGTGTACATCTTGTGTAATCAATATCTAGGAGAAAGTGACACTTTCTACTCAAGTGTAGGTGTTGCATTTTGAGCAATATAAGGTAGGAAGTCTCAAAGCAGTGCAAGCTCTAAAAGCATTCTCTAACATAGAGGTACATATTGCTTTCTTCAATGTATCAATCATGAAATGAATGTACTAGTAGGGAACATATTGAGGGGTGGACGCTTATATAGCCCTTTGTGATTCCCACTTCAAAATTCAAAACCAATTCCACAATAGTCCAAAAAATACAAAACAACTTGGATTAGATGCCAATTCCATTTCTTTTCCAAAGAAAATTTACTAAAACATATTTCAAGAAGCCAAACTCTTCCAAATTGCAAATCAATTGACAAAAGGTAGCTTCCATGGACCTCATGGGTAGGGATTTTTTTTTTTTCATTTATTTTTAGGAAGTGTAGACTGAAGTGATCTTCATTGATGTGATGCAATAATTTTTTACATCTATATGAATGGATGGAACATGAAAAATGTGGATGAAACTTAAATTATTCATCCAAAAAAATGTACATTCCTCCAAAAAAGAGCAATATTGTCTATAAAATATGTAGCAAAACACAAATCCCATCAGCTGAAAATGGGAGAAAATATTGCCCAATATTCCTTCCAAAAAATTTGTATCGCTTCTAAGCAAAATATTGCTAATATTGCTAAAAAAGGAAACCGCATGTGCAAAGTTGCGGGTAGTTGGCGGGCAGGAGGGCGGACTGAGGAGGTCCGGGCAGGGGAGGCACGGGCAGACGGGCAGACGGGCACCCAGCGAAACAGTTTGCGGGACTTGTTGCCGAGAGTAACCAGCTCTGCCTCACAATTTGTAACACCGACGCCGCGCGGTTCCGCAGCTTTTTTCCGTGGGACTCTTGAAGGTCGAATCTCGCAATCCGAAACCATGAATGCTCCGGATCGATACGAGCGCTTCGTGGTGCCCGAGGGCGTGAAGAAGTACGTTACGTTTGGTTGTCGCAACCTGAATTTGAATTTGAATTCAAGGGTTTGAGTTTTCTGGAGGACTTGGTATCGATCACGCTTTCTGTCTCTCTTGTTCTGTGTGTTCAGGGTGGCCTATGAGAGGGACATGAAGGTGATGAACGCGGCCACTTTTACTGTGGAGCGGGAAGATCATACCGTCGGGAACGTCATTCGCATGTAGGAGCCTCTTTGCGACTCTTCTGGGCTTGAGGATGGTTGCAATTGATGAGGGTTTTAGGTCGAATGGATGCTTTGTCATGCTGTGAGACCATCAGAAAATGGTATAAGCGATTAGAATTGAAGTGGGAGTGACGGTTTGTTCTAGAAGAGGGGATTGTTGCAATTGTGGATGAAGGTAGAGGATACCAGTTCCATTGATCAGGGTTGTAGTTTTAATGGATGCTCTGTCATGCTGTGAGACGATGTGAGTTCGTGCACTGAGATATGCCATTAGAATTGAAGTGGAAGCGACAGTTTTTAAAATTATTTTAGTTGTGAAGTAAGGTAGAGGATACTATTTAGTTGCGTGGGTTTAAGCATTTTGATGTATGGGAGATTTGGGAGATCGCTATAAGGCTCCAGAAAGACCGCTTTGGGCTCGAGGGTAAAATTTGTTTTAAGATTGAACTTTTGTCACTGTATGAATGTCTTGTGCAATCATTCAAAGTGGGAGGGTGTAGACCGCTATTGAAGGGACATTAGATAACCCCATTTTCTTTCAAGGATTAGCGGCCATAGACATTTGGCCATGCCACGCTAACACCCAACTTGCTAATTGAAGACCAACCAAGTGTATTTGGAAGGGATGAGCTGTTGGTAGCATAGGAGATGTGATTAGGTTTAGGATGATTTCAGTATCGTCTATCTCAGAAGTGAAGTGAAGTGAAGTGACAGCGTTTCCTTCTCGAAGAGGTGATTTTTTAAAATTGTGAATTATGGTGTGAGCAGGCAGCTGCACCGCGATCCGAGTGTGTTGTTTGCTGGTTACAAACTGCCTCATCCACTTCAATACAGGCTTGTTTTAAAGGTTTCATTTTCTCTCTTTCTTTCGTCCCAATTAGTTCTTATGTCGGAGTTTGGTTGATATTTTTTCGCTCATTGTTATGCCTAGCATAATAGTATCTCCTTGCTTTTTCACATACAGACTTGCAATTTAGATTATCTTCGAGTTGGGATCGAGTTTTCTAATGTTCAATGACTATGTTTCTGGCCGCCACAGATTCAAACGACGAGTCAGTCATCTCCTATGCAGGCTTATAACTTGGCCATCACTGATTTGACGAAGGAGCTGGATCATCTCAAAGCCGTATTCGAGGTACTGCTGAAACTTAGTTCGTTACTGTTTGCACTCCAGAACAATCTCCGTGATAGTATGGAGGAGTAAGAACAGTGTGTGACGTAGGCATGTGACATTACAGAAGAAAAGTTTAAAACCCTAAACTCTAAACATTCAATCCTTTTTTCATAGTTGATATCCTCCGTGTTATCGCGTTTGTATTGTAACCTGTGATATTGTACAGTAAGATAGTGCAAAAGACAAGTGGAGTTTAATCTGGAAATGTTTCCAAGAGCTTGATGCTGCTATAGAATAGTGCTAGTAGAGAATCTGCAATCAGGGAGGTTTTGGGTGTGGCATCAGTAGAACTTGTTCATTTATACTGAAGGAACAACATTAACACTGAAGGAACCCTCTCAAGTGTTAAAAAAATGTTTAACCCTATCTCGAGGTGATACAGTACCTTGATTTTTCTACCATGCCGACACCCTAAACGCTATCACTTTGCACTTTGTGTTTGCAGCAAGAGACGAGCCAGAAACAGGCAGAGTATTACTAGACTGGCCCATGCAAGCATTCTACAAAATGCTCTTGAAGACCTGCAATCCGTCGGCAAGATCAAGGGCTCCTGTCGATCCATCTTGTACCCCTTTTTTTCAAGCATGTTTGGAACCCTTGTGAACTTCATTATGTCGAGTAAAGGGAAAGGCACTGACAGAGGCGCACCTCGTCTGAAGCCTCGAAGTAGTACACGGAACCATGATTGGTGATCGATCAAACTGCACAGGACAGGACAGTTTACGGAATGACCTATTCTTTTGGATCACTTCGATATTTGGGTTGCATTGTTGGTGTGCTTGTGGTGTACTCTTTTATGCAAACCAAATGGGTTCATAAGCTAATTGATGTAAGATAGAGGCACGTAGTGGAGACAAAGACCCAAATGCAACTCCCTAAAATCTTGCATGATGAGCACATGTTGATTTTGAGTGAGCACACCACCTACAAATACGACTTTCAATCCTTGTATATTTTGCATGCAGTATCCAAACATATTGTGTATTGAATCTTTTTCGATCTCCTAACAAGAACATATCAAAATTTGACCATTGTGATAATGGTGACTTTGTTCAATGCATGAGATGTTTTGGGTAAGTGTAGTCTTTTATTTCCCCTCCACTCTCATGAGCTTTGAAGCAATCCTCCGACCCCTTTGGAAAGCTCATGACTATGAGTTGGGTATGGCTTAAAAATGGAGTAGTATTCACAGAAGAATGGACATAAGTTCCACCGCTGTGACAAGATGAGATTGGCAAAGACAACTCAAGTAATGCGTGATAATGCCAGAGTTTTGCCAACGGCCCCAAACTATGTGCACAAAGACATTAAGTGTGCAAAGAGTAGCAAAAAATTTTAACTACACAGTTGCATGATGTTTCTTCTATGCGTACTTTGAGATCTCAAGGCCATGAAGTATCACAAACTTGTCCTGAGAAAATGCAACGTAACAGCGAAGCAAACTAGGTTATGAGGAACATCTACAGGTCAGTACCTCCCACACCACAGATGCAGCCCGGTTGGTCCTTATTTGATGTTATTCTTCACAACCTAGCCTGCCTTGACATTACTAGTTCATAAACAATCTGGATAAGTAAAACATGTTTGTAACAACCCCAAATATTAAGTTATTGTACCCAAAAAAAATAAAATTCATTTCAGCAGAAATCGAATGAGGAGAACCCAGGCACATCACTGGAAACAAGGGAAAACCAAAACTTCGTTTCGGGGTTCAAACTCCGTAAAAACAGTGTAACAAAGGGTCCTTCAAAGCAAATATCCATCCTGGCAATAGTACATATAATTCTTCTTGGCATGATTGTGACCCGAGCTCCACCCTGGGGCCCTTCTCGAAGTGGGACAGCAAGAGCTGAACCACAAGAATTAAGACCATCCTTCTTCAGGTCCCCATCAATAAACTACATCCGTGAAGAAGCTTGAAAGGTCAATGGGACTCGACGTTCTAGTGGAATGACTACTCTACCGGTACATGTCCTCACAATGCTTCTGGGTGATTCTCGCACTTATTTGCAAAAACGGGTACCCCAACATCCCACGAATGGGTTATGCCGTCAAGCAGACTTGGGATCCGTATCAAAGAATTCAAGAAATACCACAAAGAAGTGCGTCTAGCAAAGAATCACCGAGCGACCTTCAACTTTTCGGAGCCCTCAAAGCTACGTGGAAAATCGACTGCTGCTATTCGAGAATCGTCCTTCTTGGGCTCTCGAGGATCGCTAATTGCACGTGCCATTCAGGCTTCAGCTAGCACAGGCCATGCTCCCAGGTTCCTGTTTTTTGGAATGCTCTGACAAATTGATGCTCCAAGATCCCTCGTTGACAACCATACCATATCGTTCATCGTTACCAGTTAAATTGCAAGGCGGCAGGGACTGCGCACTGACAGTTGAGCTTTTCTTCCGCATCTCCTGGATGGTTCTTAAGGCCGCCACGGTGCTCTTGAATATGCCTCGAGCAGCATCGCCTAGAGATTGACATCAATCAGTTGAGGTAAGGCAATAATGTCAGAAGTTTGGAAAAATCAAACTTGCAAACGAAAATCGTGTTGTGTAGAACCCTCCCATAAGTATGCATTCCAAACCCCAGATGGAATAAAGTCTAGGCTGCATCAAGTTCTTGCTTCAAATTCCCTTCAGCAACATCGAGCTACTTACAAACTTCTAGTAAGGAAAACTAGAATTCCCAGCACAAGAGATTGCATTATTGACCATCCCTCACTATGAAAGACTCGGGGGCAGAAATGGGCTTCTAAATGCACTCGAATGTGTTCACAACTTGACATGTGGAAGTTTTCCAATCAAACGAGGACACAAAATGACAGATGATGAGGATATATAGGGGATGTGCAATTGCAGAATGTGTTAATAGAGAGGGTTCAGTGTACTGAAAACTTCTGACCACATCAGTCCAAGAAACATGATGACTAGCAACAATGAGTCGAGATTACCTGTCGGATACGAACGCTCTTCTGGAACACTTTGAGAGGTTCCTGCTCCATCGACTCGTTCGACGTCAATGCTCTCTTCAGCAGGCGGAGGAGGGAATGCCGATAGCAAAATTTCGCACTCCCGTACAAGCTGCGAGAGGAGTTCAGTGGAGAAAAACGGCTGTAGAAGCACTCGTTTGATGAAAGGTAGACGAAGGACCGCTCCTGTGCGTTTATCATGCTTCTTCAATATCTTCACCAGCCCTACAGTTTACAAAATCAGGATTGTCAAAAAGAGACGAGATAACAATAGATCCTAAGCGCCCCAATCACTGCTACAAGATTACAAGTACGATAAATACAGATTGAATTGTTCAAATCTGACGACCGTTGAAAGCAAAGAAAATTCAGCGAATTTTCAACTAACAGGGGTCTCAAGAAAACTACTGCAATGTCAAAGATCTTAACAAACCATTCTGAAAGGTTCACAGTACACAGCTTTGTGAAATTCCGTAGACAAATTGTTTGAGCAGCATAACCCGCACAACAGGGTAAACAAATCCCAAATTCAACAAATTCCTACGTCTCAGTTTATTAATTAGAGAAGAGAAACTGATAACTGCCCTACCCTAACCCTGAAAAACACTAGCGATTATCCTTCACAAAGAAAACTTTACTCTGTGAAACGTCCAATAACAATAAGAGGGAAAGTAATTTCCAAGAGGCCAACCTGTGTAATTAAGGGTACTGTAACTCTCCATAAGCACAACTTCTCCATGTAACGTGACAAGACCTGTGCGAATGGTCATAAGATCCTCGTTCAAATCTCTTTGGTCCACAGCTGCACCATCTCGCTGTCGTACAGTCTCCAGCATTTGCTTCAGCTCCTGTATCACACGAGGTAATCAGTATTTGTATCGTAGATGTACTGCATACCAGGAATATGAAATTCAACATCCTGTCCCATAGGCTCAAGGCCCAACATTACAAGAAAACGAAATCCATTCCTGTTAACTAGAACTATTCCCGCCGGTTATAGTGATAGATCTGCACCTTACCTACTAGGGATTTTTACCAAATAATGACTTAAATCAAGCATAGTCGTTTAAAAACCTTCCACAACCGATGCAAGGGTTTGGAAGGGGCACTTTCCCACTCAAACAGATACTTAGCTTCTAATCCAATATTCCAAAGAAAGTACACATCTTTCTGCTCCTCTCACAATGTGCAGTGTAAGAATCTATATTCCAAGACAGTGAGGCTTCAGAACCGAATACCGAACACTGCAATCGTGCCTTCTAACCATTCGTTCTCAATTGCAAATATCCACCATAATGCATAGAATGTACACTTGGACCGTCATCATACTATACTCTTTAGGGTTGACCCAGAAAGGCTCCCATGAAATCAGTGGACGACAGGAATCCAGTGTTGAGATCCTGCGTTGAGCATCCATGCAAACAACAGCCTCACTGACTCTATGACTCTGAGGACGAAAAGAACCAGAGTAACAACAGAAGACATAGCAACATACTTGCAAACGAATCACGTAGTCTTCTTCTTTCCCAGTGAAGAAATGGTTAAACTTCTCAAGTTCGACATTTAGAAGGTGCAGAAAATCCTCTTCTTCTTTCGAGAGCTCCTTCTCTCCAGGGACCTGCACAGCCAAAAACTCCCCCGGGATGGGCACAGTAGAAGGCACATTTGCCCCAGCACCTGTGGAATACATGTAAAGTATTAGTATAGTGCATTGCATATACATACAATTGTGTCTTTAACCTTAATAGGCGAGAATCTACAGAAAGACTCTTATCAACCACTACACAGAAGCTGAAGCTCGATCAAGTCATTATCACTGCCAGACACAATTTACAAAAATCTACTTGATCATAAATTTCACAGCATCAAAACCCTACGTTCAGGTCACAAAAAGGACTCGCGCCATCGTGTGATTGGTTGTAACCTCATCTAATGTGAATTGTAAAAGAAAATTCGACAATAATCAAACCTGAACGAAGGGCCCCCGCCACAGCATCTTCTTCTTCTTCTTCTTCTTCTATTTCTACTTCTACTTTTCGTGCTTCGCCTTCTGCACCTGCCCCTCCCACTTTCCTCTTCTTCACCACACCCTCGGCTTCCCCGTCTCCACTCCCGACTTCCCCCACGCCCTCCAACCCTCTCGCCCGCTTCACGACGCTCGGTGGCCACGGCACCTCCACATCCGCAACCGACACCGCCTCCACAGACGCCGTCCCTTCTGGCCCGGGAAGCTCCACAAACGCCGCCACGGGCAAGGAGTTTTCCTTCAAAATGTTGTTGATCACTTTCTTCAGCTGCTTGTACGACAAAAACTTATCGCGATACTCCACGGGCATCTGCTCCAGCAACTGCAACAACAACCTCCCAAACTTCATCTCTCCCAATCCAACCAATAAACCAACCAACAATCCGTCCCTTCCGCCACAAACCAAGAAAAAATTTCACCCTGCAAAAAAACCCCACAATTATCCCAACACCCCACCCTCCTCACAACCACATGGCACCATGAATCCCCCCAAAACAGAGCCACAATAACCAAAATTCGGGGCGCCCGTAGGGTTGCAACAACAATAGAAATCCCACGGTCATAGAATAATCTTCATAGCCAAAAGAACTCGGAGAAAGGAAAGGGTTCGGAGAAGACGGACTGAGCTTAACTTAAGGTACTCAGCAAAAGTTTGGAGGGTTTGGACTTTGGAGATGCTCTTCAGATGCCGCAAGGGGACTTTCTAGAATATTCTTTTTTCCCCTGGCTTTGCGGACCTCTTGAGGTTCCCGAACAGACCCACGCAGCTTCCACGAAGATTCTTCCTTGTGATCCCAGTATCCCACTCATACTATTTGTAAAGCCACAGTAATTGCAGGGGAGGTATTTACTGTATTTTCGCTGTGGTTATGGGGACTGTACCGGTATTTTTCAATATTGGTGATTAATTACTTGCACCAATAATGTACTGTAGATTAATGAGGGAATCCACGTGGTGCAGGTAAGGAGATACCGGTATTCCAGAATGGAATCTAAGTCAATTGGAAGGGGTGAATCTGAATCTGTTGTCAATAATAGTTTGGGAGATTTTTAAATACTGTAATTCCATTTATACTTGTACTGAACTGAACAGTACTGTACAGGACAGGAGCTCACCTTTGTCCTTTTGGGTATATAGTACGAAATTGAATTTTCCACGTCACCTCACACCATTCACAAGATGAAATGTGCAGTGGGTTTTTTTTGTGGCGATTTGTCGTCAAATTGCACCAAATGATGGGCCTTGCAAAAGCGCTTAGAATGTGAATAGCAAAATTTTGGATGAAAATGCCAAAAAACTTCATATAAATAAAAATCTTGGATAAAATTGTGAGATTGTGGATGTAAACAGAATTATGGTTATGTGATATGTGCTAATGTGATATTTTATATCCAATATATGGATGAATGTTAAAATTAAGAGCACCACTATAACATCTAATATCACTACTTTGGCACATCACCAAAAATAGAAGAAAAAAAACCTAGACATATAGGACTTTTAAAAAAAATGAAAATGACTTAATTTATGCCAAATTTGACCTTCATGTAGGGTAATCTAACTTGGAACAGGGGTTTGAGCACCTTTGGCTTGTAGCTTCTTGGTAGTTGTAAGGGAATTTTAGATTCTCTTAGAATGCATTTTTTGGACTAAGTACGAATAAATTGTGAATTTTTGAAGTATTGGAAATTGGAGGACTTGAAATCAACCCTAGCCTCTCATGGATGAAGGTTGTACATTTAAGGCAAGATTTTAAATGGGTCGTTTATGCAAACAAATCATAATTCAATGTTGTTACCTTGAAGTAATTGCACCTAAGATTGTTGAAATAAGTATTTGTACTTGATTATCATTATTAAACTTTCTAGACTTTTATTGGATCTTGTTGGGAGTCAAAGAAGGATTATAGATTCTTTTAGAATGCAATATTTGCACAAAGTATAAATAAATTGTGAATTTCCAAAAGCGTTGAAAATAAGTGAATCCAAAATTGATCCTAGATTTTCATGTTCAACGTTTTTGGGTAGGAGCTTATATGGTATGGTTTTGTAAATAGGTCACAATTAAATGCAAATACAATACTTACTTTTACATTGATGTGGGTTTTCAAATCCCTTATTCTGCATTAGTGGGTTTGTGAAGTTGAAGCATTGACACCCAAATCTTCAAATTGTTCAATGTCAAAAAAGATTAGGGAAGAGGAAGTAGTAGGATGAGGTAAAGAATTTTTCTTCTAATTTAAGAAGGCGCCAAACTCAATTGTTAAATTATGTAATACAAAAATAGGCTGAGAAAGGGGTGAGGATAAGATAATGTAGGCAAGATATATCCAAATTCAAGATGATGCTATAATCCAATCCCCAAGTTGTACAATACAAAGATAGGTTGAAGAAGAGGAGAGGGTAGGATGACACGACATGGGCAAGACATGTCCAATTCAAGAACATATTAAAACTCAAGCCTTAAGTTGTATAGTACAAAGACAGGTTGAGAAAGGAGAGAGGATAAGATAATGTAGGCAAGATTTGCCCAAATTCAAGATGATGCTATAACCTAATCCCCAAGTTGTACAATATAAAGATAGGTTGAAGAAGGGGAGGGGATAGGATGACATCAGCAAGATATGTCTAATTCAAGAACATGTGAAAACTCAAGCCTTAAGTTGTATAATACAAAGACAAGTTGAGAAACAAGAGAGGGTAAGATAACATAGGCAAGATATGCCTAAATTCAAGAAGATGCTATGACCCAATCCCTAAATTGTACAAACAAAGATAGGCTAAAAAAGAGGAGGGAATAGCATGACATGGGCAAGATATGTCCAATTCAAGAACATGTTAAAATTCAAGCCTTAAGTTGTACAATACATAGACAAGTTGAGAAAGGGGCAAGGGTAAGATAATATAGGCAAGATATACCCAAATTCAAGAGGATGCTAAAATTCTTTTTTCTATCATTGGTTTGTGTGAGAATCTAGTTTTTGTAAATGCATGGGTCCTCTTTGAGAGTAGTTAGAATTCAAAAACCTAATTCCAATGGTTAGTCTTAACACTTATTATTGTAGAAATAATATCAAGGGTGTTTTTGACCTTTAGACGAAGCAACAATGACAACACATAAGGATTTGGTTTGGAAAACTTACATTTGATATTTGAAAAGTTTTAACATTTTTTTGGTATGATCACCAATTTTTTTAACTTATATGTGGCATTTGGAAGAGTCTCGTTTGTTGGTAGGATCAATTTTAGTGACTTTGAAAGAAATTGTTGTAGAGGTGCAAATGAAATGGGTGAACTTGGTGGTGTCTTCAATACAACAAAAATATTAAAACTAAGCACAAACAACAAACACTACATATTTTATTGAGATTTTGTCGAAGTTCAAAATCCATAAGGCTAGATACACAACAATAGAGTCACCAAGAAGTGCCATTTGTTTGTGCTAGTAACAAAAGCTTGCAAAATTGTGTTAGATTGTATTGTTATCAGTGAATTAATTCCATCCCATTTGTTTGTAGGTATTGGAATACATTGAAATTACAACATTTGACTACTTATATTTATGTTGCTCCTAACTAATGGAGTTTTGTTTTTAGCAAAAAAATTCAAATTGAGTTCAATAAGATCACACACAAAGTTATTGAGAAAATATTATTTCTTTGACTAATTATTTTTCTCTAAGTATTCCAAATATATAAGACTTGAAAGTTTTGAAGTCAAAAGTTTTTGTAAAAATTAAAAAATAGGAAATCCAAAATTTGCATTTGCAATAGAAGATAATGGACCACATGATTTATGGAGGAAGCAATTCAGGTCATTTTCTTTTGTTTTGAAAATATTTATAAAGTTTCAAATATCAAATAATTTCTATCAATTATTATATTTTATTTCCAATTATAGAGTTCTTAATATATTCAAGTTCAATTTTGGTTGTGAAGTGTGCTCAATATAATTTTAGTTTCCTTTCAAAAAAAGATTAGCTAGATAACTTAATGAAGATTATAGTAACTAAATTCTATCTAAAATTTTGAGATGTGGTAATCTTTTGTGAAAACTATAAGAAAAAATATATCCATCTATGAAAAATCTATGAAAAATTTTACTTTACATTTTTATAATCTAGGTATTTAGACACATTTTGAAGAAAAATGTAAGTTTCAAAATTATGAAAATAGTTCAACATATTGATCCTAACATACTTGTAGGATTTTGATTCTTTGCAGATAGTCCCATGTGGTCCCATTGATGTCCCAATCCTTTTCATCAAGATAAAATGCCACTATCATATGCAAATTAGTTATGTAAATCATTAAAATATTTATGTAGCCCTTAAGAAACTTGGAATAGTTGGGAGGAAGACAAATGTAGATTTAGAACTTTTTTGGCAACACAAATTATAGCTTGAGAAGAATCTAGACATTAGATCGTCATTTTTACAAGTTTTTTTCTTTCCATCTCAACATTACTCATTCAAAATCTTGCACAATAGTCATAAAGCACTAAGTGACGACACTAATCGCATTATTGAATAATAGACAATTTATTTTTAAGCAGACTTGGACGTACTTCATCCGTTTCTTGTAGCTCTAGTAGTGAACTTTTGAGAGTATTTATAATCCATTCAATAGATGCTATCTCTCTTAGTGATTCAAGTGTGTTTTTTCTCAAAGAAAAGTATATGTTTCTCACTAGTCTTAAAATGTGAATCACTAAAAAGGTTGACATATTTTTATCTTAAAAATAACCCTATTATATTTTTTGAAGACTATATTTTTAAACTTGAAAATCCTATATTAGTAATCAAAACTCACTTTATACTCTACTTTTCTTTGAAGAGGTGCAAATTACAATGGCATGTTTTTCCTACAAAATTTAGGTGTGTACTTTTAAATAAATGATAAACATGTCAAAATGTAAAATCGAAGTTACACTATAATTTTACATTTGAAAAGTCTACACTAGAAAACTTGCTTATGTGTTAAAAGTCTCAATAATTTGGAATTTTAGATTTGAAAAGAAGATCAAAAGTGGAGTTAAAAACTAATCTTGATGAATACCAATTTCTGAGTTTGGCTTATTTAAAGCTAAATAACTTCATTCCTGATGTAAAATTGGCTTGATACAAAAGCACTGACTGTATTGAAGCATGAATCTAAAATGATCAAAGGGTCCAAAGTCAATCATTTTGAAAGAATTAAGTTGATTTCAATTGTTTAGTCAAGAAATTATTGGTGATGGACTAAAATCCTATTATTATAGTTAGTGAAAGTAGTATAAATAAATGTTTCTCGAAGTTAACACTACTAAATAGGGTATAAAGATCTTGTAAACAAATGATCTAGTTTCTTATATCTTTCTCTCAAATATAGACTAAGATAATTAAATCAAGAGAACTATATTCTTACAACAAATTATGGATTTAGAGTTACAATGATTGCCTTTTCACAAATCTTATTCATAATTAAAAGTGTTTTCCTACATTTCAAAGCATGTAGCCATGTATTGTCTAATTTTCAAAACTACTACTATTAAAAAAATCTTTAATTCCTAATACACTAAAGCATATTTCAAGCATAAATCATCCAAAACTACCACTTTTTAGGTTCGTGAGAAAAAATAGGGCTTTTTGAAGTTCAACATGCAAGTTTGTACTAGACTACCCTAGGAATGTGTGGGAAAAATTTAGAAGCTTTATTTACGTGGATTGAAAGTTTATAGCATTTGAGGTTAAAAGAATTTTTTTATCTTGCCCTTATCAAATAGGGTCAGTTGACTTTGATTCCTCCTAGAGTAAGGTTTTTGTAATACTCATGCCAAGGGGTTCTTAAAGTTGCATCCTATATTATATGAATTGAATACCCACCAAATTTCAAAGGAAGATGTGGAATTTTGCAAAAGATTTCCTAACTACTTGAATTGCCCATACTTTTTCTAGCATCATAATTTTTTATCTTAGAATCCAATTGGAAAAAATTTATGTTTCCACCTAGAAAATACATGTCCACTTCTTGCTCCAAAATTTCTAAAAGATCCATTGAAAATTGAAATTGGAGGAATTTCTTGAAATTTTCAATTGGTCATTCAATGACCACTTGGTTCTTTAGGAGTTAATCCCTAAAAGACCAAGGATGCATTTCAAGGAAAATTGGCAAGAACTACTAGTTTTTAGTGTTTTGGCCAAATTAGAAATGAATCATTTTCTGAATTTCAATTGTACAAAATTAGGTGAGACTACTATAACAATGCGTGAAAAACTTTTAGCTCATTTAACCTTGTGGATTGAAAAAATTATAATGTTTGAAGTGGAAAAAATAACTTCTTTTCATTCCTTCAAGATGGGGGTTGTGGTCTTTAAGTCCTCTTAGAGTAAAAAACTTTCTCTACACAAAATTGAGTCTACACCAACAAGTTTAACTCCTTGTTTGATACAAGCATGCAAAATCTTAGAAGCAAGCACATGATCCACCTTACTCTAAATCACCATACAATACAAGGGGGTCAAGTAAACTAGCAACACACTAGCCACTTTTTCATGATTTTTTGTGTAATGAAGAACTTTTTTCTTGAAATACAAGTGGTGAAACTTAGAACAAGAATTTAGAATGTTCACAAAAAATTCAAGAATTTTGAAATTGCAAAATTCAAGATAATTGATTTTGTAGTGAGACAAAAATATTTATTTTCAAACTTGCTTGACAAGACTAGTAGAGCTTTGACTCCTCCAAGAATGAGATCTTTGTACAAAATAGTGTTTTTTTACAATTGTATACTAGATAATGTTAGTTACGTGCATGCCAAATTTTAAAAGAAACTAAGGAATTCAACAAAAGATGATAGAACTATCAAAATTGCCCAAAGTTATTGGCCAACATAAATATTAGTCTACACACACAATTGGGAATTTAACATTCCTATAAGGGGGTGAATGTCTCCAACTTGTGCCAAATTTTTATAAATATTTGTTCATTTTTTACTTCATCATCACAGGTCTATCCGAATTCATGCTCCAATTCCAATTGTCTCTAAATAAAAAAATCTTATGGAGTTCAATTTTAGAATAATAATTCTATAGTATCTTTCAAACAAAAGTTGATAACTATGACACATAGGTTATATGAATATGGTTGAAATTATTATTGCAGATTTATATTTATCAATATTATTTGAATCCTAAATTTGCTAGCTAGGTGGGTGCTTGAAGTGATGCCACTTGGACCTAATTCATTATCGAAGATCAAAAAGATCATGGTGGATTTAGATTGTCACTATCCACCCAAATATATGCTGTAATTGGGTATAACACTTTTAAATTAAATAAAAATTTACATCCAAAATTATAAAGATACTTGATAATAACCCTAATTATTGGTCTATTCTTTTAGTGTTGAGTAGGATATTACATTTGAGATGTATTCATGCCAAGGAAAAATATCTTATTCATGAGAGGATGTAATAACCCCACTAAGATTGTGGGGTGAATATAACCCTATTATATTCTCCTTCACTTTGAAACTTTTAGAATACTAAGATTTAGATTATCTTGTCTCAATGCATGTTAGTATATTTTCATCATGTGAATGTCTACTTGGATCAATTTAATGTGCTAGATTTTGTCCGCTCCTCTATTTTGCCTCTAGAAGTGTAACCAATATGACCTTAAATTGTCCTTATCAAAAATAATTCCAACTGAATATATGATGTTAAATGGTTATAAAGTAATAGAACCTTTAGTGAATGTTATTGGATCTTTGTGAGGTGCTTCAAAAATGAACCTATAAGCCTTTTAAAGTTTTATTGAAGTCTTGCCTATAAATTTTCATAGAAAATATAAAGTACGTTTAAAAAGTTAAGATTTTATTTGTCTACAATAAAAAAAATAACCACTAATTTCAATATTGACTCTATCTTTGTACATTAGCTTAATTAAACAATTTTAGGTCTTTCTACTTTAAAGTATTAGTAGGTTGCAATGGAACATCATTAAGGGAAAGCACGGTAGTGAAGACCTCTTGATATAATGGTTTATCCAACTTATTCAAAGTGGCTTTGATGCTTAATGCTGCAAATTTTGAATTGTTGTGGTTCCTTTATCAAAATCACTAAGACTTTTGAACCCATCTAAAAGACAAAATAATCAATCTCCAAACTCCAGGAATACCTTGTTGAAGATCCACCATCTAATGTGACTCCCCATATAGTTTCATGTCAAACATTACATTCTTCATTTGAGTAGGACCAGAAGGTGGTCTCTTTGCCATCTTGAGCATGTTTAACCCCTGAAAGACCATTTGTCCCTTCGAGGGACAAATCGGATTTCAGGTAGGTATTTAAGGTCTCAATTTTTGTCTTGATTTTTTGAAAATTTTTATGGAGATAGAAAATTTTATTAGCTTTGCAAGAATATCATTTTTTTAATTTGGTGCCCGGGAACAAAAGTTATGCCCAAATAAGCTCAAAATAGGGGAGAGGGGGCAACAAAAAAATTCAAAAATTTGAATTTTATTTATTTTTATTTTCTTTCCTCATAGATTATAATTTTGTCTATGGGGAAAGCTTTGATTCATTCCATTTGGTTTGTTAGGAGAAAGTTATGGACAATCTTGTTTTTCAAGCAATTAAAACATCTTCTTGAAAAAATAACTTGTAGGATTCATTTTTTAATGCAATTTTTTATAATTTTCCAAAAAGAAAAGGTCCACATTGTTTAATTTGCTTGCTAGAACAATCTCACCATTGGGATTAGTGCATTATAATTCCATATTAGAGTTATTAATAATTTAGATTTTCTTTCTATCTTGTACCTACTTCTACTTAACAATTTCTTAAAGAATAAGAATTAATTTTTTTTTTTAAAATTTCCCCTAGACTCTCAAGTCAATTCTCCACCATAGAGATTTAAAGCTCAAAACTTTGTAGTGCAAAAAATTAAAGTTAAGAAGGTTCAAAGTCAAATATAATCTAGTCCCACAATGTGCCGAAAAACTTGTTTTCTTCACTTTCAACATAGATATCTTGCAATTTGTGAAGTGAAAATTTCTGAAATTTTTTCCACACGTTTTCATAATATTTAGGTGTGAGGTCATATGGTTAGATGTACAAAAAATACCAATTTCAGTTTTTTTACTCTTTGCTATAGAAATGGTGGTTTTAAGTGTATTTTTTAGAAAAAAGACCTTGGCCATTTAAAGGTTAAGTGGTTCTCTTGGTCAATTATAAAATGAATGGCAATTGATCTTAACTTTATTCCCTCCAAGGTATCTATAAAAGAATTAAACCTTCCTTCTTATATAGAGGGGATTCAAATCCTACTAGCATAAAGTACAACATGTAAGCTCATGTCCCAATCATTTCTTTTTGAAGCTTTCTATCTTGACCTATCTACACAATGATGGAAAAAAATTGAATAAGCCATTTCTATATGCTCATCTAACAAGAGTAAAAAAATGCACCCAAGATTTATCAAAATTTCAAGAGCTTTTCAAGGTAGAAAGTAAAAATGAGAGAGACAAGAATTATTAACCTCCTATTAAATTGGTTAAAATTATAAACAACACTTGTGAAGTTGAAAGGCCTTGCAACACACTCTTGACAAGCCCGTGTTTTTTAGAAGACCCACCTTGGAGATGATGGGTTAGGAAATCAAAAGTGAGATGTGGGTGCCCTCGTCCTTCAAAAATGAAGGGACGATGTTACATGGCAATAAGCTTTAACCCTTCAAGACATTTCAAATGTAGGCTTTGTCAAACTTCAATAGATTTCTACATTAAAACACACATTTCAAAAATCTGATATTTTTTGCACATGATAATATATGTCTAAAATTTAATCTAATTTTTTTCATAATTAAAAAAATAAAATTGAATTTTATATAATTTTCTTAAAGAATTTTTTTAATAAAAATTATAGCAATTCTAAAAATTCTAAAAATAGAATAAATTTTTTATGAAAATGAAAATGGTAGTAACAAACATCATGGTGTAATTGGTGTACTCCTAGAGCTCACACCAATAAATATTTTATAGAAAAAGTGGTGTATTTTGAGCTTTCAAGATACTATCTTCAAAGGGTCACAAAAATGAAAATTTTGAAAATTTTGAAAAAATAAATAAAAATGGTATGAAAAGCAGTTGGAGTTACATTTTCTTAGAAAACCTTAAAAACCTTAAAAACCAAGAACTATGTGAAAATTCAGGTTTTGAATATTGTAAAACCCCACAAAGAAATGTCCTATTCATTTTGTAGGAGGATTATTTCCCATAATCTCCTCATAGTGCATGAAATTTGTGTTTTCAGTGATTACTAATTTTTCATTCATAAATCACATGTTTCATCCATTTCTAAACATGCATTTACATCGGGCAATCTCCTCTTTGTTAGGAATTTTGAAAAAAAATAGGCATTCGTTATTGAGCTTCGCCATCCTCATCACCTTGTTTATTTTCCACCTCAGTGATTGCCCTAAGTATACAAAATGTTTCAAAATGACTGCATTGGACTAGCAAGGTCCTTTTACTACGGCCAAGGAAGATTACCCCCCTATTGCCCCAACCAAGGATAAATGTGAAAATTGCCCCCTATTTTGTGCCACATAAATTTTGTATAAGGGAAGCAACCCATTTCCAACCACTTAAGTGGTTACACCTATTTGGAGGGCGAGTTATTTTGGGGGGAGAATATTCTAGTATGCATAAATAGAGTTAAGAAGGTTTCTATAATTTTCTATAATTTTATTTCTCAAAATATAATTACTATGAATTTTTGAGGAGAAGATTCCATTCCTTCCACTCTGATTACATAGACCTTCTTGTTCCCACAAGGGCTAGTTGCAAAATCCACCAAGGATTGAGAGTGTTGTAAAACAATTACAATGTGCCACAATTGTATGGGGAACTGTGCTGTAATTAATCACTGTCATCTCCTCTTGAGTAGAAAGAAAACAATCTATATTGCCAAAAGGGGGTGATGATTAGGAATGGGTTGCCTCCCATATCCTCATCTCTTCAAGCTCACTTCGAGTCTCTGATTGCAAATATGGACTCAAAATTTGCAAATTTTATCAAGGGTGGCAAATATAAAATTTTAGTGCTTACTCCAAGGGTAAAATATAGGGCAATAAGGGGGTCAATCCTCCCTGGCCTTTTAACGGTTAACCCTTAATCCCTAAACGACGCGGCGGACGTTTTATGTCCGATGGAGGTCAGAAAAGCAATTGGGAGGATGTAAGCAAGTCGTTTTTCATCCGTTCTTTTTTTAATTGCGATCGTGCAGAAGGAAGTTGTCATGAAAACCCAGAATCAGACTCATTGAATGCTTTATTATTTTTGGGTATGCCAAATTGTGTGAAGACAGTTGAGGACGGTGATAGGCTGCATGCTGCCTTTTCTTCAATTTCCGACTGGGCAACTTGCCTGCAGCACTTGCCTGCCAGTGAACAACACAAGAATAGTGCCTTTTTCTGCGGTCAATACAGAATTTAGAACTGTTCACTACCCGCATCTCCCCCACGGTGACCAACCCGGCGTTCAGGGGTTAAAGGATGGACTAGTGACCGTGGAAATCAACCCTTTTGGAACCGTGTGACATCATCTACATTAAAAAAAATACTGATTGGAGGTTAAAGTATTGTAGAAGATCTCCCCTTTCTGCACAAAATTCAAAGGATGAATAGTTGCAGTTCTGTCCTACATAGAGAGATTCTTTGTCATTCATTGGACAAAAAATGTCCGCTCGACGTTTAAGGGTTAAGAATGAGAATGCTATGAGTGAGTAGCAAGAATGTGACGTGCACTTTTCAAGTGATCTACTGGATAGATGCGGATGAACGGATGACCAAATGCATCACCGACGCACAGATCCGTCCGTCCGTGTTCTTGGTTTGGATGAGGGGAGAAAAATCATCCAATATCGACAGATGATGGAATTTTGATTTTGGGCGCTAAAGCTAAGGTAGTGAAGGCGGCTCCTCATTCGAATTGAAGCTTTCCCAGAACGCGGGTTGTTCGGGAGTTCTGCTTCTACGTACTGTTCTTCAGAACAGAGCAATACTGATCGAGAGATAATTCGTATTGTTCCTGCAGAGCTCTTCTTGCATACTCTGTAGTTTGTATCGATCGTCACAAGTACAGAAACTCGTGGTCTTGTCTGTTGCAATCTAAAATTAAGAGAGGAGAGGAGGGCTATGGCGCTGCAAATGGTAGCGGTGCGTACATTCCTACTTCTTGCGATGCTGAACAGCAGTGCGAGAGCGTCGCGTTTTTGCCATCAAGTGGTGGAGCCTCTCGGTTACGGTTGCGCAGAATTTACAGTGCAGACAAGCGACGGGTTCGTACTGACGCTCCATCGATTGAGTAAGACCAATTCATTGACGGGGGATAGCGGTGCTCGTTCTCCTGCTGGAGCCCCGGTGTTCCCTCCAACAGGAGATCGCAATGTTTCAGAGGCCAGTGGCCCCGCGCCATCTCCGATGGCATTGCGCATCAATTCCAGCATCTATAATTCAACAATGCTTACAGTTGAATTCAATGCATTAGCTCATTTCCAGTCGTCGCCAATGCCGGAATCGGAAATTCTTGGAAACAGATCACACCATTCAAATCCTGCAAATACCTCAATTCAAGAGGGAGGGCTTCCATATTCATCAACCGGACCGTCTTCGCAGTCGACTTCTTTAAATAGGACCTCGAGTAATCATTCTTCAGAGTTGCCGGCAGCTTCACCAGGTCCAGCTCCAACATCCTCTCAAAATCCGTTGAGGAGTACCTCTACACATTCAGAAAGGACTACTGGAAACGGATCTCCTTCAAACTACACTATATATCCAGGGGTAAGAACCAATTCATTGTTCACTATAATTTGCATTTCATTTCGAAATCAATGAACTCTGGCGCCATTCTTAGGTAGGCCGGAAATACTCTCTCGAAGTTATTGCACTTGTAAGAATTGTAAGAATTTTGACGACAATAATCTATGCAATGAATATTCGTGTCAAATTTGTGCTCCGTGAACAATTGGACCTCTGCTGTATATATCTTTCTCGTGATGTAGATGATTGTCGTCCTCTGATTTCAGAATAGCTCTAAAATGTTTGACGAGGATTCCTTAGTAAGAATTTCTAGCATCACTTACGGCCCTGTGGCATTCTTGGCAAGCTTGTTGATCGTGAGTTGTGACCTTATTTGCAGGCTGGAAAGGGTGCTCCAGTGCTGCTCCTGCATCAAGAATTTGTCAGCGGCGAGATCTGGTTTGAGTCCGCAGACGGCAATCAGAGTATTAGCGGTTTGCTGCCAATTATGCTGTTAAATGACGGATTTGACGTCTGGATTGGCCATTCCCGTGCAACTTACTGGGGTCACGGTCATGTTTATTTCCAGTCCACAGACCGGGTAGCTTCTTCTTAAATATTTTCCCAGATCAATGCGTATTTGCACGTCAACAATAGGCTCGGATCGTTTTTCATATGCAGAAATGATCAATGACCGTGCTCATGTCGATCGATCCAAGCGCACAAACTCATGAATTTAACCTCTCACTCAAATTACACTTATTGTCTCTGAGCTTGGAGTTGTAAGGTCATATACAATGATCAGCGGAAATTAAATTGCTAAGCGAGATGGAAATCAACTCATAACCTTGCCACTTAATATTCTAATCTGGTCAGAGATTCCGTCCGGCTGGTGATCACACATGAGTCTGAGTCGTGGAGTTACATACTGATGAGGATTTAATGGCACGTACTGACCGGTTTTGATAATCTCTGCTCAAAATTTTAGGAGTACTGGAACTGGACGTGGGATGCACATGTAGAATTCGACCTTCCAGCACAGTTGCTTTTCATTTCATCCGCAACGAAACAGCCTGTCCACATAGTCGGGGCATCACAAGTAAGCTTTGAGCGGACAGAGTTCAATATATTTCAAGGCAATTACTTAGGTGCTGGTACGACTGTGTGCTGGTGTAGGCTTTGTTATCTGAGATCAATTTTTTTGTAGGCTGCAACAGTTGGCGCAGCAGCAGCTACTGACCATGAATCAGCTCAGATGATTCGAAGCTTAACACTGATTGGCCCTACTATATACCGGGGATATACCAATTCAAGATTGCTGGAGGCATGGGCTTACTACTTTGGGTTGACCCTCGACTCGGTACGTGATGACCTGCTTATTTCGATTCGCAGATTATTTGCTAACTAAGACGATTGCAATGGTACACGCAGACATATGAAGAATTAAATAACGCAGCCTTACATACAAGACTGAAAATCCACAGGCTCAATTTGATATTCTTAAAAATTATGCAACTAGATGATTCGGAATAACCAGATTGACTTAATATGCCCTAATATATCGACTAATTGTGATCAAGCAGGAATATTTAGTAACTGGATTTCAAGACGGGGCGTTCAATTATTCCTTGTCAGTGTCTGGGAACATTCTCGATTATTTCGTGTGATAATAGTAGCAGAAAACAACTTCTATTTGACGATTAAAAGTCATCAAGTGGCACCTCCTCGTAACCTCACAAGTGATTGAATTAATTTAGCTGCACCTGATGAATTCGAGATGTTTTTCTGTTTTATATCTAGTTCACCGCCTCTCTTTAGTCAGTCCAGGTTAGTATGTAGGCAGTCCAGCATTTGTCTTATCTAGTTGTCGTTTCTGTTGAATGAACTTGCAGTTTCTATTCTCTGCATTTCCAATTTCCGAGACTAGCTGATGATTGAAGTCATCTTAAATAATCGCAACAGGGAATTTCCGCAGTCAGGGCCATTCTCTGCGCAGGGACTAAGTGGAACAGCAATCGATTTAATATCAGGTTGTTACGTAATATTACATGAGATTGTGATTTATAACGATTGCACGATTTTTGAACCTAGCTTTGAGTTGTATTGCACGTCTAATGAATCGTACGTTCAGTTAAAAGTTAAAAACCAATGTGACTTTCTCGATTTCGCAGTATATTGACAGCTACAAATTTCTCAATCGGCACAGTATAACTATACTGATTGGTGGTTGCCTGGCCTGCATCCCAAACCACAGGTCCTAACTGCTGCCTAAGTGACTCAGCGCCCATTCAATTTACCAATGGCTGGGATGGAACTACCTCATTCAAAAATCTTCTGCACTGGCAGCAAGGTATTGTCTCCATGCATTGATATGATCACAAGTTGGATACACAGTAGTTTCGTTCTCGGTGAGCATGAACGGCAGTCAAAAGTTCATGTCGTGGCTCATGAGCTGCTTGCTCGAGGAGGCCATGGTCATGAACAGATGCTTTCTCAAAGCTTCACCAGATTCGACTTCGTGGCCTAATAACTCGAGTATATACTAACTTTCAGCTTGACTGTACCAACAGGGATACGGCTGAACACCTTTGCTCACTACGACTATGGCAATGCAGCAAGAAACAGGCTAGCATATGGCCGACCTGTCCCCCCTGGTTATTACATAGCGCAAATTCCAAGACGAATGCCAGTTCTTATCATAGGCGGAGGTCAGGATTATGAAGCCCCCCCGCACGGCATCACACTTTTGTTGTCCCAATTGCAGCAGCCAGCAGTATTCATCAATTTGACTAACTACGCCCATTACGACTTAGGGTTCAGTGTCTACCGGCAGGCGGACATATATCTGCCTATTCTCAACTATCTTGAAGGACCGAAGTTTCAGTGATTCTGATCGTATGGCATTCCCAAGAATGAGGCATGATTTCCATTGTCATCATATTAAGGCCAATAGAAGCTAAATAGTATCACTCAAAATTTAGGAGTAGCTAGTAAATAAAGCATTCGACCTAAACCAGGAGAGACTGAGTGCATGACAGAAGTCTTACAATAGAGTCGAAAGACCAGCGATCTAGCTTCACAAGCGAAGTTTGTACATGAAAATTCTCCTTAACACCATGGTTTAGGCTCCTTCTCGCCTTGCTGGGAATGCTTTGCAATGCTGCCTTACTCATTTGTCTAAACAGTGCCTCTGGAGTATGAAGAACGAAAACTCTTGGTCTAAACGATAGCCGTAAGATATTCAAGATTATGATGAAGACAATTTACCTGTACTGATTGCTGGATTCGTTTCTGTCTGTCCTGTAGGCTACTCTAGTTTCTTTTAAATGAAGAGATGCGGCTACTAAGCTTGCTCTCCTCCTAAGTTTTCACTTGTGTGATTTCATTTGTAAAACTAAATACAGACGACATCACAGACAGAGCTTTACACTCGGATGGATGGGGCCTTGGAGGTAACCTCTCAAGGTTCAGTTCAATACTCCCTTAACATGACAGATTTGTGGAGGAGGACAATCTCAAGTACTTATACCTTTACATGGGAGGAGGGAGTTTGAGTATGCCTCGTTGAAAAGCAAGCCAAAGCAAGCCAATGTTATAGGGAAGCTGCTTTTTAGGAATTATGACATTTGTTGTTCTCTCACTAAAATCATAATTAGAAATACCCATTTCAAAACTCAAATATCATTCTCATCGTTATACTCCATCATGTTACCTCAAATATGAAGTTGCAACACTAATTTGGAATGAGATAGTTTGACAAATGTGGGAAGGGTTGACTTTTTAATCCTAAAAGGTTGGGCTTATGACCATTTTTAAAGTCCTCTCTAAATGCTCCCACTTGTGGTTGCCCATGAATGAAATATTTAATTTTTGGAGATGTAATCACATGTCTTCTATAAGTCATAAAGTTTTTAATTCTTTTGGTGAAAAATTGAAAGTATTGTGAATTATTGAAGAAAAACTGAAGAAAATTCATATCAAACACAAACATGCTCCAAAAATATGAAAACTTTTCATATATGTATATACAATGGTGAATAATATCTTGGAGAAAAATCATTTATCATGTGACTCTAAAATTTGAGAATTGGTAGTGTAAGGTTATAGATCCAAAGGTTCAAATTGCAACATAATTTAAATTCTAGGAAATTTTCAAAATTTCATTTTGGAATAGAAACTAGACTTGATAAGATTCATCTCATTAGTTGGTATGAAATTCTAAAAAGGTCATTTTTTTGGACTAAATTATAAACAAAGACTAAAGAAAGAAGAATAAAAATCATCGAAATGCCTTTACAATGACCCATAGATTTTCCATTTTCTTATGTAGAAAAGTAAAAAATATTACAAGTAAAGATCATCAAACATCTTTCTTTGCAATTGGGTTCAAGCAACTTCCATCCAAAAAAATAAATTAAAATTTTTTTCCATCTTTGAGTCCACCTAAAATCATCCTAAGGACATATAAATGTTTTCTTGAATAGGTGTTTCAGAGTTAACCCTTAAAGGTCCTTGCATCCCAAAATTTAATGCACCATATATGGTCAACATTATTGTAGCTTTCAAAGTATTCAATTTTTGTGACCATCCCAAGCTATGCCACAAAACTAATGCCAAACTTTTAACAAACCCCTGCCAATTGTCAACTCAAGTACCCCCCTAGTATATTTTGGAGATTTTGCTATCACCAAGGCATTGCTTTTAATACTGATTTAGGATAAGTACACCAATCAATCAAGAAGTTTTGGCCAAGAAATGGTTATTTGAGGTAAGTGGTGGATGTTGGAGAAGTGAAAAGACAATAAAATAATGCCAAAAGAAGTCTTGACACGTTGTAGTGTAAACACCAAGCAAAGAAGTCTTCCAAACAACTTCACAAATTGAAGTCTATCGAACTATTTCACCAAGAAGAGAGTTTTGTAATATGAAAGAAGAAAAAAGCAAAGAGCTGGCTAATGCGATTTTGAAATAAAGGAAGCCCTCAATCACAGGATTAAGATATGCTATAGTAAAAAGAACAATAAATGGAGTTGGAGTGCTCTAGAGGCCAAGTTTCTTATTCAAGGAGTTGAGGCCACCCAAGAAACTTGACCCCAAGAGAACTTCCTTTATAAAAAATATTGCCATGCAGGCAACCATGTCATTTTTTCATCCATGCTTGAAGTTCTCCATTCAATAAGTCTTCACAATAGTGTAAACCCAATATGGTGAAGGACAAAATTTCTTCCAATCATATTGCTCCATTTTCCTACAATTCTTGACCAGTGCACTTCTCCACCTTAGTGTAAAGCAGTCCTTTGTAGAAATTTTATAGATTTTTTCAGCGTTTTTTTTAAATGTTTTCAAATTGCGACCGTTTTTTTCCCCAATTCCATCTGCTATCAATGAACTAACCGACGGTTCTCCCCAAACATTGCCAGGAACGTTCCCAGAACCAGAGACTAAGTTACTGCACAGAGTTGGGGCTCCCACTACGGTAAGTTAATCCCCACGGCAGTAAACGCACGCGCTTTCGTTGTTCCCCGTGTTGCTTCCCCGCCATCCCCAATTCTCCCGCACTCGGCAAATCCTCCGAACTACCCCCACCCGCCGTTCGCCGTGATCGCACGCGGACCAGGCATCTCGCTCGCGAGGTGCATTACAGTAGTATTTGACCATCACTGGTGCTCTTGATCACGGATTGCTTCAGCCGCGCTTCAATTGCCTCGCTGCACGTGGATTTCGTAACCGACCTCTGTAGGAATCGAGCTTCTTTGGTTGTGCTATAACAAGCTCGCTGCCAAGGTAGGAACAGCAATTTTGCTGCGGTGCTGGGGATTGCCAGAGAAAGAGAGACAGAGACAGAGACAGAGAGATCCGATCAGTGAGCGATCTTCGTCGATGGTTTTAGGGTTCTTCGTGTGGGAATCGGTACGAAATCGGTGTGAATTTGGGACTCTTGTTCGGTGATGGAGCTTGTGCTTTGAATTTGGAATCTCGTTTGAGAGTCGGGGAGTTTTGTGTCGGTCATTGTTCGCTACGGAATTGCCTAAGGTGGGAAACCCGAGATCGTTTGAAATTTGAACTGGGTAAATCATGATTTTCTTGTTTGCGAATGAAAAAGGATTCCATCGCACGAAAGAATTCGGTATTTGGATACCTTATGCAGGAGTTATGAGGTTATTAAGATTTATTGGTAGATGTTTAAAATCTCTTTTTCAATGATAGGAGCAGTTTGATTAAGGATATGTACGCCAGGTGAACGTCTGATCGTTTGGGGTCCCTGGCAAGTTTGGGTGGGAATTTTGGGTGTCCTAGCTTAGTAGGTTTGGATTTTGCTTGCGGTTACTCTGTGATGGCGGGGTTTATGGAAAAAAAGTTGGGTCGGTGTGAAGCGAATCTATCTTTCTTATCTTCGGAAACCTTGTAATTTTTCGAGATTCTGTGAGCTTGTAGTAATCGACTATGAATGCAGAAGTGTGCAAAGTAGGTTTGTTGCTTGACAAGGATGGTTCAGTCACAGGGTAATTAGGTTACAATTCGCGTAACTGTCCTGAGTCTACATTAGACCATGAAAATAGATGGACTACTGATTTCTCGAAATATCGGAGTAGGAATATTGGAATTGCCTACTGTAGAGTCAGGACAGCTCCAGAAAATCAGACTCAATCGTTTGCGTGTCCATCCTGTCCATGAAACTTTCAAAACATACTTCTGTTGTAGGGCATTGTCTCCTCTTTCTGTCGGTTACATTTTATTGAACTTCCTGGAAACTTCCTAAGTGATATATTTATAAATCCTGTAGAGAAGGAGGTCGCTACTTTAGGTCGTATTTCGACTTAAGGGATACTGCCGACAGGAAAGATTTGTTTTGCACTTTAGTGGGGTTTTTTCTCTAGATTTGATTATCTTGACTTGTCTTATATTTACGATCTAGTGGAATGGTTTTGAAATTGCTCATTTGTCTCTCGGGCCACAGTGTGGGGTTTGGGGTTCAGAATTTGAAACGCAAAACAGCGTGATCTGTCGAAAGTAGAGACTTGAACGCAGCAGGACTTTCCATATCACTCGGTTCAATATCAAGGTTGCCTTTGTGAAGGTTATTGAAACCAGTGAAGGATGTCGCTGGTGCAGTGCGGTGGGTGTCGGACGTCGCTTGTGCTACCACCTGGAGCGCAATCTATTCAATGTGCTCTTTGCCGGTATGTTACGCCTATAGCGTATGGCCGTGCAGCTCCTTCTCTTTCAGCTCCTCACGTATCCAATCCTTACGGGAATGGTTCACAGAATCCCCAATATACACCAACGGTATGCGTCTTTTTGTCACCTTGATTTCAATCCCAGTTTTGCGTTCTCATTTTGTGTTTTTGCTAGATGGATGGTATTTTCGCATGGTTAAGCACCAAGTGCTTAAGTTTTATAATAAAAATTTCATAATGGGATATTTGAAAGTAGTAACTTTCAAAACATATTTCGATTGTTCAAAAATAATGAATGCAGTTTCTTTCTATTGGTACATTGTGTTACATTTTCTTACCTTTAAGGATTTATTTTTAACTCCTATTGATATGGAGGTGGCTACTTGGCCATTTAGGCACTTATAAGAAATTTGAGGAGGCATTCCGAACTCAAGTGATTTGTTTTTTCTTATATCTGCCACTTGTGTACACGCAGCCTCCAAATGCACATGGCTCGAAAAAGGCTGTGCTGGTCGGTATCAATTATAAGTTCTCTCGTCACCAGTTAAAGGGATGCATTAACGATTCAAATTGTATGAAGCATCTGCTGACTTCGAAGTTTAACTTTCCTGCTGCATCAATTTTAACACTCACGGGTAAGTGGACTAATCCAAATTGTTTTGACGCCGTGTTAGTTCAATGTGGTTTGAATTTGAAGTTTTGTTTTGAAATCTTCGTTTGGCAAACCAATGATAAGTAGAGTTTAATATTTTAGTTCTTATGATCATGTGCTTGTAGTGATGTAGTGACCTTGGTACTGTTTTCAAAAGCCAGTTACTGTAGTGCATCCTAATTGGATGGGATATGTGCTTATTAGTTTCTGATGGTGGCAATCTGCAGAAGATCAAACTAATCCATTGATGAAACCGACACGCTACAACATGCACATGGCTATGGTATGGCTCCTTCAAGGGTGCAAGGCAGGCGACTCGCTTGTTTTCCACTACTCAGGTCATGGCTCGCAGCAACGTGACTATAGCGGTGAAGAGCTTGATGGGATGACCGAAACGCTGTGCCCTCTCGATTTTGAAACGGCAGGAATGATTACAGACGATGAAATTAACAATACAATAGTCAAACCTCTTCCACCTGGCGTGCGTCTTAATGCAGTTATAGACGCTTGTCACAGCGGAACTGTTCTTGATTTACCTTGGCTTTGTAAGTTCAATAGGTGAGAGATCAGACCTGGTCATTTTTCATTCCTGTGAAGCTTTTTGCATATATTACTCTGCCTATTTCCGGCCTGTCATACAGCTCATGTGATAGTGTAGTACCAGTTACCCGAAATTAAGTCTCTGTAAAGTTTTGTAATTCCTGCAATCCCGTGTCATAAGCTCAGACCCTGATGGGCATTCGTGCCGAATATATTTTTGCAGGTATGGGCAATTTACATGGGAAGATCACCGGCCACGGACTGGCGCTTGGAAAGGAACCAGTGGAGGATCAGCATTCTCGTTTAGTGGTTGTGATGACAATCAAACATCGGCTGATACTTCGGTACTATTCTCACCCTCAGCAATGTGTGTTGCCTTCATGTTTTATTTGCTACGTTTGCATTTTTACAGTAAAACTGTTGCATGCCATGTAGGCCTGTACAATTGATTATCATATGTGTTAATGGAAGAATTTCCGACAAATTGGCACTTTTCTGGATGCTCATTTGGAACTTCAAATCCATACTACCGTACCCGGTGGTCAGGGTCAGCAAAAATATTTTAAAAAATAGATGCCATAAATTTTGGGAGCTTCTTTTGTTCAATTTCTTGTATGGGGAAAACAAATCTTGCAGATTATTCTATTTTAAATCATCTGCCGAATCACTTTTCCGAACTTTATTTAACCCTTAAAGGACGGACTGGGGACCGTGGAAATCCTCCCTTTTGGAACCGTGTGACATCATCTACTTTTAAAAAAATAAAAAATATTCATTGGAAGTCATACTACTGTAGAGGACCTACCCTTTTCTCACAAAATTCCGAGGATGAATAGTCGTAGTTCTGTCCTGCATGGAGAGATTCTTTGTCATCCATCGGACACAAAACGTCCGCTTCGACGTTTAAGGGTTAATCATTCGGCAGGAAATGCTGCCTCTGACTACCGGGTACAATACTATGTTAGAGCATTGTATGCAGTGGAATGACGCAATTTTGTCGCTTTGAAACTCGCCATTTTAAGAAATATAGGTGTAATAGAAAGGGGTTAAGAGCCTCCCTTACAGTAAACTGAAATGACTACGGATAAGTTCTGTTACATCTTTCTGACGCTGGATTGCTCGTGATTTTTTATTTCCAGGCTCTGTCGAGGGTTACATCTACAGGCGCAATGACCTTCTGTTTCATTCAAGCGATTGAGCGGGGGCATGCACAAACGTATGGGAGTTTGCTCTGCGCCATGCGTAACGCCATCCGAACAACGAATGTGAACTCTGGAATGGGAGCGGGGCCTGTTACAAGCTTGCTGGAAATGTTGGTATCAGGCGGTAGTACGACTGGTGGTCTCACTCAGGTAAATATTGATCCCTTTAGGAATCAGCCTTAGCAATGTTTGCTGACTGGGATAAGTTACTATTCGCCTGCACTGCTCAAGTGGTGTCAGTTAGCAAATTGGTGCTAATTCTTGCTGACTTACAATGAATATTCGTTCATTTCCATCAATTAATTGATCTCCTTGAATGTGGATAAGAAACTATCTATGCCTATACCAATTTTTGAGCTTACATCAGGTATAGTTCATTAAGGTCGGCATTTGAACTTGTACGTTTACGGCCTTTGATGATTGTTTTTTCCCTTTGAGTCATATTTGTAAGTTAACCAAGCAACTTGCACGAAAGAGTATCGACTAGTCTTTTGTGTGCAGAACACCTTAGATATTCGTTACTGTCATTGTTTCGGCTCGGAATATTGATCATGTTACTATTGTGTTATGCAGGAGCCACAATTGACAGCGTCTGACATGTTTGATATCAACTCACCTTTTTATCTATAGGGCTTTTGACGGATCAACATGCGTTCAGTTTACGATCTTAGCGGAAGATGCCTACATATTTGTATCTTCCACAATAATTTTGTACAGGGGTTTGGAGTTTAGGCCATCTTCCTACATGTGAAGTGCTATTTGCGCTACCATGTCATCACGTGGAAGTTAGAAAAAATCAAGGTTTGTATAGAGAGTAGAATTTATGAGCAGGTTGGGATTTCAGCCTCTCATCACCCAGCGGGAATGACTTGACGAGCTCAAGAGTTTGAAGTTCTGTGTTGATATCAACCACTAATCTGTGGTGTTGGTTCTGCGGTCGGAAATGAGACTAAAAGGTGCTCAGTGACGTGCTTTGACGTCTGGATTGTATTTGTGCTTCGAGAGAAATATTATTCTGGACTCGTTCAAGAGATCTCACCTGACAGAAGCTTCTGATTCATGTGAGTGTTGCAAGTTCTAATTATAGTAGAATTGTTAAACATTAGGGTTCTTCTAGAAGTCATAACTGAATTTCCCTTCATTTGGTCCCTAGTTTATTCCTTTCTACATTGCATTTGAATTTTTATCCAACTTGTATTTTTTGGAATGACAAGGAAGCATCAAAATCGTAGAAACCCTCTTTGTTTTTGCAATATCACACCCTCTAAAACCATAACAAGCTGCAATATCAATGTGATAGTAAGGTAGTAGGCTCGAACTCCGCACGGGCATTTAGAATTGCCCCCACTTTAGCTTTGAGATGGTTCTTAAATCAACCTCTATAGTCATTTGAATGGATCGAGAAAAAAAGTACTCCCTCCGTCCCAAAATGATCTTCTGGTTCCCCTTCATTTTTTGTCACAAAATGATTATCCGGGTGTACGTACTAACATGGTAGGAACCAATTTGGGGAGTTGGAGGCAATTGCTAAAAAGATGAAAACATACTCCAATTAGAAGATTGTTTTGAGCATACACTATTGGGATTATTCCCCCATATTGCCATCCATAATTAATGAAGCCTCAAATCAAGGCAAAAGACATTGGTTAGAGGCCACATGGGGTTGGGCCATAGGGTGAGAGCCTAATCAGCTCATGCCTTGGCCCACAAGCCCTGGCCTACAAATATGGGTATTGTTGTAAAAAAATGACAATTTGAGTATTCATCCTTGTCCACAAAAATTGGACAATCGCATGGCTACTGGTGCTCCTTAGAAATGCCTCAAAAATCTTGTTTTTGAGTACTCCAAAATTGCGTTTCAGAAAGGGTTCGGGAACTCAAAATTTTTAGATGATAGGAGTGCACTAAATACTACTTAAAATTCAAAAAAAATTTGGAAAAATGTGATTTTCAGCCTTAATCTAGAACATTTTGTCCAACAAGAAGATCATTTGGGGACGGAAGGAGTATAATTTATTGCAAGAGCCAATCATTGTCTTTGCTTTTCCCATTTTTCTTTATAACTTCAACTGAACAATTTATAGAAGACCTAGTGTCATAAATAGAGGCCTATGACACAAAAGTTTGAAAATTCATAACTAATTCAATAATGCTTCAAAAAATACGAAACCACTTGTGTTACATTCTACATCTATATCTCTTTGTCTGAACTAAAAATATTCCCATGAAAAGATATACATGAAAAAACAGACCAATCCTTAGATGAGCGGTTTATCAGCTTACTACCTTATAGAAAAAATATAATATTGCATATCAATGTAATGTACTTTCTTATATAATATTACATATCAATGTAAAGCAATACTCATCCCTTTTATCATCATCAAAATTAGCCTTTCAAAAGATATTGATTTATTCCATTAGTGCATGTGACAATAAATTATTAATGTTAGATTAATTTTAATTGGTTCAAGCTAGAGTATCCCCTTTATGACCAAAAAGTAAGTCATTTCTAAACTTTATTTATCTAACATTATTTATTTTGCAACCAACATATGCACTACTCTGTACTCTTGTAAAATTTGCCCTAATTTAAATTACACTTTTTTCAAACATTGTAGGCTATGATCAATTTCAACCATGACTTCTTGAGGTTCTTCATGAGATAATTTGTATTGCAATTGTCCTTACTATTTTTTTTTTATCTATGGAACAAACTCAATGAAGGGGAAGAAGAGGAAGCTTTGCATTGACAAAAGGTAACCACATCTAATCGTGACATCTTTCTAAAACCAATTCCTACATATACTTGCCTAAAATGTAGAACCTTTAATCTTGAGAGCCGAGGATTGATTTTGGATACACTTAATACTTTGAAAATCCTTAGTTTTTTCATACAGTGTTTAAAAAAATTCAATTTTAAAAGAATTTCTAATCCTTCTAGACTATCAACTAGACCGAACAAAAATAAATTGTACTTCATTAATAGAATCCATGTTCAAACTTCATTTGGATGATTTTAGGAGTTGTTAATGCTACCAAATATGCATCTAAAGGTCTGATTCAACACTCAAGTGCCAAAATGGAATTTCCATGTCAGATTCTTAGGGGTCCACGTCACCTCACACCAATCACAAGATGATATGTGACACTTTTTTTACAAAAATGACTTAATTTATGCCGAATCTGACCTTCACTTAGGGTATATATATATCGTATTAGTGAGGGCCCAAAAATTAGCGTAACCGTAACATTGGACAGTTTAGCTGTAAGCTTCGTGTAATTTAGGGTTTAGGGTTTTTGGTATGGCTGGTGTCGTTCCATGTTGTGCATTGGGCTTTTCTTAGGAGCGATGGCGGAGCTCTTCCCAAACAGGCCTTCCATTGCAGCAGCAGCAGCAGTTTTTTAATTTTTTAATTTTCATCATGGAGAACAATGTCTTTGCGTCTTTTTCTTTCTCCGCCGCAACGCATCATCGAGCGAGCAGTAAACGAATCAAGGTATGAGCCTGGACTCTGCATTCCTAAGCACTAATTTTCTTGTTCGTACTGAAACTCTTCAGTGTCGAAACAGCTTCTCTTGAACCTCTCCTAACCCCTGAAAGCTGTGATGATTCCTTACTGGCGGATCCAAGGGACATAGATGAACGTGCATGGTTGACGAGTATATTTGGTAATTTTTTTGGTCAATTCTCTGCGCCTGAATGCTTCTATCGCATTTTTGATGAATTTCAATGTGATGACGATACGATTCTGAATTTGCTCCATTGCTGCATCGAATGGGAATCAATTCGAACCATTTATTATCTGAATTGGAATGAATAGGTTCAATTCCTTTATCTGATTTCTAGTTCAGTACGAATTGGAATGCTTTTAACGTTTCAACGTTCATATTACTGCTGAACTAGAAATCGGAGATAGGAGTAACAACAATCATTCGCATTAGAAGCAGCAATGGAGCAAGGAAAATTGAATCTAGGCTTCAAGAATGCGGTAGAAGAGTTCTGTCTATTTCTTGCTTCTTCAAGCGAGGACTTTGACCAATGACCTTACCGAATTTGTCAACCAAGTATATAAGTTAGATTCTCAAGAAAGGTGTCACCACAAATTCTAGGGTTTAGAGCAGGTTGAAAAATGTTCAAAACGTTGCAATAATTACTGAACTAGAAATCAGATAGGGGAATGAAACCTACGTATTTAAATCTTTGTGTGCTTGCTTACAGCTTAAGAACTGAACCTTTTAAAACGGAAGAAACGCAATTGAAAAATGTCTGAAGTGGAAGATTCCGTTTTGGGGTAATCTTGACTTGAAACGTATGCGAATTCGTTGTTTGTAGGAGGAGCCAGAAGAGAATGTTAGTGCAGGGGGTGGCGACAAGACTGTCGCTAGCTCCATATATGATCGGTCCGTGGCGCGCACAGACAAGGTGGGCTGCTGTGTCCATGGTACTTCTCTTAGACCTCTTTAATTGCACTGTCTCGGGAAGACCAATTTCCATAATAATACAAAGGTGTGAGAAGTTTGTGTCACTTGATATGTGAAATTACAGAGGGAGTATGCAATTAGGGAGGTTTGCGTTTCATCACTCTTCCTTACTGAATTTTTGTGCATTTCTTTATCGGTCATCATACAGGATATGAATAGCCCGACGGCTTTGATTAGATCAGTGTGTGTGTGTGTGTGTGTGTGTGTTTAGATCCTGGTGGTGTATGTTGAGAAATGACATTTTTTTGGATTGGTGATCAATGTGCAGCGAAGAAAACTAACAGCTAAGAAAGAAGAATTCGACCCTGGGGCAACTGTGGACGGATCATCAGGTTTTGTTAAGACGGAAACTGAGATAGAGGACTTGGGTGAGCGACTGATTGGCACTCTTTCTTAATTTTGTATCCTTTGAATTCAATCGATTCTCTGAGGTCCTCGTCAAGTCGTTGTCTCAACAGAATTCGAGGCTCAATTTTCGTAGTAATAAGTTGCTTGCCATTTGCTCAGCTGACTCGGGAATAGTTGTGCTCAGAAATGAATTCAGTGCGTAATGTTTCAGATCATTTAGTTACTAGGAGCGTTGTAGAAGTTGAAACTTATTCAAAAGCAAGGCAATCAAGAAGTAAGGCTGATGGATCACCAGAAGAATCTGCTCCTGAGAATTGGGAACAAATTGTTGAGGGTATTAGGTATTCTTCTTCGACTTTTGCATTGGCTGGGAAGTAGTGATTTTGAGAAAGACAAATACCGGACGAGTATATTTAGTATCCAGTTCCTAAAATCTGGTTTGCCTGCACTCTGCTGATCTCAACACCTTATAATTTTTTCCCTTGTGTTTTCACTACCGTATTATTTTTTTTTCGTCTGTTAATGCAGATCCATGCGTATGGACAAGGATGCACCAGTGGATCTTTTTGGAACTCATCAGGTAAGGCTTTCGAAATTTGAACGGACATAATGCATTCCGAAATAAGGAAAGCCAATTCTGCATATCCTAAATGTTTCTGCCTTGTGGTTTGCTTGGAACGTTTATTGCAGTTACTTGACTTAGAAGCCAACAAAGAAACGCAACAATTTCAGGCGCTTGTGGCAGCCATGATCAGTTCGCAAACTCGTGATGCTGTAACTGGAGCAGCTATGCAAAGGCTGCGAGCCATGTCTGGAGGACTCACTATCGCTCAAATTGCAAGTGATTCTATTGAGGTGGATGTATTGGCGGAGATTTTGAAGCCTGTTGGGTTTTATAGGTGCGTCCTCATTTTCTGTGACCTTTCAACTCAAAAGAATGTGAATTAAATAGTTTTTTATTCTGATGAGACCCCGTGAAACTTGTACTGCCTCTCTAACTCGGAAAGCAAGTTGTGATGGCATATTCTATACCGCGTAAAGAATCTCTATACGGATATACATGCTTAAAGTGCTGTGTTTTTCAGGCAGAAGGCGAAGTTCATGAAATCCATAGCACAGACACTTTCAGCACCTCCCCACAATGGGACAGTTCCGAACTCAATAGAAGAACTTGTAAGCTCTTTCTTTTAATCTGTTTTTTTTCTCTAATCCCATTGTGTTTGGCCTTGGTTTAAATCCTGCAAAGATGTCTAGGTGAAACTTCTTCTGTGATCGGATGCAGTTGCCTCTTGAAAGGACATTCCGGTGACAGGCGGTTTAAATCGGTGACATAGATCATTTCAGGCATATCTTTTCTTGGAAACGAATGCACCGAGAAGCGCAATTACCGTTCAAATTCATGTCGTCTCCATGATAACTACCCCCCCCGGTTTGTATTGCAGATGAAGCTCCCTGGAGTAGGACCAAAAGTTGCTCTTTTGGTTCTATGGGTTGCTTTTGGCATGTGAGTATGCAATCATGCTTATCCTTATCCGAGAATACTTTCCATCTATATCTTTTTGTATGCCCATATTGTGCTGGTTTACCTTGTCAAAATGATACAATTAATTAACGGTACAGCATATGTCAACATCATGACGCTTCGCTACTCTCTATTAGATTCACAAAGGTATTTTTGGTATATTAATGTTAATCTAATAGAACGTTGGGTCAACATTGAGCTAATGTTGACTTAGTTTAAACTTAATAGTTGCCAAGAGAACATCAGGTAATGCCAAGGACACTAACATTAATTGAACCCCATTTACTTTACACTGAACTCAACTTGATGACTGTTTGACTTTGATGCCTGTTAACTTGCATTAAAAACTTCGTCAATTTAGTTGGAGGGGTATTTTGTGATGTGATGTAGGGGTGAAGAGGGTTTAATCGTTGACACGAATGTCAGAAGAGTATGCTCTCGACTTGGGTGGGTACCTACTAACGCTACTCCGGAACTTACACGACGAACTCTTGAATCATGGTTGCCACCGACCTTGTGGGCGGACATCAGTTTTCTCTTTGTTGGATTTGGGCAGCAGGTAAGTACCCATTCCTGTATCCTGCACTCATCCTTTCAGCATTCTGAAGTTGTCTTGTCTTTGGGGCAAGCCTGTTACTGACCTGCTGTAAGGTAGTGGATACTATTTTCGCCACTTTGACCATTTTAAAACATGTAGGAGTAAGATATATAGAACTGTGGAAAGATCTTAGGGTGCAATAGACAAATCTGTTGAGATCAAATTTTATCACTATGTATGAAGTTATGTAAATTCAAAATGGGAGGTTGTAGGCCACTGTAAGTGCCAATAGCCAACTCCATTTTCATTAAAAGCTCAGGGACCATAGACAGACACTTAGCCAAGTCATACTCACACCGCTTGGTGATAAATCCAACCATGTGTACGAGTTGCTTTTAGTCAGTATAGAAGATGGGATCAGGTCCTAGTGGTTTAGTCTACCTTATTAAGAAACATTGACCTCAGTTGAACTGATTTGAGAACATTGCCTTACAACCTCTGCAGGTTTGCAAACCAATGGCTCCAAAGTGTGAGACCTGTAAAGTCAGCCAACTATGTCCATCTGCCTTCAAACCAATCCCTAAAAAAACTATTCGGAAGGCCACGTAACCAGTGTGGATACCAAGTCTTCCCAAAGGAAGCTTCTTTACGGTGGTGCATGGCCACATTTCCTGGTTCCAGTCTTGAAGGACACAAAAGTGTCATCCTCTCAAAGAGCGTCCTGAATTCACAGGCATTTTTCATGGAAGCTCTGGAGAGCAAGAAAGAGCGTTAGTAAGCATTCGATGACATCTGCCTTTCACTTGTCCATATCAATGAAGCAATTGTGTTGGGACTACTCTGACCTGAATATGGTGGTTCATGGGCAGATCACTTACGTGGAGAATGACTTAGTTTGTATCTATGTTATATCAGAAGCCCTTAGTAAAGTGCCATGATCGACGTGAAGTGTCATATCTGAGGGACCTTCGAGAAAGATTAAGTTGCAGTGGAATGGCATGTAAACTGAATTTTTTTGGATTCCAGTAGAAGAAAACTTTGCAGGTTTGCTCTCTGATTTTCATACGGCTCCCAATTAGTTGAGTATCCATGTGTCAAATAGTCTTACACTAGTTGATGTTCAGAGTCTGCTAGCAAGGTGTTTTTTGTCATGTATTGCAGTTATCATTATGTAAATCAAAAATTCTCCATAGGTTGAACAATTCAGTACATTGTTAGCCAGCGTAAACCATTCCTTCAATCCCTAAGAGTGAATTGCATTTAATTTGCAGAGAGTCATTGGTGGATTGGGAAGTTGCAATATTGGGGGCTCCCACTTTCTAGGGGAGCAAATTTGATCCCCTGGAGTTGGTTAATAATGTTATCTATAATAGTAATAGAAGAAATTAATTGTCTTGGCCGTTAAATGATTGAATGTAAAGTATACTCATTTCTTGAAGATTCAATGTGAAAATCCTACAAGAGCTTCACTAGTAGTGTTGGAATGGAATCTAGTTGGTTTGTTGACTAATCAATTCAACTTGGTTCCTAACATTGTTTACCAATGAGGTAAGGGTCCCTTTTGTATCCTTTAAAAGGGGACCCCTACAATGAAGAAAATTGTCTTTTATGGCTCTTCAACCAATCCCAATCTTTGAATAAACTAATAAGTCTTTCCAAGATATATAGCAAAGTGGAATACCTTCCTAGTATAGGGAAGGACCATTGCTTGGATATACAATGTTATGTTATTTTTTGTTGCAATTCCTTTTAACCTCTAAATGATCATGACAAAACTTTGAAGTAAAATGAAAATTCAACAAAGTTACCCAGAGTTTTACTTTTAGTTTTTAGGTGTATAATCATTCAAGTTTAAATATTTTGAAGCATCCATAATTTATTTTGGGGATATAAATGGTTTATGATTTTTGTGCAATAGCTCATGTATGAAATAACTTTTGTCCAATTTGCACAAGCCAATAAGGTACACAACTTGTTTTCAACAATGTTGAAGTGTTTTAGCATATGTCCAATTGAACAATGTTTGCGGGGGGGGGAGGTAATTATCTTTAGTTAAGGAATAGGAATAAAGAAGATTGTTCTATTTTTTGCTAACTTTTCATCTAGTTCAAAATTAGTAGAAATTCAAGAACTGTATATAACAATCCAACTTGTTCTTGACAAATAGGTGATCAAATCTATTATGTTCCAAGAAGTGCAAAATTGTAGATTCCAATTCAACTTGTTCTCGATGTACAGGTGAACCTATTTCCAAAAAGTACAAAACTAATAATTAGATTTAGCAACTTCATTTGGTGTCAATGTGTCATTCATCACACAATAAAGAAGTTGCTGAACTATATCATAACTTCTTCCCCTCCATCATGAAAATAAAATAGGTCACCCCATCTTGTGCAAATGGAACCATGGTCGGTCACAAACATGCCAAATACCTTCAAAACACTGAGAAAGTGAGTTCGGTCAGTCAATTTCCGCACGAACAAACACATGTGAAAAAGCGAGGGTAAGATCAGGTAAGGTAAAGTAAGGTATGTGCCTGCAACTAGAAACCAAAAACTGAGTGCCATTGAGTGATGACTTATCTTCAGGAAGATATATCACAAGACTGTCACCACATTGACATTGTTGAGCGCAAGGGAAAGCAGCATTCATTGTTGACAAGTGGACCGCCAAATCCATCATCCAATGAAGTACAGTACATTGCAACAACTGAAGATATTTTGGGGGTACAGCCAGCGTCAATTTTTCAAGGTCCCAGATTCAATTGGTGTTCGGGAAGTTTTTTGAGTTTTATCGGCTATTTTTCCCTTCAATTCTCAAATTGAACTAGTTTTTCAAGTACCCATGTCCAATTTTCAGGGGTCCATGTCACCTCACACCATTCACAAGAAGACTTGTGGCACTTCTTTTTACAATAATGACTTAATTTTTTGGCGAATCTAATCCTCGTGTAGGGTATGGAATGCAATTATTTTCTCTTCTTTTATTTGAATTAGAATTTTTTTTAGATTTTTTAACTGTACTTTTTTGGTGAAGTATGCAAATTACAAATGGGATTTTTTTTTCTGAATTCCATCGGCTAACTTTAAACTAGCTGCAGATTCTTCCCAAACATAGGATCCAATCCCCTTGTCTCAAATCCTACTGTAAGTTATAATTCACCCAACCGTGAATAGTGCAAATACGATTGAAACGTGCTTGAAAATAGGATGAGTTCCTAACCTAATTTTGTCCAAGTGTCCAATAGTCCTACAAATGTGTTTGACTTTTTTTGCAACCCACCCAATCAACCAAACCTGCAATTAAGTTAGTATTCTTTGCAAAAGCACTCAAACATGTTTTAGAATAAAATTGTGTAACTTTTTGTTGAATCTTGTTAGGAGTCAAAAGGGGATTTGAGATTCTCTTTCGGCATGCCTTCTTCAAGCAACACAAGCATGAATAAACTATGAAATTTTAAAGTATTTAAATGGGTGTATTGAAAATTGACCCTATGCACATATGATGTGCAAAAGGCCTACATTTAAGTCAAGAATCTAGATAGGGTGGTTTCACAAATTAGGTCACACTTCTAAAGGTGCAATATCCTTTCTATATACTTCCTTCATCCTACAATATTGTAGGTAGCTGCACTATTTTTGTACTCCCTTTGTCTCAAAAATAAATCCATGTTTTTCTAGTGGAACTATGGGAGTAACACGGATTTATTTTGAGACAAAGGAAGTAGTAATGAAAGTATTAAGGATTTGTTGAAGAATTTTTAAACCCTTAAAGGTTACTTCATGCAGTTGTACTCTAATATGACATTTTTTACACACTTGGAAATGTTTATACTTCACAAAATGTTAGATTGGGATGAAATTTTTGGTTTGCCTAAAGGAAATTCTAAATGGGTTTTGAATCTTTTTTTCCTTTAATTCTTTTAATATCATTTTGGATGTGTAAAAATTAAAATATAGTATGAAAGAGCAAGATAGGAAAAAATTGTATGCATGACTTGTATTTCAAGCTCCCTACACTTTGAGTTGCAATCAATTCATGAGTTTTTTCCCATGACATCGATGTAAGGGTGCACTATGATATCCTTTCACATGGTCAAAATTGCCTTCAAAAATCACAAAAAATTGTTATGTTTCTAATTTACTCCAAAAGCATTTGCATTTGAATGTTGTAAGAATAAACAATGAGACATTATTGTAGCACATTCTTTGATGCATGCCAAACATATACAAGAATGAAGTGCAACATTGGCTTATTAAATAAAGCCTTTTGAATGCTAATATTTTCTAAAAATATTTTTGTAATTGGTTTATTGAGACACTCATCCATACAACTACCCATCATCCACCCCTGTCATAATGCATAGTGAGTGCAAAATGTACTTACATATATGCACTTCACGTACTCTACTACATTTGCAAGAGGTTCAGTTCGTGTTCATTGACGCTAGCATGTGAGCATAGAAATAAGAGCTTACAAACTTTGAGCCTAGGTATTAGTAGATATCCTACAACTATTGAAGGTGTTTATAACATACATACTTATAATATGAATATCCTATAACCATGCAAGGTGCTTATAACATTGGTACCTATAATATAAATATACTATGACCGTGGAAGGTGTCTATAATATAGATACCTAAAACATAAACAACCATAATATAATTAGGCACTTATTATATAAACATCCTATAACCATGGAAGGTGCCAATAATATAAGTATTTAAAGCATAGACACCAATAACATAATTAGGCACGTATTATATAAACATCCTATAACTATGGAAGGTGCTTATAACATAGGTACCTACAACGTAAACACCTTTAATTATAAACATCCTATAACTATGGAAGGTACATATAATAAAAGTACTAATAACATAGGAGCCTAGGCTTCTAAGCTCATGGGCTCAAGATCCTAGGCTCGCATGTTAGCAATTGTGATTATGTATTTGGATGATAGACATGATAATTCACATCTAGACCATGGTTTCTATCAAAAACAACAATTGGCTTTGACTTGGTGGTGGAAAGAAGACACTACCTACTAAAATTGACTGACTTTTGAAAATCATGTTGTAGATGACTAGATGAGTCCAACTTGTAGAACATTTTATGCTAGATTTTTATGTGACCACTTCGTTTTAAAAAGTTTATGAACCACTAATGTCATGCAAGGTCTTCTATAAGCACCTAAACCAACCAATCAAGCCTCTTTGGCTTCAACATTTCTTTATACAAATTTTGCCCTTGCTTCATATATCCATGGCAAGAATTGATAATTGAATGGTGTCTTTGTCTACATAGAGATACTCATGGGTGGCTTTGATCTACATTTATATAAAAAATGAATGCACCAAATATAAATGCACTTTAATTTGTTAATTGTCCTCTTGTTGCTTTGTCAAATTAAGAAAGCCAATTTTTGAATTTACCAAATTAATATGCACATGATGATCTCTTGTTGATCCAAGCCTCTATTTAGGTCTCTTAAAACCTTAAACATTATCCACTCAACATTATCCTACATTTCAATTCATTTGATATTTCCTTTCTAAAATCAATGTGGTTGTATATTCTTTCAACATTTTGCATGAAAAAAGAAATCCCATGACAATAAAGAAAGCATATGGTGATAAATTCAAATGAATGTACCTTACCAAGAGATTTTTGCATAAGGTTCTCTTACACAAGTTTTCAAACATAAATTCAAATGAATGTGCCAAGACAAACTATGAAAATTATAGATATTATGTGCCCACAAAATGCAAAGCTGAACCCTTTGTCCAATTCCTTACGAATAATTTAAATTCTTTCTCACAAATTAAAAACATTAGAGTTAAGTTGCCGAAAGAGTCTCAAAGAGAAAATAGAGGCTCCCCAAATTCGACACAAAGTACATCTATAACGTACATAATATTCACCTAAAATGATAATAACATTATACTAAAACACTACTACTATTTATTATATTGAAATAATCATTTTTTTTCTTTCTATAGAGTTCAACATCCCAAAAGGTAGAGGTTTACATTATGAACAATAATTTACTTGTTTAACCCCTTCATGAACCAAGAGTACTCCAAATTTGCAAAATTGTATAGATATATTATAAAATGCAACTAAGAAAAATAACTTACAAATAATTTTTACACAAGAGTTATAATATATGAACCAATGGTCATATCCTTATGATTGGTTAAATCTAGTATTCTAGTATCACTGGTACCAAAAAATTTCAATAAAATTTCAAATCTAAATTTTCAAATTTATACTAAAGTACATTACAGATAGAATACATATAACTTTCACAAGTTTTTTTATTCTTTTTAGGCTCAAAATTTTTAAGTTCTAATTATGATGGTTTTTTATGATTTTTATTTTTCTATTTATTGAAGTCATTTTTGATGGGTTGAATATACACGCAGCACTTGAACTATAGTATATTTGTAATGAAAGGATCTAAAAATTTTATACTGTACAATTGTAAGCGAATGAATATGGGAATCTACAAACATTTATATGGGTAGAGAGACCATAAATTTGTGCAATTGAGAGTTTGAGACCAGTTTGCGTTCATTCCTTGTCCAAAATTTGAATGTCCAATCCTTAATCCCTAAAAGTTAAAAGGTTAATAACTATGTTTCACACACACAATCCCCCCCCCCCCTTCAAAACTGCCATATCTAGTACAAAGAACTATGAGGAGAAAAAAACTATTTTTTTGGCAATTCAACCATAAACTCTTACCTAAGGCTTGTATAAGAATGTTTAGAAAAATTTCATACACTTTGACAATGTAGATTGTAAGATATTAGTGTTCAAAGTGAAGATTTGAAACCATCTTTTGTCCACTTTGCTTTATTATGTTTTTAGAGTTTGAATCCTCTTAACTTAAATATTTTTGTACTACGAGGTTTTAAAGTTTGAATCTAAAGTAGCCACCTATTTTTGATCAACTTCCCCCCCCCCCCATTTCCAATATGTAGGATGCTTTCTTTCCATGAAGTTGTGGTGCAATTCTTGGAGTAGTTGTGTCGCATTATGATTGGTTGCAAGGCTCTCAATTTTAAAACCAACCCTTGGTCGATTTTGCAATTAGTATATGGTCACAAATAGAAAGCTCTAAACCACCATTATAGGTCAAAGAGAATCTTCAATTACAAAAATTCATAGTAATTACATTTTGTGTGATAAAATTCTGAAAAAATATGCAATCCTTCTAAACTCTATTTTTGCACTTGCCAAAAAATTTGCATTAAAAAAAACTCTGCTCCAAATATGCATAATTGCTTAAGTGGTTGTAAATGGGTTGGCTACCTTATATGGTGGGAAATTGAGTTGAGAATCTAAGTAAAAACATTCAAATATTTTTTTCATATTTTTCATACTGAGGAGAGATTTTTATAGCAAGTAATCTACACCCCAAAGGCTTTTTTGTTTTGAAAAATTGTGAAATTGATGGAATTCAAAAACAAATCCTATACATTATTTTTTTAGAAAAATGTCCTCGTTGCCTATACAACAAGACTCTTCATAACTTTCACGTCACTTGTCCAAATGGAATGAATCAAATCTCTAAAAAATGACATGAATAATTTATATAACAAATTTTATTTTTTGGGGAGTATCTTTCATAATTTATTCTCCCAAGCAAGAAATAAGATAAAAATTATATTCTCCTAAATCTAGTACATCCCCTTATCTAACAAAAAATTACAAAACATCAAAATAAAATTTGACATCATATGAACCTACCAAAAATTCTAAAACATCCATTCCTAGACTTTGAACCTTTTGGTTTGAAGGGATTAATTACCATCACTTAACACTTTGGATCTAGCCTCTATTAATCCCATTATGGCCCAAAACAAAAAAAATTCAAGAATGGCCACTCCAAGTTGATTGCATTATTATAATGAGACCATTTCAAGCTATTGAATTGGACAAAATGTTTGAAATAGACCTTTATGCCTAAACAATTTAGTTGAAAATAAATTACACTTAAGACTTCATATTCACATTTTTAAAGTTGAATATTTAAATAGACTATTTTAAGATGTTCTTATTAAAAAAGACTTAAAAATTTATTGGTCTTTTGACTAGTATTCAAAGAAATTCTTAAGTTTCAATTTGAATTGTCACTAAATTCACTTTGGATATAATAATATTAAAAAATAAAAATTAGTTATTTCATGTATAAGTCGAACAAAGTTTTAATAATTATCTAACCTTTTAGGGGGGGGGAAATAATGAAGTAATGATGTCATTAGAAGAGATCTAGTCCCATTAGAAGACTGTGAGTTCCTGGCAGTGGGGAACTCGGTGAACTACGCCACCGCAACGTGTTGATGTGGTCGGGAAGCGACCATGTAAGATTTTTATTTTTTAGGGAGAATTTTTTTTCCGACTTCTTTTCCAATTTCGAGGACAAAATTAAAAAAAAATGTATTTATGGTGACTGACTACTATTAGACATGCCTTCACTATTGCGGGAATAGTGTGGGGAACACGCTTGAAACAACCCTTTGACTTCCCCAAATCTCATCTAATGCTTTTAGTGTGAAGTAAATGAGTTTTTAGAAAATTATATCCATTTAAAAATCACAATGTTTAACTTTAGAAGGGAAGTGTATTTTATATACTTTTAAATTATTAAAGAAATTCAAAAAAATTGATTGATAATAATACTCCATGATAAATAATAATAAATCAACAAAAATTTTAATTTTTTTTCTCAAAGATATACATATTTCAAATTTCAAATCAACAAAACCTAGTTACAATACAAAGATATTTTGTAAATGGATTTGTGTATGGAAAACATCTATATTAGACTCTTTTGATAGTATAAATTTTACATATAAAGAAATACTAAATGAAAAGGTGAATACAAAGACAATTTCATATATAACTTTTATCCACAATTAATAAAAAATTTAAAAATCTTCATTGATGTATTGAAATCCAATAGCTTTTAAAACCATTTGAAATAAATGAAATCGCCAAAAATAGGATTTTTGTTTTCTTGAAAGTGAAATTGCCTAAGCTACAATATATTGGTAATTCAATGTGATCATGCAATACAACAACCACACCTATCAATGTCCAAATAAGCATTAACCCTTAGAGTTCCGAAACTATATCTTACCAAAAACCACTCTAAAACTTTGAACATGTATTACAATAAGCACAACTATCAATGTACAAATAAGCATTGACCTTTAGATTTCCAAAACTACATTTTATCAAAAACTACTCCAAAATTGCCATCTTTATTGCAAAGAGCAAAACTTAATTAATTTTTTGCATATTCAATTATAGGATCTTGCACTAAATTGGCATTAGAGGATGTATTGGAGAAATTTTGTCAACTTTGAATATATATAAATTGCAAGATATTAGCATTTGAAATGAATAAAAGACTTTTTTGTTTCTTCTTTTCTTTCAATACATTAGAAGGCTTTGAATTCCCTTAACTTTCAAAGCCTCACTTTCAAGAAATACTATAATTGAAAACCTTATAATATATTGTGGAATTCTCATACACCTTTGAATTCCAATATTTTGAAATTTTGGACTATAAAGTTTCAAAGAGTTAAATGGAGAGTTGAGTATCTAAAGAAAAAAAGACTTGATTTTCATTTTTCAAATTTGTTAAGTAGAAGTAGGCACAAAATGGAGAAAAAAACTATTTTATTAATAACTCTAAGAGCTAATTGAAATACATTGGTCCCAAAATTGAGATTGCTCTAGCAAGCAAATTGAATCCTCTTCGCCATTTTTAGTAAGAAATTGGCAAAATTGTATTAAAATATGTTATTTGTTTAAAAAGATACTTTGATTGTCAACTAACAAGACCCATCATAACTTGCTCATTAATAGTACAAATGGAATGCCAATAATTGTTTTTCTTGTTGACAAAAGTATAATTTGTGAGAAACTAGTTTCAAAATATATTTTGAATTTTTGTGAAATTTTTTTTTCCATCACATGTGCCACGGTTATTTTTACTTTAAATGGCATAATTTTTTCTTCAAGGTGGCCATTGGAATAAAAATTATACTTCAATAAATTTAATATATTCTCCTATCTTAAAGAAAACTTTCAATACTTCATATCAAAAATTGCTATTGTAGGCACTTGTCCAAACTTTCATTTGTTGTCCTCCTAGGAAACAATAGTCTTGTTCATCATTGTTCCAATTTTTGAATTGTCTTAGAATTATAAGTATTGAAGTTTGAAAGAATATTTCAAAAACATTGAGTATCTACTTTTGGAATTCAAACTAAGGTGGAAACACCTAAAACCGTCAAAATAACAAATTCAATATAGTTTTAGGCACTATTTTCTAGGAACAAGTATTTTTGTAGTATTAGCAATGGAAAATAATGAATTTAAAAAAAATGAGGATTTTTGGATATGACCTATAATTTCTACAAATTTTCAAAGTGAAAGTTCCTTGGGCTACTACAACCGTCATATAGCTAGATCTAAAAAAATTTAAAAAAATTTGTAGTCAACTAATTGTGGTTAAGTGTAAGGGATGATTTAATGACACTTTTGAGAGACACTTCAAGGAAAGTCTATTGTGCATAAGTTCAAGGACTATTTTGGGTGTTTCCATTGAAAAGGTTCTCATAAACTTACTATAAATTTTCACAATTAAAATTATATGTGTATTGAAAAGAAAACTTAGATTTTCATGTTCACAAGGTGTACATTTTATGAGAGAATTTATAGGGAGTACAACAAAGTCATAAGAGTAGGTATGGTTACTTTTTCAGAAGACCGACGCCAACTGTTTTTCCAAAAAGCTAAAAATTTTCCGTGGTAAGAATAGCAAGAGGTAAAAAGAAGAAATCCACTCCAGTTAACTGGTAACTTCAACTGTGGAGGGAAAGGCTGAGTAGGCTCGGTGGTAGGACCGAGAGCCCCGAAGCGGCAACCCCGGCCAAAAGCGACCAACGGGGGTAGAACGCGGCTGTGGACGAGACAGCCCGGGTACCGTCCACGGCTGGGGTGGGCCGATCCTCTGTGGTTCGGATTCCACCCGATTGGCTGGCCAAGAGGCACGTGGAGATCGAACCTCCCTTTGGTCCGGGTTCGCCACAAGACCAAGGCTCGTCCGAAATCGAGCCTCACCTTCGGGGTTAGGTCCGGTTCCAGGTTCGGCGTCCGAGATGGCTCGAGGCTGGAATAGTGGCGTCTGTCTGAGGGCCCGGACCTCAGGGTTTCCTCGAAAGCCATTGAAGCCTCGCTAGTTTCTCCATCGCTGATATGCTGGTGAGTATTGCAGACACGTAGAGCGCAGCATTTCGTTGTTGTCTGTTTTTATGGCGCCGGATTTGGTGTAGAGGTGGCGAAGATTTGAGTGCGGAACAAGAGATTTTGGTGAGATTTTGGTGGCGTTTGGAGGGAGAGAGGGTTGATTGTAGTTGTTTGTTGTGGCGCGGTGCGGAGACGAGAGAAGAGGAGGTCGTTGTTTTTTGCGGAGAGATAAAGAGCACGAGAAAGCGGTTAGGGTATGGTGGTGGAATGTGGTTTTAACATGGCAGCTTCCAATACGCTTTCAATCGTGAACGGGCACGCCGAGCAGCATCAGCGCCGCAGGGGTGGTGGTGGTGGTGCTGCTGCTGCTGGAGCCAGGCCGAGCAACAACAGCAGCGCCTCAGTTTTGTCGTTTCAGTGCCAGTCGTCCGGGGAGCAGCACCAGGACGTCTCTGTGCGCTTGCACAGCAACGGCAACTGCGGGGAGCACAACAACAACCGGCAGTGCAGGGCGGATTTTATGAGCGCGAAAGATGCAAGTCGTCGGAAGAGGGTAGGTGGTTGTTGCTCGAGTGGGCTTGATCCGTTGGACTTGCATGTGTGATGAATTTATTATGGGATCGATTTGGGGGAAAGACTTTTGCGACTTTGGAAGCGGAATCATCGATGTGATTGGTTTGTTTGTGGAAACGGTATGGTGGGGCTCTTGTAGTTTGCGGAGCGGAAGTGAAAGGTTGTGACAGGTCGGTGTCTGTAGATCGATAATTCATAGATATGTAGACTGATTTTTTTAATTTATTGCTCGTGAGGTGGCAAATCATGGAGCGTCCGTTGATTTTTGGTCCCGAAATTCTTCAATTCTCATGTCGCGGGAGATGATAGCATCTCGAGGAGTGTCGGCAAGGGTTAGGGTCTAGGTTTGCATAGTGAGTTTATCCATATCTTGCATCCGTATGTGTCGTTGATGTAATTTCGGCCTTGAATGATGGATTGGTGTCTGCATTGGTCAGTTGCGGATTTCGTGAATCCCCTGGAGACCTGCACATGCATAGCGACCTGGAGATAGGGTGTTGTATCTACATGTACCTGTTAGTATCTGGTGTGCGTAAAGGGAGGCTTCTTTGGGTCATGAAGCTTTTTCTCCGTCGTTTGGAACAGAGCCTTAAAACATAATTTATTAGGACGGATTTATTGCTCCTGTACATTGAATATCCTGTACGGTGTGGTAGTGTATCTGTTGCAGATCCGTGAGACTCTATCTCTGAGTTTCTTGTGGAGAGATCTAGAGTTCTATCTGGTCATTGTACATCCCGCACTCGTCTGTGTCTGTCAATAGTAGAACTTTTTCAGACCTCTATGTGATTTCTCAAGTCTTCATTAATGCGTTCTTTTAGGTATTAATGATTTTCAAGAGGATTTTCAAAGCTTAGTGAGGTTATGAAGTACACTGTTAGTGCCAGTGTCTCTTTAGGATTTCTCGCTCTTCTTGTTTTCGTTTTCCCCTCCAGTTTTCGGCTCTCCTGAAATCGTAGCTATATAAATTTGAAAAGTTGCTGCAGACGACTATCCTCTTGGCTTGCTTCGTGTTCTGTGCTTTGTCCATTTTATATACTTCCGGTGATTCGTTTTTGCTCTTAAATTACGATCGAGTTCCTTGCACCCTAGTCTGGAAGGAGCATTTTGCAGATTGCTGTCTTGATTTTTGCAAAATAGTATTTCTGTTGGTAGCCCCTCGCATCCTGGGGTCGTTTATCAAACACCGGTTTACTTGCCGAGAAATGTCATAGACCAACTAAATGAAGGAAAATTGCGAGTTTTATTGGACATAAAAGTGAAAGCTGAGTCGAAGTTTTGTTGCCCTGAACCTCCCATCGTCCTTTTCAGAATTGATAAGAACAATGGTGGAAACACGTGGCTAGAGGTTTTGTCCGCCTCAGTGTTATGTGATGAGAAGCTTTCAGTGCCCAAACAATACTGAGATGGTTTATGTGTTCAGGTGAACCGGTCTGCCAAGCTGAAGCAGCATAAGCTGGACGCCCGTAGAGAACAATGGTTATCACAAGGTTCACAAGGTAGAGCTTCTTTCATGTAGACCAATGAAAGGCTAAATTAAGAATCGTTAGAGACAGTTCTGTCTTTATATGTTGTTTCGGATATCCCAATTAGTTGCGATTGTAAGGGTCCAATCTGAGAGTACGTCCTTTGTCTTGCTTCTGGTGGATGTAGCTTTTCAACACCTTTTATCATACTCAATTTACATGTGCGTTGTTTTCTCTGTCAAGGGCCTGTAGTTTGACATACTCTTTGCGTGAGACGTGATTTTCTTTCTTTTTAATTTGGCTTCTGTTTAATCTGATGCAAATTTATTCTATTCTATCCGCTTTGGATGGTGTCTGTTCCTGATAATTAGTATCTGGAGGATTGACCCAGGCTAGAGCAGCATAGATCTGTGAGCTCTGATTGTTTTCTGAATTAAGTGTGCTCCTTGTTTCTATTAGTTTAGAATGCAATAGAGAGAACGCTGTCTTTTAACCTTTGTTGAGTCCAACCTTATACAGAAATTACAGCACTGTCAAATGCTCAAGGCGACAAGGTTTTCGCTGAGGTTAGGGTAGAGTCCTGCCTAGCTAAATCACATCTTTTCTCTTGTTTCTATATATTCCTTGCTAGCAATTTGCTCCTAGATCTTTGCAGTTTTTGGAGCATGGCTTGAGGTTTCCTCCGTCTTATTACAGGAAAACAGGGGAAGGCGGAGCAGCAGGAACAAAGTCATGAGCAACAGCATCAGAATTGTGAGCAGCACCACAAGACTGAGGATGGAGAGTGCATGCCGCAAGAGAGGGCAGGTCCGTCAGGGAGCTCTCGCAGTCAAGGTTCAGGTTCAAGTGGTTTGTGTGAGCGGATACCTGTAGGTTCCCCTGCTTCACATTCACGGTCCTCTGGAAGTGGCATGAGTAATGAAGTCAAGAGCTCTAAACGAGAGGTTCCATCAAAGAGGCAGGATAGTTCCTCAAGGGCACCTAAGTATTTCAGGGATGAGGAACTGCATGGGGGAAGTGAGCATAAGCAGGACTCCACTAATAATGGACGTTCCGGTAGTGATATGAGCAAGTCGCGGTCAAACAGCTCGTGCGCAAGTAGCAGCTATAGCACAGGAAGTGGTTCTGAAGACAATGACGAGTCTCACGATGCTGAAGATGACTGGGAATCTGCTTTTGATGCGTTGCATGTACAAAGTTCTCCGCATCGATCAGAAGGGTCACACAAGTGTCCTAGCTCTGATCGTGCTCTGCATAGTGAAGGGAAGGAATTACATGACAAGAAGCAGAATGGTGCTCATCACTACAATCCTCATCATCCTGACATGCAGAGTGGCCAGTTGAAACCTGAGTACAAGTACAAGAATTCTGGTTTTGGAGGCCGGAGAGGAAATGGAGGAAGGGCTTGGCGACCTGATGATGTATCTCGACCTCCAACATTGCCGAGGCTCACCAAGCAGCATACATACCCGAACCACTCGAGCAATAACAACCATCAAGGTTGGGGCAACATGCACGGAAACATGTGGGGGAGTCAACCTGCAACACCGTCATACTGCCCTATTTGCACGGAGGAGCTTGATATGACTGACTCGTCATATATGCCCTGCACTTGTGGCTTTCAACTGTGCCTGTTCTGCTACCACAGAATCTCTTCTGACGATGGGCGCTGCCCAGGTTGTAGAAAGGCTTACAACCCTGATTCGGCAGTCAAGCTGTCGCGGTCTTCCTCGGTTTGGCTACGAGTCTGATTCATACATTGTTACGGGTGCATAATTCACTTCTGGATCGTGATTAGGAAGATACTAGAATATATTGTGTGACTACAGGTGTGAGCTTATGGGTGCATCAAGGGCAACTTATGTAGCATATCGGCTTGGCTTTTCAGCATTGGTATAAATTTGTCCATTGAGAATGCTTCTAACAGTGGCCCTTTTGTGCCTCTCTTTTGCAAACTACTACTTTCTCTTGCAGATCACCTTGATTTAAATTGGTGATTTGGAAAGAATATTTTTTGAAGCTCTCCATCCTGAATCGTTGTGTTTGGGTACGTTTTTTTGTATGTCCGCATGATGTTATCTTCATGGTGAAAAACTTGACAGTTCCTACCAGTAACGATTTCAGATGCGATCAATTGTTGGAATTGTAGGTTGTGAATTGAGGAGGGTCTTTCGGTTTATTCATGTTGGGTGTAGCCGTGTAGCCGTGCAGCTTGTATGCAATTATTGAACCAGTGTATTTTGTAAAGATTTTGAGAGATGATTTAAGAAATGTATGATTTTAAAATGTACGCCTTGTCTTTTTTTACCTGTGATCTATTTTGGGTACACCTGTAATTGGCATTTAAATACTCATAAATTCATTCCCATAAGACACGTACCTTGAAATCTCTTTGAAATCTCGTAGAATATTCATACGATGTCCAAAAAATAAGCGTAAATGGGCATTGGAATCCTTTTTGAATTGCCAACAAAGAGTAAAACAGTCCCATGCTCATCCTGTTGTACAATGGGGTCCAATAAACTTACAAATTTTTACAAATTTTTAGATCTTGATGAGATTAGGAGAACTTTAAGAGTCCCATGTCTACTAAAAAATGAACAAAATTTTGTACCCATGTTAGAAAAAAATGAATGGAATTTCGAATTGTAAGTTGGGCTGCAATCACATTAAAGTATACTTCATCATCAAAATTACACATGTAATTGAAAATTATACAAAGAATTTGATGTTTTCTATATACTATCTATCATTTAGTTTACTACCACTTGTGAAAATTATAACTTCTATTTAATGGCACATATTAGAAATGAGCCTTCACAATTACCAAAGAGATAATTTATTCCATACCACTTGAATTGCTCATATGATTTCTTGCTTTTTCTTCACCCCAAGGTAAAAAATCTTTGATTATCTTCCAAAGGTTCTCTACAAAATGGTAGATAGTGTATAAAAGAAATCCAAATTGTTGTATGATTTCAAACTATTCATTTTCACTTGTTATGAAGATGAAGTGCACTTCATTGCAATTCCAACACAATTTGCAGTTTCAAAATTGGTTCATTTACTGAAGTTGCTGAACTTTCTAGTGAAAACTGACTGAAATTCGTAAGTTTACTGGACCCCACTGCACTGTACATACGTTGATTGCAGCAGGTTCAAGACCGCAATACAGCCCTAGAAAATACATGCAAAAACTGATCTATAGGAAGACAAGATTGGTGATTGGAGTTGCTGTCATCTCTCCAAATACCAGACTTACAAATCAATACAAACGAGGGCGTGCATCTTCATTCCCTGTAATATCGACCAGCACATCAAACATAACGTGTGAAATCCACATCACAAATCACAGAGTGCAGCACATTACCAATTCATGCAAACAATAACCCAACCCTGCCTGTGTCATTGGATATCTGTGGAAAGAAACGGGTACTCAACATTGCTTAAGAATCACAACAATCTAGAGCAGGGATGACCACGCACACCTTTTCATTCTAGTTGCCCTGTTGTTGACAGTAACTACACATACCAACAAACAGTTGATTGAGTAACAACGCTTTCGTTTAAAATTAAAGAGGATCTGTGTCAAAGAAGTGTCAAGACCGGAGCACCCCCAATCCTTCCTTTGAATTGGGAGATAGATCAGGTGCTACCGCTTCCTTTCAAGAGTGTTATGATGCCATCAAGGGAGAAGAGGACTCTATATTGAAATATCAGAACTGTGTTACAAAACCAAGGAGCTGCTACATAATCAGGAAACTAATTGTCACTGCTACCACCATCATGTAACTATCTCTTGAAAAAGAGAGAGGCAGAGATAGAGGCTCCTAAAACTTTCGGGCTTGAACCATGGCAAACCCTTGAAACCTAAACCTTCCCATATTTATTTGTACCCTAAAGTGCTCCACCAATGCAGGTAAGAGATCATGCCATAAGAAAACTTCAGAAAAAAATGAATTTTTTTTAAAGGACATTAATACAGTGAGCGGCGATCTCTCTAGACTTTGCTGAATGAGAAAAATGCTCCCAACGGGCTCTATATTGAAAAATCAGGACTTTGTTACATAACTAGGGCGTCGCTACATGAAACAAACAATAGATCTAATTGTCAGTGCTATTACCATCATGTAACCATCTCTTGTAAAAGATGGGGGCGGACGTTTTGAGAGACCCCAAAACTTTAGGGTTTAGACTATACGCAAACCCTTGCAACCTCCACCTCCGCACATTCGGGGAAACCCTAAAGCTCCCTGTCAATGCAAATTTGAAAACAATTAAATTTTAAAAAATGACACTCAGTTGAAGAGCGTTGGATTCAACCAGTCCTTGGATACGTCGTCCAAATGCTCATCAAAATCCACCACACGCCGCTGCCGCTCCTCCTTGATATAATCGCACAGCAGATTATTCGCCGCCGTGTCCCGCAACCGCAACCCCCCCGCAGGAGCTCCCTTCCAAATCGAACCGTCGCGAACATACAAACCCACCACGGGCGTCGCCTTCCCCGTTCCTTTGGCTAGTGCTCCTAGCAGTCGGTTGTCCAGCACGAGAATTCCCGCTTGCGGACAGTGGCGCGCAATGTGGTCGCCGATCTTCTTCCCGAGAGGGCTGAGCTCGTGGTTGTCGAAGTGTTCATTGGCATGGTAGTACCCTACGATGGTTTCGTCCTTCGTGAAGGCCAGATGCTCGTCCACTTGGGAGAGCGCGAGCTCCAGCATGGGGAGGAGACCTAGTTGGCCGTGAAACAGGGGGACGCAGTCGGTGACTTCAACGGTGGTGCCGTCGATGCGACCGATCAAGACGCCGTTCACGGCACTGGTGGGGTGCTTCAAGGCGTGCAGGACCAGCTTCACGTACGCCGTTTGTCGTAGGTCGTAGGTCGCCATAGCTTTTGAGTCCTCGACCATTCACTGACAAAACCAACACAAAAACAAACCCTAATCGCGGAACGGGAAGAGGGAGAAGGTATAAGGAGAAATTGGCGAGCGGATGGATTGCAGCCCCGATTGCAGCTCCAAGACTCGGGAATCCTGTTGCGACAGACGAGACCTGAAGAAGCTCCTTCGCAATCGGAGAGAATACTTCGGAGACAAACCCATATGCCAAAGCACCCATAGTGCCTAGACCTCTTTAATATCACCTTCTGTAATGTCACCTTCTGTGTTGTCTTGCCCCGTTGTTGTTTTTCATCTAAGGTAAGGATTCCCAAATGCGCCTCTGACCCAGAAGAACCATCTTCACTAGATGTACATCCAGTTAATCAATATCTATTTCTACTGAAGAAATGATTTTAGAACCTCTACCAAAGAATAACTTTGACTCTTTATAACTTTTGCATGTAATGTTCAAATGAAACAATTTTTTGGTGCATTGAAATTTTCTTTCAATTGCCAATAAGAAAATACAACAATAAAATATAATGATTTGACAAGTCTAAAAATAATAATCATGAATTGGCCAAAAAAAGTGGCGCGTTGGAGAGTCCCTAATGAAAATATCTCCACTCAGTCCAAACAACATTCCAACATTGCAACCTACAATAGGATATTGCCACCTTGCTAGCTCGACCTAGAGATAGGATATGGGATGGCTTGGCTACACTTGGACTACTTGGCTAGATCTAAGTGCTAGTAAATTCCTGTGAAGAAGAAGGATGCTTTGTAGAATCAAAGCCTACAACTTTCATATTTCAACACGTGCGAATGCACTAGAAGTCTCAACAAAATGCCAATCTCAAGGCTAATTAAGGCCGGCATCAAAGTGAAATATGTTGGTGGCTACTTTCCTTGATCTACAAACCATTTAATTGGGTTCCCATTCTAGGCCTAGGGTGGGGCATATCCATCTTCTTTCTCAAGGGAGTATCATGTATGGAGTAGAGATGCTTTAAAGTAGAAACACACAATCCCAACCTTGCACCCTAATCCAATCTTGAAAGTCTATAGATATAAGAAATCCAAAATATACAAATAATATACATGAATGTTGAAAATGTTTTGGTTGCACTATACACGTAGTTGAACTTCAACTTCAAATAATAATTCAAAAAAATTATTTTTCATTTAAAAAAATTAATTCATAATTTTCAATTATCAATGAATGTAGTAAAAGTAGTCACAAGTCTTGATTCCATCCAAAAGGATTTGGAATTGCTTAAAGTGTTCGTTATAGGTGCTTCTACCTTGTTGCTTCTCTACACATACAAAGAGAATGAATTCACTTATTTGGTGCAAAATCTTCAAGTGGTATTGTTCTATATAGATGATAAATTTTTTACACACATTCTTCATGCTATACCGAATAAACACCTACATTAGAAGAAATGAATATGTAGCTATTCAAAATTTAGGATTAATTTTGTTGTTGCAAAGTCTCAATCTTCCCCTTAAATCTAAAAGCCAACAAATAGATACACATAAAATCAACCAAAAAAACATTTGAGCATGATTTTCATTATGAAATCATCTAAAATTTTGTTGGATCTTGTTTGGAATCAAGAAGAGATTTAAGATTTAATTTGCAAGAATTTTTATGAACGTATGAGTGAACTATGAATTTTCAAAGTGTTTGAAATAGGTGTGCCTACAACCAATCCTATGCCCTCATATTCAGAGGGCTCACATTTTAGGCAAGAATCTCAATGTAATAGTTTTCAAAACAAATCATAATTAGATGCAGTCAAATGTAGGTAAGGACCAAATTTGAAGGAATTTATAAAGTCCAAGATTCACTTTTTATTCTCACTATTATATTCTTTGACATAGTTTAAATAGTTTGAAAGGAATCTTTTGACTCCTTCAATTTCAAGTACTTCTTTAATGTCATTTTTGTATATAATATTGTATTTTCACATGTAGAGTTTCATATTACCACAATTAATGTCAATAGATGGAATGAAAGGTAGAATGACCTATTGGAAACAAGAAAATTTATCTAACAAGTACTAGAGCTACCATTTTTCAAGCACATAAATATATATTGCAACTAAAGTTGAGTGAAATCCAAGAACAATATTCCAAAATAATATGCAAAATTAATGTTTCTAAAAGATCAATGTTGGATTTGTTGAATTTTTGAAACCTTGTTCTAATTTGAAAGTTCTCCTACCAAGTGCTCTTTTGGAAATATATCCCAATTTGAATGACCCTACTTTACTTTGAATATCAAATAACATATTAACATATTTTAACCCCTACGAGAGCCTACATCCATCCGGGGGGGATTATGAATGTTTCCAAGAGTCTACTATAGGAGCCACAAGGAACAAATGAACTACATCTAAATATGATTGAAAAATGAATTTTTGTCTATTCTTCGATGGTGTGATTGGCGTAGTTAGTCAATGCAAGGATTTTTTGAATGAGTTCATATAGGGAAGGGAATAAAAAGATTTTTTTTTTGCAATAATGATGATGTGATGTCTAGATTTTTTTCATGCCATGCTTCACTTAGCAAAAAAAACTCAAAATCTACATCCACCTTTATACCAAAGACTCTTAGAGCTTAATCATGCATCCTTCTATAGTAGAACTTCTATAAGGTAATAGCCTTGGGATTGGAAGAGAATGTTACATTAGAGAGGTTCTTGCTTTAGATAGGAGGTGTGGCATTAATGGCATTTGAAGATTTTAGTAATGGATTGCAATTTTATGGCGCTCTTAGATTGAAGTCACATTCTCCATAGCAACATTTGGATTCCAAATTTGGTGAAAGTTTTTTTTCTTTTTTTTCTTTAATCTCTACATCTTCAATGTGTCCAAGTTGGGATCAAAGGAATAATATCACTTCAGAGAGGTTATTGGCTTATAGAAGTTCACTTTATAGAAGTCCTATGTATTGTACAAACTTGATTGATTGAATCTTACATTGCATTTCTACAAATGAGTGTGCAAGTGTCATATAAGGTGGATACATCACACCCTACTTAAAACTACCATCATCACTTTTGAGTACATCTCCAAAATCAATATGTACTTATGTGGAAGAACCAATTCCTAAACATCTACCAAAAAAATCTTTGAGCCTTCATAACTTTTGCATACAGTATCCAAATGTCATGTTCTTTGGTGTGTAGGAACCTCCTTTCACTTCCCAACAAGAAGATATAAAAATTTGACCAGTCTAATACTAGTAACTAGGCACAGTAGCCAAAAATGGTGGTTTGGGGGGGTACCCACCTTATTATACAGGTTAACTACAAGACCACTACATTACATTACACAGGCGATCACCTACTATCCATGAAAATGCTGGTCAATTAATCGATCCTTTGGTGTACTGTACATTACATTACGTTACAACACACGCTCTTCCCACGCCTTGGGAATCAAGAAAAGCATGGCTACAATTAAATGTGATAATCCCAATTCTAATCGATTAAAAGCCTCGATCCTTGAAGATTAATTTTACATTCATAAGCTTAAACTGTCTTGCCATCTTTGGCGCCTACATCTCTTGATATCCTGTCTACCCACTGCGACCTGTCCTTCGATGCTTCGTGCTCGCAGTGGTTGCTGGAGGAACCCAACCTCTTGCCCGACCCTGCAAGAGATCTTGCCCGTGAGAGAAATCTAGCTTAACGGACAGCTTAATGTTGGCATATTGGCATCAACACAATCATACGACTTTGTTGTTTTTGTTTGACATTAATTCCTGTGCAAACTAAACCACTCATAACATTCTGTAGCCCGTACATACCATCCTCGAAAGTTGGGCAAGTTTATCCTATTCTAGGCATCCAAATAGCAGTACAAAATTACATAGAATCATCAGTTCCTCAGGATTGTAAGTAGCTGCTGGATTGGCTCCCACCTTTGAAAGTGGGGTCGATTGTGATCCGCCATTACGATTCAGTGTCTCCAAAATCCTCTTAATATTACAAACATATATCATCCTCAGGATTCTAACGAGGTTGGTTGGTTGGTTGGCTCCCACTCTTTGAAACAGTTGAAAAGTTGGACGCATTTTGATCCTCAGCATTATGATTCTGTCCAATATCCTCTTATAGAGTAAACACTGACTTCACCGTTAAGATTCTAGCGAGGTTGACTCGAAGCCTTGAAAATTTGGGTTTAGGGTTTAGGGTCCTATTTATGATTATCTCCCTATCCGCTTCTCACACCACATATCATCTTCTTCACGAGCCTAGCTAGCTAGGTTGGTGGCTCCCATTTCATGGTTTCATGCCTTTAGCGAGAAGACAGTTTATGTTGACATCAGATTTGCAGCTTGTTGAAGAAACCAAAGAGAGAAAGGGCAGCAGCTAGCGTGGTAAGATAACAGTGGGCATTTCAATGCGGGTGTATTCGGTACCAATGGTCCGGAAGGTCTCTCCTGTGTCTTCGGAACCCCCAGTATGCCTGGACAGCCCCGGGGAGCTTTTTGATGTCGTCGGCCATTGTTGTAGAGAGTAGTTTTGGGGCGGCCGCTCAGCCGATTGCAACAAGGGCTCCAAAACACTCACCACATACTGGTCACACACATTACAATCCATGCAACTGATGAGAAACAATCCATCAAGACAAGCAGATACACTAAACCCTAAACAGCTGAAATACGTGGATGTTTTCCTCTATGTGATCATTTACATTCAGGTCGTTAAAATGACAACAATGACCATTTTGGATCATCAATCAAACCTCTTAACGAAGAATTACCCCCTACTTGCAACAGAAAAAAAAGGTTTTCATGATATTCCTTCTGTACACACATCACCCATGATGTCAAGAGCATGTGAGAACATTGCGAGAAAGCAATTTACATCAGTTCTCAGATGTTAAAACGAAAGAGACGATTTCAAATATAAGGATTAAAATTCAATGAACCTTCGGGGCTCTTTCAGGGGCTAAGAGAATGAGTTGAGATCGAACCTTCATGGAGGGTCTCTTGTTTTTCTGAAACGATGCACACATCAGCGCCAAATCCACCAATGTCGTATACGTGTCTTGAGGGTATTTCCCCTCCAGTTTTTGGTCGACGATGTTATCAATTCCATCAGTGTGCTCCCTTTGGTGTCTTGTCTGCACAGAGAGAAAACAAAGTCCATGGAGTTTTCAGCGTGCATCGTAACCTCAGTGGAGCCCATTTCAAGACAGACAGACGATAGTCTCTCATCGGCATGCTTCTCTTCCATGACGTGGGGTTGCTGTAGGGTTATGATACCCTCCTTTCTAGACCCTAGATTAAACTGATGGTTGACCAAAATCGAACCATCCAATATTGAGGTCATGTCTAGTAATTCAAAAGCAGAGACTCATCCCTTGCCACTCTTGTGGTTTAGCGTGTTATTTCTCGAGTCTCTGCTTTCACATATCCTAGTCCAGTTCCACAATTATGAAGACATGTGCAGTTATTTTAGGCAATTCCAATTACAGCAAGCGCAAGTAAGTGACAATCCCTCCAAATCAGGGTATTTTTTGCGATAGTATTGGAGGGAGGCATAGTGGTTCTCTTGTAGGTTGTATCACCCAAAATAAAAGCCCAAAAGAAGGGGAAAAAAACCGCATTGTTGTATGTTGTATTACCAAATAAATAAGCAAATGAAAACATCAGGAAGTGTTGCTCACCCATTCAATGAGATTTGAGTCATCAGATGTAACCGTGAGATCAATGGCTCTGCGGCCAGTAATGAGCTCCAATAAAACCACTCCAAAACTATAAACATCGCTCGCTGGAGTTAATTGGCGGCGGAGGAAGTACTGGGGGTCAAAGTACCTGATGAAATCACACACCAAATGGAGTTGGAATTCTATCTCTGACAGAAACGAAACATAATGTAACATAAGTAGGATAGAAGACTCCTTGCAGTAGAAGGACTACCACAAAATATTCAGTAGTTGTCAAGCCTGTAAACTTGAGAGAAAAGATAAAGTGGGAGTGACGCCTCAATCACTGAACATTCAACTGGTTGTTTTCTGTTTATCTCGTGGATAAATTAACTTTTTATTGCGTGAGCCCCAAAGACACCCCGGATTCATTGTTTAAAAATGCTATGAAAGGGTAAATTTATGACACGATTGTTGAGAAGGGTTGATTGAGATTAACATGAGGATGGAACTTGGATTTACCCTGCCGTGCCGGCTGGCCTGGTGGAAACATGAGTATCAATCTCGGGTGACTCTTTGGAGATGCCGAAGTCCGCCACTTTCGCAACCAGATTCTCGTCCAGCAAGATGTTACTCGGTTTCACATCTCTGTGAATCACCGGAGGATCCTAAATACATAAGTAAGAGAAGAAAATTAGTAGTGATTATTGGAAAAATATCAATTCAATTGCGAACAATGTTTCAATAGAGTTAGATCGTTTCTAGAACTTCTAGACAACATAAAGCAATTTCTTGTCAGGATTCAATAATAGAGAAGGTCTCTATGTGACCACTGTGACCATAGAGAGACCGCTACATGAATTGCGGGCAAGATTCTCTTTATGACACCATCAAAAAGTTCCTAAAACCGTCTCTAAATTTACGGAACACTATTTTATATACATACTACTATCACATGCATGATAAAAGAGTGGCAGAAACCCAAAGTAGTTCGGATTTAGAAGGTACCGCAAATGAGTGAAGATATTCTAATCCTTGAGCAACATGAAGAGCAATCTCCAGACGCTTGTACCAATCCAGCATGATATATTTACCAGCATTCTTCCCTGCAACTCCCAGATACAGTCTGTTATAATATGACCTTCAGCCAGGCTAACCATAATGTCCAATATTTGTCATTTCAAGCACCTCCAAGAAAGAAAACACAAGCACATTTTGAAGTTGGTTAAAGGCGATACGTACCATTGTCGCTTTCATGAAGAAGGCTGTGAAGATTTCCCAACTTCATGAACTCATACACCAAAACCTGGAACCAGTGCAAGCAATTCATACCCGCAGATATCGTAAGACAAAAGTCCGCATATTTGTGTTACCATAAAAGAAGTACATCATCTAAACTGACTTCTGAAAACCTTGTGTTAAGAGACGCCATTGTGCTTTTGAGATTTCGAGAGTCAAGAGGGAAGGGAAAAAGCTACCTGATACTCCCCTTCATCACAAAACCCCTGAGCAACAAAGAACTAGTCAGTCTTGAAGCTAGATCAGTACACCAGAACCAATCCCCAATACTTCAATCCCAAAACAAGTCTACGATAATCAAGGGTTTTAATTTTAAGGGTCATGAACCTCTTCCTCTTCAATCCTTGAACATAACGAATAAAGTAAGCACAAGATCGAATGCATCTATCAACAAAAAGAGATCAAAGTTTAAGGATAAAATTTAAAAAGTTGCATCTGCGAAATGTTCCTCCCAACCGCACAAGAGAATAACAATAAAATGTGATTTCTCCGCATCCCAAGGCTCGTTCGTTATAGCACCGCTATAAATACCCTTTTGTCTTGAGCTCACCAATTTCAGACTATTGAAATAACACACTACAAATTGGCATGCCTATGATGAGAGGAAGAAGAATTATTTACCTCCAACCGAACCAAGTTCTTGTGGTGGAGCCTGCTCAACAACAAGACCTGGCAACACAGTAATAACCCACGTACACGTGATGGTAAGAGCTCAAAAAAGTTATAACCATCTATAAGTCCACAACACGCAACAATAGGAAAAATCAGCGTACCTTTGTGTGACATGCAATACTCACCCTAAACCCTGAAACCCTACACCCTAAAACCCTAAACCGTAACCGCACATCGTAGCACACATCTTTCATAGCTCAACATTCAATTTTGTACCTCATTTCGGAACTGTTGGTTGCTTGTTCCCGAGGTGGATGACACAGGGGCAGCTCTCTTGATGGCCAAAGTGCGACCATCCGGAAAGTAGCCGACAAACACCTTGCCAAACCCACCCTCCCCAATCTCGTGCACTTTGTCGAACCCATTGGTGGCATTCATCAGTTCAATGATACTAAATCGCTGCACTCCATGTGGCACTTCCCAGGGCACGGAGTTCACTTGTAGGCTGCCCGCTGTTCGTTCACATCACATACACACATCAGAATCCCGTCCAGTATCAAAAGGGCTCATATAACATCTCGTGAAAGGAGATGCAAACAGTGACGTACTTTGCGCCCAACTCGGCTACGTCAAGTCGGAATCAGGGTATCCAAAATACTTTGATTATGTACAGGTCATCTTTTTTCTTTTGACACATTTTCACCGACTTCTTGAGTTCAGGAATGAGAGCGTTCGTTGTCACCCACCCACCTCGTACATATTGTGTTCAAGAATGAAAGCATTGACGATTCAACTAACGATTACAGGCACCGCCAACCACAAATGCAGCTGTAGCTAAAAAGATGGACAACCAACAGTGCTCCGGAATAATAAGCTATGTGCACCCAGGATTGTCACTTGAAATGAATGTTTGCTGTAAATTTCAGGTGGCGATTCGGGGGGCACATACCTTCGGAATGACGTCTGTGACGTCAACTGAGCCAAGATATTTAAATTTTTCAGCGAAAGTGGGCCGAAAATCCGAAATGTGAGCTGTTTCACCTTCTTTACCTGTACTGAAAAAGTCGGCGTGAGATAAAAGTCCGTTGCTGGGTTTGCTCCTCCGTTTGCATAGGAAGAGGTATAAAAGGAGGAGAATCACAACCATAAGCACTGCCCCTCCAATTACAACACCTATCAATGCACCAACTCCCAACGCTCGACTCGATTTCACAGCATCTGCAGAGACAATCATAGTTAAGTAAATTAACAAATTTATAACCCAATTTGTAACAAAATCCTGTCATTCATGCACCGAAAACAACGACCCAATTCAGAAGCATGTGCTTCCCAAGCAGCAGCGCTTAGTGAACTAGAAAAAGTCATCCCAAATTGATGCACACCAAGCAAATTTAAAGCTCAAACATGTCACGAAAACAATAATTTGTTTGTTTGATTGAGGATCTCTCACTTGTCCAAAATTCAGTTCAACTTTGAAATTCAAAACAAGGCATTGAGGATAAATTTTCAGGTGCTCCGGATTCCTTTCCTGTGCCAATTCAAAAGGTTCCGAAGGTGCAGAAGAAAGATTTTCTAGACTGTTACGTTTAGCTGCTGCTGCTGCTACTGATGGGATTCAAAACTGCCATCGAATCCTATGCGAATGCAAATGCATCAAGGCATGAATTGTCGTACCTTGGAAACAGATACAAGTGGTGGAGTTGACCAAGTGCTGGTTTGCAGGGCAGGCAGGGCATGTCAATCCTGTGATAAGAAGTCCGAACATCAGAGAAAAAAACAAACAGGATCTGATGCACCCGAGAGTAAAAACCCGAGAGAATAGTCCTCAACCACACTCCGGCGGTTGAGCGAATGATTTTCAGTACCGTTTTGAGTGGATAGTTGAAACAGGGCACAATTTTGTGGCCTGATGCACGCAGAGTCGGAGCTGGGCTCCCCAGAAAAGCAGTTGTAATCAAAATTGGCCCTGCACAAGCGCATTTTGGATCGGAAATCACAGCGATTCAACCTGGGCTTATAAACCTTCAGTTTTCATTGATAAACCTCATAAATTGATAGCTCAAAATTGAGGAACATTTCAGAAGTTTCTGAAAAAACTTACGAAATGTTCGGTGCCACGGTAGGTCTCTTTCCGTTTAAGTAGTTGCACTCCATAGAACTGCAATTGATAAACCACATCGTAAATGATATCATTAGTATAACGCATTAGTAACGTATGCAGATGGGATGTCTATGACGAATGATGCACTTGAGACAAGCTCCTATTTTAGCAAAAGATTACCCCCCACATTAGAGAAATTTTGGACACTCTACAGGGCTGCCAAGGTTTGACAAGCCAGTCTATTTTGGAGCCCTAGTGAGCTACTGAAAGGGCCGAATCTCTGACAAAAATACAATTCACCTTGTGTGAATATTGAGACTGACAAGCAATATATCTCCATTTCCTATTCGAAAGTTGTCAGAGGAAGATACTTGCAATACTTTTGCTTAAATGTGATTGGGGAATCACGAATCAATGCTCTGACAATTGGGTATATTGAAGATGAGTAGAAATAGGGGGAAAGTTGTTGTGTGGACACAATAAATCCAATCCAAGGTCCTTTTCAGCAGTTCTTAGTAGCCTTGTGGAGAGTCCACATTTTCTCTAATGACTGTAAGAACCCATGTTTGATGTGTTTGTTAACATGAAAAACAAGTGGATGTCCACAAAAATGAGTCAAAAAACCCACGGGGTTCTTATAGTGCAATATGGAATGTCAAACTAATCACCATAGAAATCATTTTTTTAGTCTATTGTTTGAATCATTTGCATAAAAAAAACCAACCAAGAGTACTTATTGGAGGTCAAATACTCAAACTATTGTGCAAGATCTCCCCTTCTCACACAAAATTTCAAGGATGAACATCTACACTTTTACCTTACATAGAAGGATTCTTTGTCATCCATCGACCATTGGACACTTTTAGGCCGCCGCATCGTTACATGGTTAAGATATATTATGATAGATAACTGCAGAATGTTTTGCTTCTAGCCATTTATTGTGGGTAAGGCAGGATAATTATTTTCAGAGGTGTACTTACATGTTTTGAAGACCGGGGGTGTAAGTCGAGTTCAGCACTGGTAGAAGTGATCCAAAGAAATTATTGTTGGTGCCTCGTCTGTTGCATCATCCCAACTATTAATTTCAGTGACCAAATCATAAAACCTACAGTTCTGCCAGCAGCTGTAAACTTGGGATGAAATTGAAATGGGGAGGTAATTCCAAATGTCCAATACAGTTTGCACATTAACAGAATCCTAGATAAACAACCCCAGGTTTTTTTGAAGTAAAACAATTCAAATCAACAAGTTTTTATGGGAATCTGAAGAACACAATGGGCGCTTAATTACAACGACTAGTGAGCTCTCACAATTCATTAGGTAGGGGAATGATATCATGTATGACAAAAAAACTAGGTAATGGAAAGCTCACAGGATACCGACAGAAGGAAGTTGCAGAAGCCAGGTCGGCAACTTTCCATATAAGTAGTTGTTATGGACCTCACTGCAAAAATTTGCAGCAGAACTTGAGAATTAAGAGTGTGATAATTAACGTAGGATCACTGGAAACCGAGCATCTTTCCCAAAAGTGAGTTGAAAAATTAGATACTTGAATGTCGCACAATACTCAACGTGAGGACACTGAAAATAGGACGCAATTTTGAAAATATAACTACTACCGTATTCAATTTGACCCCGTACAACTTTTGCCTGTTAGATTTGAATGCTATTCTCTTACTTTGTTTGCAATTAGATTTAGATTCATACACTCCAATCAAACAGAAGAACTAAGCTAGCAATTGATTAATTGAGGTTTAGGAGTCCTTACAAGTCTGTGAGACTGACCATGGAACTCCAGCTATCTGGAATAGGCCCTGTGAAATCATTCTTGTACAGCAGTCTGAAAACAAAGAAACCCAACTAATATTCAATACAGAACATTTTCCACATGTCGCAATACGGTTGGGCTAGAGGGGTAAAAAAATAAGATAATCTTGCATCTTTCGTTGCCACATCAAGACACAAAATCTTCTTTTATATTGTTTTGTAACGTTGAACCCTTAAGCGCTTGGAAGTTCATAATTTGAATAACAAAACAGAGTGCTTCAAATCTAAAATTCTGTTCAAATAACTTCTCATTCATCCCAAGTAGTACTTGAATCTCTAGAAGACAACCTTCCTTTCCCACAAGTTTGATAACTTGAAACAACTCATGAATTCGTTTAAAGATATAAACAGACATGTGAAAAATTAGGCGTTAAGCTTAAATTAAAGGGTTAACGAAGTTCGGCAAAAACTGCAACAGGTGAAAAGAGAAATGTTGGCTTGCTCACAATTTCTGTAGTTTAGTGAGCTGTCCGTACTCCGGGGGCAGGCCACCATACAAACCACACTTGTTCAGATTCCTGCACCAAGGGTTCAAAAATCAAGGATTTGATAACCTTGATAACTCAAGGCTCAATAGCATTTTTTTACTAGCTACACTGTTTAATATTTCTATTTCGTGAGCTCCATAATTTAATGCACCTTGCGACCTCGATCAACTGAAGAAGCTTTTCAGTGAATCGTCACTCAAGAAACCAGTGGCCAATATGAGATTCAAAGCTGAAAAAATGGTGAATGATCATCAATAGATACACTAATATATACATGGTGTTTGAGTTCGCATTAAACTTACGAAACAGTGTAATACTGTACTCTAATTAGAATGAATAGACTAGTACTAAGTTTGTAAAGAAGTGGGAAAATAGGGCTTCGATGAGTGACTCACAGGTAGGTTAGATTGACAAGCTTTCCGAGTTCCGGAGGAGACACAGAGTTAAAAGGATTACCCCAGAGAGTCCTTCAGACACCACAAAAATTCAAGCCATTGATCAGTTGTAAAGTCAGTCGTCAAGAGAAAGCAAAGAAAGTGCATATTTTCATCCTCTAAAACTTGACATCAATTGAAACTTTATATACTGAGCAGTTTTACGTATAATGTACATATAACACAAAGACTTAAATGAATAGAAAAAGCGTCGGATATATTTACATTGTTGCATAATGATAAATTTACATTTACTTGTACAAATTTACTATATTGATGTATTGAGGCTGGACTATCAATATTTTCAATGTCGCAGCAATGTTCAAGAAAAATAGCCTCAGATTTTTCAATTTATAACAACTCAGTACGTCAAGAAAACTTACAGTTCTGTCAAACTCAACAGTGTGCTCAGTGGCGCCCCCTGCAATGGTCCTGAGAATGAATTGTTTCCCAAGTACCTGTACCAGAAAATACGAAAGTTGATCCACTCATCCAAAAAAAAGTCTAGAAAGACCTTATAATTGCGTAATTCCATCCCTGTTGAAGGAAGAAGACATTAAAGCCGTCCGACACCTGATCCTCAACTTATATACTCATCCTATTATCAACACTTCCAATCAACACTCGGTTGAACTAGAAGAAATTTGCGTTAATCTACTTGATGTTTTTTTCCCTAAATAACACAAAAATGTGTTGGAAAAAACGCAATTTAGCATTATTTTAGTCTCAATTTTGCAAATCTGGGTTATTTCCAACACAGTTTTGTGTTATTTAACAAAAACACACCAAGTAGATTAACACAAATTTCTTCTAGTGTTGTGACCTCCAACTAGCAAGTTGGGTTGGGAGAGAGCATTGAAAGTTCTCTGGCCATGTTTGAATGGAAACGGAGTTCAAAATGAAGTTGTCTAATATATGTCCCTATTGTCCCTTCAATAGTGATGACTGTACAATCGCCCACTTTGAGTGATAGCTTACGAAAATCATGCCCTGTGTGCATGATTTTCACATGATAGGCCACAACTAATTAAGCATATCCAAGACTCAAAATCAAGTGCAACGACTGATTTCTACCACACCAAATTGACACAGACTATATGTACGTATCACTTACAAGAACTGAAGGTTCGATAGCACCGAGATTCGAGACGGAAAAGCCCCTCTGATCAGGGTGTTGTCCACCCTCCTGTTTTCCAAAAAACAAGAAAAAGATTTCGCATGAATTTTTAACTAATTGGACATTGAAAGTTGATGCAACAACAACATGACAGAAGACAGCCTAGTCAACTTACAGGTTCACCAACTTGGTAAGCTTGTAAATGGCGGTAGGGAAAGAGTCCAGAGACAGCTCATTTGAAGTAAGCACTCTGAAAACGGCCACAAACACAGAAGGTGATTAAGCCAAGTACTCAAATTTCAAAAGCTCCCGAACAGTAAACGCATTCATTAAAAGTACAAGTGACTTTTCAAAAAAATTTGCATTAAGCTTAAATGCTTATCAATCAGGTTTTGCACTGAACTGATCATCAAAGATATATATTGAGGGCGCAGTGAACAGGTAGTGTCGATCCCCTTAAACTCTAATTCCCATAATAGAAGCAGAGCGAATGTAAAATTGAAGGTTGTAGAAGTGAAGGGATACTTTGCCTTGCCGAACTCCATTTTTACATCTACTTATCGCGGGGCAGTTAACCAATCAAGTGATGCCATGCGACACTTTGAAACAAGAAATTATTCTCTGATGGTCAATTTCATTAAAATGGCGGTACGATGATGAAATGGCGCAACATTCCATTAAAATGGCGCAGAGTATGTCAAAAATGGCGCATGGCATATGCCATTTTAATGAAATTGCCCATTCTGTTGCTTTTGCTATCAAACTAGCTACAGTACTAAGGTCGAAAGAAGTGGACTGCACATTCAACAAAGATTTGGTGTTCAATGAATCTTTCACCATTAGAAAACATGACCCTAGCTCTCAATTCTGAATTCGACTCTGGTGTACTCTTCACTTACAAAGTCTGCAAATTCACCAAACTGCCAAGTGCTGCAAGGTCACCCTTCACTTTATTCCAAGGCCCACAAGTTGGGCAATTCTTGTTATTGCCCATGTCCAGAGCTGTCAGTGTTGTGAGTTTCCCCAAAGCCGCCGGAACAGGTCCATTCAGACCCGCGTGGGTTAAGTTTCTGTCGAGACCATAATGGCATCACAATCAGTTAGTTAGCAATCGCATGATCAAGTTGAGATCAGTCAAATCCTAACCCTAAGAGTGGAAGCTTAACTCTTTCAGGATGTCCATGCCAATAGTAAACCCTTGGGGAATCATGCATTCAATGCACTTGAACGTGAATTGCTCACAGCAGAACAAGAGATTTTTGAGAGTTTCTTTTCTGAGATATCACTCATCCTTATAACAGAACATTATTCAGAAAGGTAAATGAAAAAGAGGTAAAATATTGAGTCTTTGTCGAAGTAGATTTTCAACTAAGAGGGAATGAGAAGCCGGGATCATGCATATGAAGCAAGCCTTTACAACGACGAGACAATCATTGACACCAATGTAAAGTTTAATAGTGATTTTTCCATGATTTTCTCCCTTTTTGTGAATAAAATACTATTTTGCTTTGAAACTTCAGCAGTGGTAGTAGAGTGAGCAAACACACTCTGCTAACACTACTGAATATTGTTGTGAATGCACTTTACAATTCTTTTCAGAAGTTGCCTGAACTGAAACCCCAAAAGCCTTACAAATAACTTAAGCAAGATTTGTTCCTAGCTTTAAGGGTAAAGCACAAACTCTTCCAGAGCGCTTAGTGAGTGTCCTAATTCTTACAGAGTGATGAGGTTTCCTGTGGTGTCGCAATCCAACACTTCCCAGTTAGCTACACAGGGGTCCGTGCCAGCTATCCATGAAGGCAACGACTTCTTTATCCAATTGGCAGCCAACAATTCTTGCAGCACAGTACCTGATCATGATATAAATTAATTGACACAGTAGAACGGGTCATGCAAAGGGGGCTCCATTGCTAATACATGCTAGTTCGGAGTACTACAGCGTTCGAGAGAGAAACCAAGCTACTGAAAACTGTGGAGGGTTTGTAAGGGCTATTTCAGAATTCTGAGAGAAGAGTTTCGCATCACGGGGCTCTTGTTCGAGTTGTAATCAGCTTGCTGGCCTGGTATGACTACAACCAGGTACAAATCCGAAATCTAAGTGCGGCTCCTTCTTCATACTTGCAGCTTGGTACGTTACTAATTACGGGAGAGGAAAGTACGATCTCCTGCACCAAACCCAGAAGCTCATTTCCTCCAACACACATGTTTGGCCTTTGATTACAAGTTGGGAAAGACTTGGCTAAACTCCTACGGCCAGTGATCGTTGCCGGGACCTTTGCTTAGAAATGGGTTTATCTACTGTGTCCCTAGCTCCAGTGATGCTCTACAACCTCACACTTCAAATTCCATAAATTTGATCAAAATTAGGCCCCTATACCCAAATCGTTCCCTTCAGTAACCTCTGTTGAGTGATCACCACACTCTTGCAGCACACTCTTGCTTATCGTTAAAATGCTGAGAAAAGTGACAGAAAGAGTACCCCCTATCATCAACCCCAGTACGACACGTTATGGAGGAAACGCTAAAGTTAGTCTGGACTAACTAGCACAAACGAGTATATATAATTGCATCCATGAAATGCCTCATACACACCTTGTTCCACAGAAGCTACAGCGAGACTCCACAAGGAGCTGAACGTCACCAACAGCAACACTGACTTGACGCCAACGCGCTCGGGTCCTCTCATGGCCCCCAAATCTGTCACCCTAACTCCGCCTGCACCAGCCATGCACCCCAACACTCCCTTCATTCAAAACCCGTGACTGCTTCCATCACTCTCACAGTTATGGACGTAACCGTCCAAATGGGGTCTTCGAAAGCTTCAGTTCAACATTGAAACTTTTCATGCAGTGCCCAGAGCTCTAGAAAACATGCTATCTGGTGTGTAAACTAAAACTGCTAAGGTTTCAGTTAGCTAGACGACTGCGATTCGCCAATTTCACGAATATGAGGTTAATTAGATTGTATCCTTTCCAGATCGAATTAACCAAGCCTGGACAAGGAGTTTCGATCACGGACGATCGAAGCCTGGCTGGCCTACCTGTAATGGTTGCACTTAATCACACCCCACATCGAAATGGCCCCATGTGCACGCACGCATGCGAACTACCTCCTCGACGCGCTCCCTAGCTTGCTAGCTAGCAAGCAAGAAAGCAAGAAAGCTCCTGAAGGCCCGAATTAACTAAACAGATGACTCCGAAATTAATTCTCCACTGCACGAAACGTCTGAGCTCGGTCTAATTACGTTACAAACAAGTCGATCGATAGGCCCACTAACTTAGCACCACAATTCAGTCAGCAGCAGGATAGCCACCCGATGGACGAACCAGCTAGCTCCCCGATCCCTCAACCAAGTTCCAAAGAATCCTAACTTAGACACAGCTAGGTTAGCCACTCCAGGCCCCGACTGACAGAAAGCAGGACTGTCTGTCTCAGTCAGCTTGGAACGGAAACGCAAGTTGCAGCGTGGCAGAGTACACTTGATGTGGCAAGCGTGTCCAGGAGTTGAATGCGACCGGAAGAGCTTTAGTTGGAGGGGTACGGTGACGGTGATGGGCTCTCAGGCCGGGGCTGAGGAGGGTCCGCTGCTTTCATTTTGGCAGGTTGACTATTGGGGTCATGTCGATCAATCACCGGGAAGATCATCGATGTGGACTGGACGACGACGTTTGACTGTACGTCGTCGATGAGATCAGTCATGGTGGCAGCTGTGTTCAGTATATCACAGGAAATACTTTCAGTAAAGTTAGTTTAGCTTAGCTACGGTAGCTGACAAGGCGACAAAGGAGAGCTGCTACTGTAGGTTGGAGTTGTTTGCCCGGACACAAGGACTGTGAATTTTCAGTTGTGTAAAATATAATTAGAGAGAAACTAAACTGATGAATCGGTTGGGTTGATCCAGTCGTGCAGTGCACGCGCGGGCCCCGGGTGGAGTGCGACGGTCGTCATGCTGGGATTGCTGGGAGTACGCGTTCCGTGTTTTTCGTACACTCGGAGGAAGTTCTGGGAAGTCGGGTTTGCCGTGGGGTGTACCGGCACCCGCAATGGGGCCTGTCGGCCTGCTGGTCCTGAATGTGGCGGTTTATCTTCCGTTGCTTACAAGGCACATACTAATGCAGGATCACCCAATTTTCTACTGTAGCAGGTTTTCAAAGCCGAGCCCTAGAAAATGTAGATGTTTAATGCACTCTCTTCTAGTTGTGAACATTAAAAACAAGGCATGATTTTTAGAAAATCTACCAATTCAACTTTGATCTTTTATAACTTTTGTAGATTGTAACATCCAACATTTATAGAGTTAACCCCTAAACAACACGGTGGACATTTTTTTGTCCAATGAACGTCAAGGAATTCTCCTCTGTAGGATAGAATTGCAACTATTCATCCTAGGAGTAAGGGGTGGAAAGGGGAGATCTTCTATAGTAGTTTGACTCCCAATGAATATTTTTGATTTTTTTTTTAAAGTGGATGGTGTCACACTGTTCTAAAATGGCTAATTTCTACAATCACCAGCCCGGCTTTCAAGGGTTAATAGTGAAGTGTGTGCAATGCAGGACCAGCTAATGAAGTTTGAGAAAAACACAGGATGAAACTCCTTCCAGAACACCAAAACTTAGAGTATGATGGAGTTTGGTGTTGTGTTTCATTTGTACTATTCTTAGTTAAACCTTCCTCTAACACCACCTTCTACAATTGGGATTTACAACTGGAGACAACCTTTACGATTAAGTCTAATACGTTATGTCCTAAATAGTAATAGTGTGGGTTCATCAAAAGTCAATCTTGGCACAGGTGTACATCAATTCTAACAATCCCATTTTCTGTACTTTCAAGACGTCACTCAAGATTCATGGGTATGTGCTTTTTCCATCTGTCCTTTCATTGGATTGGCACAAACTTTCAAACAATTTTTTTGAAACTTTGTGTTCATTTGGAAGGTCTCTTGGAAAGTGAATTGCCAAAGTAGGCCATCATATCTGGATTGTTGACATTTGATGCACCATGGAATTTATCAGATAAAGCTTACCTGATTAAGCTATGTCATTTTGATGATTAAAGTTGCAATGTTATGTCGACCACTCAAAAGTTTTAATATCTGTTCAAATAGGTAACAAGAATCTTATAGAATGTTTGGGAATTTGGAAATGACCAAATGGGGAATCTTCCGAAATTCTAACAAATACTTATAGTATCTGAAAGTATCAACCTGTCAACCTGTCCAGCTTTAGGGGGACTTTTTGAAACTTCATGGAAGGTAACTTAAACAGTGAGGAAGGATGGTAAATCCTCCATTTGAACTGGGCCCCGCAGGAGGTAGATTTACCTTGGGGAAAACGCAGGAATTTTTTATTTTTTGCACATTATCTTCTTTGCAAATCCTGAATTCATACTTGCAATCAGAGACCCCAAATAAACTATAAGAGATATTGAACTTACCATAGACACGGCTCAAAACAAGGGGCATTTTTTATTTTAATCAGCCCCCAGATAACCCACAAAATTACCTTGCGGAGCCCAGTTCAAATGGAGGATTTAACGTCCTGTATAAATGAGAGCAAAAGTTCACTACACTAATAATGATATTTAGTGTTTGCAATGCTAATTACAAACTCTAGTACTAAATGTCAACTAATTGTGATCATGCCATATTTAACTACTTTTGGACTATTTAGTAAATTCTAGACAAAACATCCAAAGATCTTTGGATGTTTGTATAGATCTTTCAATGTTTTGCATTATCTCCTAATTCTTATTGGCATCATCTACAACATGTACACTTAAAATCTCTATAACTCAGTGACATTTAGATCCATAATACTTCAGAAGCAATGATATTTTTGAACTCGTTCAAGCCGTAGCTGATGAGGGGCTAATAAAGGCATCCAAGACAAAAATTACTCAATTAATGACTCTTAGAAAAACTTCAAATTTAGAGAATGCATTTAGGTATGCACACCTAAAATTGTCACTAATTACAACTCAATATACTTGCTATTATTAAATATAAATTATTTTTAATGAATTTTATTGACAATTGAAAGAAGATTCAATTAAGCTATAAATTTACAAAGTATTTATCATTCATTATTTGAACATTGTATGAATTAGTTATGAATTTACAAAGTATTATCTCTAAATGTACGAAAAAATAAAACTAAGATTTTCGTGAATTTCATGTTTGGTTTGACTATTGTATGTGAAGGTTTGATTTGGATACCCAAGTGCTAAAATATATGGAATTTCCATGTCAAATTCTCATGGGGACTACATCACCTCACACCATTCAAAAGATGACATGTGGCACTTTTTTGCCAAATTTAACCTTCACATAGAATACACTAATACACAAAAATGATTATTTAACATGATTGTAAGATTCTAAACTATTTATCACAAGGACATATGTACTATTCAACACCAAGTGTATGTAATTGCGACAAGCAATGGTGGTGTCCTTAGATTGGGCATGTTGGCTAATTATCCTCCAATACTCCAAATTCCAAAAGTGGTTAGGAACTTTGTCCAAGTTGCAAGGCTTTTTTGATTATTCAAGTTTTTTCAAATTGCATGTCACAAGGGATCCATTATATACTTGTTTCTTTATAGAAATTTATCTTGGCAACATATTTGTACTATGGTATTCATCCAAATTTATTGATTTCACTCTTAATTTGATTATCTTTATTAATTAACATTCATCTTTTAGTGACCCAAAAATGATTTTATAGACCAATAAAGGCAAAGTTGATGAAATCTATTTAAAATTTGTCTTCTTGAACAAATTTGTCACTGAAATTGATACTATTTCTAACTACTAATCTTTGCTATTGGTTGGGATAGCAACATGGTAAACCAATGAAAAGTAACTAAATTTGAAATCAACGCCTTCATAATCTTGACTTCTACATTTGGATGAAATAGAAAAAATGGAATTTCAAATGTGAAAACCTTGTAATGTATACAATGACTTTTTAAAATGAATTGTTTCTTCATTTCTTCCTCTTTATCCCAAAGACTAAATCTAAAAACGAAAATACAAGGGCTATGATTGTTGAGGATAATTATGTATTAAATAATATATAGGTACAATCACTATAAACACACGGATTAATAAATTTAGATAACAAATAGATATTTGTCAAAGAATGTTCAATCATACTTAGGACATTAGGGATTAGCTTGGAAAAATTAGTCATTGACAACAACAAAAATTTCTTTGAATATAACTTTTGCATAATATTCAAAAGCAATATAATTTTGGGCTTCACCCTTAAACAGTTTAGTTGAAATTTTATTATGAGTGAATAAACCATTAAAACTCACTTCCTCTCAATTATTGATTTGTCATGAAAACTTGTTTAATAATAGGTGATGCCACCTTATTCAATCAAAAGTAAATTCAATTTCTACAAGGGCAAATCAAATCATAAAATAACTACAACAGAAACTATCAATTAAACATTAGAAAAAGATTCCTATCATGAACACTTAAAACAATTGATTTATTATTAAAATATGAATTTACTTTTGATTGGTTTAACTTTTAACCCCTCACCGTTGAAGGGGATGAAAAGCATCCTCAAGTAAAATTCAAAGTGTTGTAACTTTTGCATCCTATGTCCGCATTCAATAAAACTTGTTGGAGAATTTGTGCTCTCTCTTCTATTTTGTGTGGTAAAATTTTCAGATCAATCCAAGATTTTCTGAATTTTTGGAAGTCAATTGAAGTTCATAGGTTCAATTTTAGTTCTCCAAACTCCATTTGATGGCTGCAACTTCGGGGGCTTGTATCTCCTTCATCTAATGTTCTTTTTCAATAAAATTTGTTGGGTTATTTTCCCCTTGAAGTCTAATTATTGTGGTAGAATTTTCATGGCAATCCAAGTTGTTTTGAATGTTTGGGAGCAATTCGAAGTTCAAACTCCCGACATTTTTGAATTACAGTGAACTTTGGCAGCTTGTTTCTTCTTCATACAATGTTTGTTTCCAATAATTTTTTTGAAAAGTTGCGCATACTTGTCTAGTTTGTGTGTAGAAAATTTCATATCCATCTAAGAAGTTATGAGTGACTAAGAAGCATTTTAGTAGGTGGAGGTTCAGTTTTTGATGTGTTTTTTGCAACTTTTCTTGCTGTTTTTTGACATTTCAAAGCCATTTTGCAGACACAATGTGTCAATTAAATGATATTTTTTTCATCAATGTGTTTGTATGCTGATTTTGAATCCCTTATTAGTTTAAAGTTTCTTCATTTGAGTAGATTTAGAAACCGAATTTTGCCTTGAAATGTTTTTTTGGGAAAATTTCAGCATCCTTTTTTTAACACTAAAACATTATAATCTTTCAATCTATGCAGTCAAATGACACCAAAATTTTTGCAAGCCATCAAAAACAAGTGCACTACAAGATTGTACGGTTGGGATCTCTATAACTTATTAAAATTTATATTTGTAGCACTTCAAAAGAAATGTTGTTTTCGGAGTCGTTTGGACCTTCAGCAGTGAGGGGTTAACCCTTGAACGTCGGGCTGTTGGAAATCGGGCATTTTGGAACCATGTGACATCATCCACTTTAGAGAAACAAGAAATACTCATTGGGAGTCAAACTATTTTAGAAGATCTTCCCTTTCCACCCCTAATTCTAAGGATGAATAGTTGCAATTCTGTCCTACACAGGATAATTCCTTGTCATTCATCGGACAATAATCGTCCGCCACATCATTCAAGGGTTAACCCCTAAATGCCCAAGGCACCAAATTTTGGTGTTCCAGAAACTTTGAAGTTAAGTAAAACCCAACCAAATTGCTATTATTAGTAGTTTATATTTTTGGAGAATTTTTTTGAAGTCTAGTTTTAGGATCAAAAAGTTGATCTGAAAAATAAAGGATTATGATTTTTCTATAGAAGATTTAGTGCAAGGATGCCCATTGCAATCTTGACTTCCCGTAGTGTTGAGGGCTCTTGGAAATGAGCCTCAAATACACTAAATCTTGGAGGCAAAATCACATTCAAAATTCATTTAAAAAATTGTAGAATAGATTTTGAAAAGTCGTAAATTGATTGGGGTTGTGCATGCTAGGCCCTATAACCTCATATTTTTTTAGTGACCAACTTTTTAGAGTTGACATGCAAAAAGTGAATTGAAAAATTTTCACAGTTTTTACACCCTCATGATCAAACATTATAATCTTTCAATTTGTAAATAATATTGTTATGTTTTCTTTTCCTATGTGATCTCTAACATATCTAGTTTGCATTTGTACGGTTACAATCCAAAAGAAATTGTTACAACTTATGAAAATGTTGACTTTTTGTTCAATTAAGAGCAAATTTCAAGGAGCTCCAAACAGGCCTTGGGCATTTAGGGGTTAAGGGAAAAAATTTAGGAAATTATTAAATCCTTTTGAAATCTATTTCTCTACACAGCGAAATTTTTTTCCTGAACTTTTCCCATGCCACAGATAGGCTGAATTGCTTTAAGTGATCGGAAATGGGTGATCATCCTGATAAACCTCAAAAAAATCCCCAACACTGATGAGTTGACTATTTGAGATTCCTGTCCGAGTTGACTTCCAATTAATAAATAAATAAAAGTAAAATAGGGCATGGTCCTCAAAGTCAAAATATAGATTTTTTTTCCCACTTGTTAATTATTATTAGTCTTATTCTCTTGGAAGAAAATAGAAGATGCTACTGACTTTGTACAGTATTGGAGTTCACAGCTGCCAACTGTGCCAAGTGTAAACTTTAAGGTACCCAGTTCAGTTGGCCCTCAGGTGTCTCCAGAAGCCAGATTGGAGCTCATGGAGGTCAGTGGCCTCCTATTCCCGTGGATTACTGTAAAAAAAAGGGTAGGGCACCCAAGACCACGGCCACCTGAATGGCCCAATTACCGTACCATATATCGGTGTTTTTATAAATGAAGGTACTCTAGATTTTTATTTACATCCATACCTTAAGTTAGGATGTTTGTTTTGTTTTGTTTGTTACATTGGGATCTCTTGAATGTGCATCCCTCAGTTGCATGCTTGGTAATGTTGGAAAGTCCTCGGCGAGGAGGGGTGCATGGGGGCTTTGTTTTGTGGCGTTTGGACCTATGGTGTGAAAGTTATTGAATTTCAAAGTTTTTACGAATAAAAAAATTAGAAAAATACTTTTACTTTTATTTTGATTGTGGCAACGGCATAGGGTATACTAGTGTATATGGGGATACCATAGCTGACTTACTAAACAATAGCTTGATCAAAAATATTTGTAGAGATAGAAGTGGAAATTTTAGGGAATTGCTTTTGTAAACTTTGTTCTTTTTGTTTTCTTTGTTGTAATTGAAAGAAAAACAATAATGGTCTAACCATGAGGCTCTATCCTAGGTTGATTTATAGACTATTCAAATCCCAAATCTCCACTCCAACGAAACCCTAACTACATTGTATAGTGTAAATGGAGTTGTAGATAGAATTTTGAAACTCAGGATTTGAACTCTAGAGTAGATGCCATAGTTAGATAGTTGGTCTTCAACTAGAGGATAGAACCAATAAACAAATTCTAGGGGGATATTTAAAGAAGTGAACTCAATTTTGGGGCCTTTTCTTAATTAATATTTGTTGTTGGTGTGATGAACTTATTGTATGAGAGTATGTGCACACAAAGTTGCCACTTAGAATGTACCTCATGCATTCATTTTTAGTGGCAATTAAACTTGCACATATCTTGTAATGTATTTTTTGGACAAGTTTTATTACTAAAATTTGAATTTCGAAGATGAATATTGTAGGATGTATCTAAAATTGTCTACGAATTCACGTTTTTAGAAGGTGTACATTGTAAGGAAAAATCTATAAAAGAGATTAGTTTTACAATGTTGCATTTGGGTATAGCCACTTTAGTTTGTGGGTGGTTTGTGGGCTACTCCACTCCATTTTAGTAAAAAGATTTATTGTTTATTGAACATAACATTATAAAACCACAAAGATGGTTTTGAAAAAATAATAGAAAATATTCTCTTACAAACTAACTAGTTAAATATTAAATCAAATTCTATAGTTTAGCTCATTCATTTTTCTACTCCTATATCCTTGCACCAATTTTATATTCTTGATTTATAATGGAACTTGCCACAACTTGTTTCTAATGTTATTATTATAAACTTGTACCCTATCTCATAACTTTGTTTACCACCACTTAATGTGGGTTCACTTTTGCATCCTTGAAAATAGGAATTCTACAACTAAATAAAATAATAACATATATATTGGTACATGTAATAAACATTTTTGTTTTTGGACTTAGTTCTTTATTAAAGTGTAAAAAGGGAATCAATTTAAATCTAATATCAAATTGAATGTAAATAAGGCAATAAATGACAAATAGACTTAGAAATATTCCTTATAAAGATAGAAAGAGTCTTAGTTGGTAGTCTATATTTGAGGTTTAAAGGGATGTGACTAATCATTTTAGAAATATAAATAGCCTTCTTTCTCAATTCACAATTAGCACATAATATCAATTAGAATATGCAAGAATGTGACTCAAATTGTAATGATCATATCTTTCCATTGAAAATAGCTAGAAGAATGATTGTCTAAATACTTTTGTTTGTTGTTGAGCCACCGGGTAGGTGTGCCAATTTATTTGTGATATGTTAAAAATTATTGTTTTGTGAGTTATTTAGGTGGATTATATAAGACAATTGATTTTGAAGCTTGTAGCTTCTAAATAGAAGATAAAAGCTATTTATGAAAAAAATAGAATTATGAAAATGTGTAAAGTTGAAAGATGTAAATTAGATTGTGAATTCCAAAGTTTTGATTGCATTGCATTGTTGGACCACAAATACTTGTATTTTTTTAATACCATCAAAAAGTGATACCATTTACAATTTCAATTATCTCTTGTTAGTCTTTTTGGCCTTAATGTGACATTAGTTGCTTCAACAAAAGTCCTACTTGACCTTCCTTCTTAAAAGATCCCCCACTAGGAGAGTTACCATAGACCTTTTGCTTCGGTGGCTTTTTCCCTACTATAGTACAATATTAATAAAGTCTACCTCCAAAGTCTGCCACGTTTGAGGAAAGCTACAACTACACCCATCACTAGGTATTCAAACAAGAATGATACTTTATTTCAAGAATCTAGGGAGGTGCGCAATTTTCAATTACAATCATATAATTTTGTGGTGCTTTGTATTTTAGTTCTTGAGGCTAAGGTAGGAGGTCCATAAAAGCACTCATGCTCTAAAAGCGTTTTCTAACTTAGTGGAATATTTTGCTTTTTCATTGTACAAAAAAATAGTTTATATTTGAGGAAGTAGACACTTTTAGTGATCATTGCATCTAAACTTTAAAAATTCATAACTAATTGCACAAAGCTCAAAAAAATATGAAATGTATTGAATTAGATGCCTTTGTCTTTAAAAAAAATTATTGAAATAAATCTCAAGAAGTCTAACCTCTCCAAATTGGATATCAATTCTTAAATGGGCGCTTTATAGACATCCTACCTTATTGTGTGTCATGCTTTCAATGTCACACCTAACTTCAGGAGTTAAATATTTTTTAAATGGTTTTTTAACCCTCCGTATCATAACAAGGGTTAAGACCTAGATTGGAATTTGCAACTTTCAAACAACAAATGTAAAACATTTACCTAATAGTTTCAAGCAAAGCATGTCATCTCAAAGCCAAAAAATAATTTACCCTTTATATAAAAGAATGAAATAAAAATGGCATGTTACAAGTCACTTCATCTATGACACATCAATGAAGTCTATAGTATTTCATACAAATAAGTTTTTAAAATTAAATAGAATACAAATCACAAATGGCCACTACAAAATAGGGTACAAAGTTTAGTCCTAGAACAAATTTAGAATTTTTTCACTTAATCACATGATCTTCATGTAATAGCAAAATTCTAATTTAATTTAGCTAAGTTGTTTAGCCCTTGTCGTTATTCAAATGATGAAGGTGACAAGGTCAACATAACATGCCAATGGCTAGAGAGGATAGTTTTGAAACTATAGATGAACAAACAAGATAGCAACATGTGCAAGGCATAGGGATTAAAGTTTGTTTAAACAATACCCTTTAAGCATGAGAAGAAGAATATATTTGAAGCAACATGGGAGTTTGCTGGTGGCCCCACTTTTGAGTGGCATGAAATTGGTCTATATTGATGGAGTTTAGGCATAAGATTTGGTTATCCTAACTAGTACAATCAACAGTGAGAAGCATTTTGAAGCAAAATCTCATTAAAAATCAATTCTATTGTAGGCTTCAATTAGAGACCTTAGATGTATTTATGTTAGGTATCTTTATGCAAGTTTAATTAGGATGGAAGACATGAATTGACATCAAGATTTTGAGTTGTGAAATAGCTTGAAACTAAAAGATTGGTACCTTTGAATTGAAATGTGTATTATTGAATAAAATGTATCGCTCAATTTTATTATGATCAATTTGTGACAAGTTTTGTAGCATCAATTTAAATTTCCATGCGTCATTTGAAAGACAATATTTTTGAGAATAGGTCACATCTTGAAGGGATAAATTCTAAGGAGAGTGTCACTAGGAAGTCAACATGATTTGTCAAATATCAACATTGATTAAGACTTAAGAACCTTGAATCAACATACCTCACTATGGATCATGTGCCCAAGTCCACTTAACAAATGCAACATTAACCTTGTAACAACATGGTTGCCTAAAAGTGTTTGATGGACTTTAGAAAATCCTTCTATATAAGACAAAAATGCAAAAGTTCATACTTTGAAATTCTATGTGATAAGGGTAGGTCTTGACCTTCAATGAGTGCTCATGTTTTCTCTTAATCCTTAAACAACGGATCAGTGACTATGGAAACCATCCCTTGGGAACCATGTGACATCATCTACTTAAGAAAAACCCAAAAATAATTCAATTGGTAGTCAAACTACTGTGCAAGATTTCTCCTTTTTGCACAAAATTCCAAGGATGAACAATTGCACTTCTATCATGCATTGAAAGATTCGAGGGAAGATTCTTTGTCATCCATCGGACACAAAATGTCCGTGTCGACACTTAAGGGTTAAGCAAATGATTCTCGGTAAGTTACTGTAAAGGGTGATTTCCATGGTGACCAGCCAGGGTTAAGAGTTTCGTCTTCCAGAAGTCACAGGGGCCGGGGAAGCTTACATGTGATGAAATCAAACAACTGAAAAAGGAAGCAGAATTGAAGGAGGCAGTGCTGACTTAGAAGTGGAAAGTGCTATTCACGTAACAACAATCAAATAAATACCACCTGGAATTAATTGTATTCTAGGTACTTACTTAGTTTAGCTTCATTTGCTTTCATAGTTTATAACGTACCCACATTAAATCTATTATATTAATTCCAGACTGTCACGACTTACGACCCCTGTCACGTCACAAAAATGGTCACGTTTTCATCATGATTTTTTCATCCTGAATGTTTTTCATCCAACCCATTTCCTCCTAAGTTTAATTAATGTTACCTTGCAATAGGTATGGGCTAGTAAGAATTTAATCACAATGCTATTCTCAAGATCATCATGAAGAAAAAGTTTAACCTATAAATGTCCACATTGATATTTAGTGTTTGATGGATGACACAATATCTTTCTATATAGGACAGAAGTGCAACTATTAATCTTTGAAATTTTATGTCTAAGGGAGAGATCTTCTACACTAAATAGTGGTATTAAGGGTACCAAAAAATTAAAGGGACTTACTATAGAAAATTGTAGATGTTTGAAACATGATGTACATCCCCTAAACAATTCAATAACTATTGGTGTACAATAAAGGCAAATATTTATAGTGTGAAATGTCAATTATTTAGTATGGGTCCCCTTAAAACCCCTATTTAGTGTACAATAGTTTGATCTACAATGAATATTAAATTTTTTTTTAAAGTAGATGATGTCACTCGGTTCCAAAAGCAATGATTCCCACAATCACTAGTTTGTCCTTTAAGGGTTAATCCTAGAAGGATGTTGGAGATGATGGATGACTTCACTTGAGACTATAGGATGAAAAAAATAAATTTTTTCATCCAATTTGTTTATTTGGAGGGTACTTGAGTACATTTTCAGAGAATAATATTGCAAATTCCCTTATTATTGTGTTATTGACTTTTCTAAAGAAGATGCTTAAAAAACAGATCACACTTGTAGTGTATTTTAACCATTTCTTGCTATTTTATCTTAGTGTGAATTTGAGCCATAAAAATCATATTTTTTGAATTTGAGTACAAATTGTGAAATGAATCTTATCAAGAGAACTTTCTACTCTAGTTTGAAAATTTGAAAAAATCATAAATTTCCATATTTTATAACAATTTGAACTTGAGAGGCCTATAACCATGGTTTGTTGATTTTATAATTTTAGAGTTACATGGTAACTTTGGTTTATACACTAATAATTTTTTTACACTAATAATGATTTTTTACACTATAATATACATCTATGGTGAAAATTTCAAATTTTTTGAGTATACTTTGTATTTGATATGAATTTTCTATATTTTTTTCTTAATAAATTCACAGTAATTTCAAATTTCCTCCAAAAAATATGACTTGTAGTGGACATATGATTTAATCTATTAAAAATAAATACAAAAATTTTCATTCATATTTAGTTGCAAAATGCTTTAAACAAAGTGATGGATAGGGAGGCTTGAAATCAATGGTCATAGGCACGTTCTTCTAGAGGTAACCTTGTAGTGTTATTGTGGACACTAAGGTTAAGGCACCCATGACCAATCAAATAAGCAATTTTGGACATGATTTGGAGTAGCAAGTGCAAGGCAAAATGAATATTTTAGAAGTGCAACAATAAAAGTGATGAAGATTGTGAAAATTTTGGTAATTTTATTGCTTGAATTGAAATTACTATTAGAATTTTGAAAGGCAAAAAGTGCTTTGGACCCATAGCCAATGTCTAGACTCTTCAATTCCAATCATTCAAGAACTACTTTCTTGCTCATTACTTCCTACTTTCTTGCTCACTACTTTAGGACACGTGTCATGAGGTGATTGGTCCGAACCTTGAAAAGGGGAAAAAAACAAACATTCCAAGTTTTGGTTGGAAAGAATCGCACCCTATAGATTGGATATGGGTCATTGGTCAGGAATGGATACCTTTACCTTAAGTGTTTGATGGATGGAAAAAATGATTTTTCATCAAATTTATTTACTTGGAGGGTATTTGAATATACTTTTAGTAAATAGTATAATTGCATAGTGAGTCCCTCATTATGGTCTGATTGACTTTTCTAAAGGGGAAGATGCTCAATCCATTGATCATTTTTCTCTTAAAAAATTCTCCTTGTAATTGATTTTGTGGTAATTTAACCATACCCAAGTACACTACCTTGTTGCAAAATTGATACCTACAAATACTTACCTAAGACTTACACTTTTTAAATATGAGAACCTATGGTCAATTTTGACTGCAAAATCAACATTTTGAAAATTCATAGTTTTTGCATATGGTGTTTAGAAATTACTTGCTCGATGATTTAAAAATGTCTTTTTCATTGCCAACAAGGCCCAAGTGAACCAAAATTAAGATCAATTCATCCCTCAATGGAAAACCATATAATTAGTATAATTAGATCAAATTCATCCAAATGCAAACAAATGTAAAATTGTCATTAGTACCTTTGAGGATCAAATTTGAGTTTTGCATATGTTTCAATCTTCTAATGTTGACTTCATAGATTTTGTTTTAGAGATTCATTGTTTGATTGGATTAAGAATTTGACATTGTAAGTACACTCGTAAGTACACAATTAGTTATATCTAGGATGATAGAATATAGGATTGACTCCATGGAATCATTGATGGTATTCATTTCTTTAAAATAAAAACAAAAAAGAAAATATATAGAGCTTCAATTTATTTACATTGTTTACCCTCAATATCTCTTCTTTTGTAACTCTAATGATTGATTCAAATGATTGAAGATTTGAATTCAGATGGGCACAATAAATGTTTTAGGATTAAAAAAAAATGGAATTGATTTTTTAAATACTCACTTTTAGAACTTGAAAATGAAAAACACTAAGTGTGAAGACAAAAGATTAGTTTACAACAAACTCAAATGGCACATTAGGGTTAATTGTAAAGTTATGCAAAACTCTGTTTATTTGGTAGCTCTTCCAATTCTTATTTTAAATTGCATTTGAATTCTTATGGCCTTACAATTAACTCTATTGAATTTTCAGCTTAGTTGCTGAAGAATTTAGATTGTTAAGATTTCCAAGTCTCCAAGCTTCTCTAAGGTAGATACTTGAACGCACCACTTGATGAGATACTCACATTGTGTACATGATCTTCTAAATCAATATGTACTTATTCTTGAAGAGATGGTTTTAAAACATCTACCCCCAAAAAATTTAAGTCTTCATAACTTTTGCATATTGTATCCAAATGATGCATTCTTTGGAGCATTGTCAATGAGAAAAATATAAGATTTCACCAATCTAATAATAGAAACAATCCACATTTGAAAAAGTGTCAAATTTTGGGTGTCCCTACCTTATGTGGTCATTTTGTTTACATTCACATAAACTCACAAAATTGGTGCATTTGGAAATGTGCATCCAGGAATGTGTCTCGACCAAATAATAAGAATCAATAAGGTTTATGCTCACCATTCCTAGATTGTCGAGTTTGGAGGGGCTTCAACAGAAAGAATTAATTTTTGCCAAGTAACAATATGAATTTCCAAACAGTAGGGTGGATTATATCGGCTACAGGGTTTCAGGGCGAATGTTGAAAATTGTGGACAGATTTCCAAAACCCAAATATGTATCTCAGGCTCAAATATGAATTCTTATACCTTACTCAGTATCTGAAAAATAATTAAAAGTGATCCATCCTGTGATTGTGTCAAGACTTTTTATTTCTTTTTTCTAATTTTTATAAGATTTTTGAGCAACACATGCAATGTTCCTCACTGATCCTACTAGTGACATAATAAAACTTGGCTAAACCTCATCGAAATAATTAAAATTTTCACAAAATGATCACATTGAATTGGTCATTTTTCAAACCATGAATATTTTGATCTTTTCGGGGTTCAATCTTCCTACCACTGTCCACTGTCTTTCTCAACCTGGCTAAAACATAAATTGGTTTGCAAAGTCTTGCGTGCACTTCTTGACAATTGGGAATTTTTTCTGGTCATCTTCCAAGTTTCTCTGAGGCTTAAAATCAGTGATGGAAGTGAAGAGTTTTGCCGGGGTTTCTGCCTCTGGTTTGCTGTACTGTACTGTTTCCTTTTGCAATGGAAATTGTCCATGTGTTTCAAAAAAAAAGAAAAAAGAAAATCAGTGATGGAAAATTGCGATCACCCCACTATTCTGAGAATATCCCAATCAGCTCCTTGAAAAGGTTTCTGAGATGCATATGTTTGCTCTTTTTGTTGACTGTGTGGAAGTAAGCTTAATTGCATCAATGGCTCAAATTAGTTCGGTGAATATTTTGGTGAATGTATCCATGTTGATTAATGAAAGATTGAAAGTCACAGTCAATGCTTTGCACAAAAAAGCAGGCATCAAACTTACACCATGTAGATCTTCACAAACTCCCACTAGCTACAGTAGAACCCAATTTATGCAAGCCTCACATTGTAATCACAAGGCGAAATAACTTAGTCCTCGTCTGTTGGAGACAATGCCTTAGGACATGCTTAAAAAAATTTCATCAATTGGCTCAAATTGTATCACCTGGGAGTTTAAACACAAAGGGACTTTTAATAAGCAATCATGTTTTAATTACAAGTCAATTTTTCCCTAAGTTATGAACCACTAAGTTAATCCCTTAACGCCTGAGGGTTTGGAGAGACTCATGATCTACTTCACCGTATTTTTGATGAAAGGAGAATACAATAGGCTTTAGGTCCACAATGATAGACTATATTGAGGGGGAAAAAATTTCCTATCATACATATCGTAGTTAAGTATATTTTCCAAATGTCAAAACACCACGTGAAAAAAAATGTTGAACTTGATAAATTGGGAAGTGTAGGGTGGTTGTCACGACCCTCATCACAAGGTGTGCCCGTGCCACCTTGGTGAGCAAGGGGGACATTGGGGGTGACTCCCCAAGCCTTGCAAGAGATGAGGTGAGGGGGACTAGGAGTCCCGAGCGATGAGAGCGATGTAGCGCTCTGATCCGGACGAATTTGGGGGCATGTGATACATGCTTGGAAAGGTCTTGAGAAGATGCTTCTAGCCGTCCAAAGAACGCGTGATTTGGACTTGCGAGTCAAAAGTTATGGGCGTTCAAAGTTGGGGGTGTCCCGGTCGCGCCGAGAGTGTCCTGACCGCGCCGGGAGTGTCCCGAATCTTTGGAGGGCGATATCTTTGCGATTACTTGTCCGAATGGAGCAAGTGAGTAGTCCATCGGCATCTACGCGTCGCGTAAATGTCGAAAATGGGGTCGCATGTGCGATTTGGATCCCGGACCGCAAAGTTATGTCGGGTGGAAGTTCGGGAGTCCCAAACTAGCGCGAATCGGGAGAAATGGGTGGTCTTCCAAGATGGGGTGCATCTTGGAGGTTCCCGGTGACCTCTAGTATGGGAGGGCTGCCGAATCCCGCAGAGAGTACTATGAGGAGGGGTGGTCTCCCTCCTCACTCCTAGATGGTACCATGGTGAGCCTAAGTGGCCCCGGGTGGTGAGGTTAGTGTTGGAGCCTCACCACCACTTGTGTGTTACCATGGAGTGCTTGTGCACTCCTTGATACCGGTTGGGTGGTGTCCCACTCCACACTAGGCCATGGTGTGAGTCCCGTTTGATGAGTCCCGATTAGTGAGTCCCGAAATGAGTTGGGTTGGGCCTAGTGGGAAGTTGGGTCCCATTCAAGGGCGGTTAGCACCGATGGGAGTAGTGCCTCACCGAGTGCTTGGACATCAATGGAAGTTCTGCCCCATGTCATCAAATGACATGCCGGTGTCTTGTGGGAGTTAAGTATTGGAAGGAAAGGATTGGGAGTCACGGAGGAATGGGGAACCCCGTGACTTGAGGTGGAACCTAACATTGTGGGTGCGTGGCATGTGCAGTGTTAGGAGAGCGTGGACCTTAGTGGCACTAAGATGATAAGGGTTTGGAAAGTGAGCTTAAGGTGGTAAGTGTCACTAAGGGGCGCGACAGTGGTTCTAAAATAAGTTGTTTGTATATCATGGAGTAAATCTGTATTATTGGGTGGTGAGATACAACCCTAGAGAACAAGTCATGTGTACCTGAAGAAAGGCCACTACAACAAAATTCATGACCTCCAATCATTACTCGCCGGACTAAGAAGTGTACACAATCTAAGTGTTAGTTGCATGTTTTGAGTGTTAGTTGTGAGATTTAGAGATAAACTTTGAAAGACCAAATCATGTTTAGGCTTAGAATTTCCAATGTCAAATGAATATTTCTATTTATCCCTAATTGCCCAATCAACTATACATGATCGATCTAAAATTTCAGGCTTGACCTTGTGTACGCAATAAAATACCCTTGACTATTTCAAAAAATATTATAGGCAATTTTGAAGGTTTGCTATTTAAAACTTTTTTTTCACTAAAAAATGGTAAATATTTAATTTGTAAGAGGTCCTCAAAGGCATATATGTACCATTAGAAGTAGGGTATGATACATTTGCAAAACAAACATTCATGTTTGTTGCGACCTTCAATCCCAACATCCTTCCAACTTTTTGCTTTATTCTTCTTCACCTAGGACCTAGACTTCTTCCCCATCCTACAATTAGAAATAAAAAAATATCAATTAACAAACTTTTCAAACGTTAATTACAAGAGTAATTTTAGCAACAAATGTTTCTGAACATTCTCACATGTATAGGTAAGTGAAAGCATTGACATGCATATCATCCAAATGTAAAAAGGTATGATGCTAGGATGTGCTTCAAAACATCTTGTGATGCTACAAGGTTTGTCGCAACAACACATAGTCGAGGCATTCCCTATAATTTAGAAACATGGCTTCAACTTTGGGGACTTCAAAACATCTTGATATGCTATAAGATTATGTCATAGCAAATCTTAGTTGAGGTCCCTAACAACTTCACTAGCATTGTTTCTTAATGGACCTTTCCTCCAAACGGTTGTGGGAACAACTTCTTATAATGAATTGTCCATCATGAATCCTCAAAGGGTATGGGATAATTTGAAGATGAGAGCTTGGCCACTCACTGTCAAAATGCAGGAATCGTGCTCAAAGTAAAATTTCAAACCTTATTTTAGCATAGAAGAATACATTTTTTCAAAAAACTTTGAACTAAACAAAAGTGGGTAATTAAGCTAAGTTTTATCTCTAAAATTTCCTTTGAGGTTTAGAGACTCTAACTAAAACTTATGAACAAATTTCAGAGAGGGATTGGAAGGGACATTTTTTTGGACAATTTAAAACATTCTCTTCAAAATTTGTTCATAACTTTTTATTGGAGTCTTGAAATCTCAAACCAATTTTTGTAAATGAAATTTGGCTTGATTTTGCAACTTTTTATAGTTCAAAGTTTTTTGGAAAAAATTATTTTATTATGCCCAAATGAGGTCTAAAATTCTTCTTAGAGATTATTTGAAATTATAGTGAATTTCTTACGAGAAAAATGAAAGAAACTCATTTCAAATATATAAAAGACTCAAAAAATCTGAAATTTTCACCATGTATGTACCATTATATTTTAGTGCATAAGAGCATGGTATAAATGAAAGTTATCATGCTACTCTAAAATTAGAAAATCAACAAACTAGGCCCAAAGTTCATATTTCCAACCAAATCTAAAAAAAATTTGGATCCATTTCATTTGTTTCAAAAAATCATTGGGATTCAAGGACTAGGCCTACACTCAAGTTGTATTTGAAGATTAGGACTGCAATGGAGTTGCTATAATTGTTGCATACTGGTTGTATTGGTCACCTTCCGTGCAACCTCTACAACTCCTGACAAGTATTCTCCCTCACCCCAATGTATGTCTAAAACCCTTGTATTGTATTCTTGGTACAATACAAGCTTTGCATAGGCACAAAATCTTTAATTTTTCTGATTTTATTTATTTTGGAATTGCTAAATTTTCAACTTACTCTTGCCCCCAACTTTATAGTTCAACATATTTCATGTTGATTCCATTTGTGTTATGTAAATGCAACGAGAACACAAACCTTAGGCCATGTCTGGCCATCTGGGCATTAAAGGTTAAATTAAGCCCTACAAAAAGTCTCTACAAAATTCATTGTCTGTTATTATCTGAGATACCGCATGCATCATGCATGGAAAAAGAAAAAGTATAAAAAAATAACAATCATAGAGATTGGTTATGAATTCAAACTTTCTCAGAAAAATGGTACTCCTTATAAGTTATTTGGTAAAGCCAGTCCTCTGGAAATCATCCTTATTAACCCCTAAAGGACCAAACGGTGTTTTTTTGGCAACATAGCGATTTTGGTCAATTCACTACAAATGGAATTTTTATTTATTTTTCTTTGAAACTTTTAGACAACATATGCCCAAGAAGTAACTTTAAGACCCAAAAATTTTCATAACTTTTGAATACATGGTTAAAAAATTATTGTATGATATGTTGTTTTCATTGCTCGGTAGGCAACCTGGGCAGCAAAAAAAAATTCTTTAAAAATCACTTTTTTTTAAAAATAAAATTTGAAATTTATTCTCCTGATATATATATATATATATATATATATATATATATATATATATATATATGGAAAGCTTTTAATCATTCCATTTTGATTTATGAGATCAAAGTTATGAAGAGTTTTAGTTGTGGGTAGTTTGTGGGTAGTAATGAAATCTCTACTCTAAAATAAACTTTGAAAACCTTTATTTAACTCAATTTTTAATATTTTTTGAAAAAAATAAAACCTTGAGCTGTAGATTGTTTATTTCAAAAATTTCACCTTTGGGATTGGCATTTTTCAATTCCATAAATAAATTATTAAGAATTTAATATTTTGAATCATTCTCTACTTCTTTCAACTTACTATTTTTTCCCTATACGTTGTACAATTCCAAATGATCTAAACATTTTCAAGCATGTAGCCAACATGACTTGAAGAACAAATCCAAAGAGTCACAACCATTTTGGACATTTTTTCATAATGATCTAACCTTGTGAAGTGCATCTGCCCGGATTTTTGCAGGGCCAAAAAATGGCTTTTTGTCACTTCAAATGCTAATATCTTGCAATTCAAATGGTGGAAATTTCTGAAATTTTTTTCACATCTTCCCAAACCAATGTACTACAAAATCCTATGGTTACAATTGTCCAAAAATGTATTTTTTCTAAAATTTGGTACTTGTACTAGAGATGACAGTTTTGGAGTGTTTTTGGTGAAAACATAGTCAAATACCTTTAGGGGTTAATACCAATTACGATAAATTCCAGGCAGATATTCACAACATGGACCCTTCTAAAGAAAAGCTAACCTTCTTTAAATCTACATCTATACCAATCCTAAGTTTATGAAATTTATGATCAAGTTCTTTTCAATTTTGTCACAAAATAGGCTCTCGAAGTCTAACTTGCCAATGTAAGAGAATTGGACTTCCTCTTGCTTGTGAGCTGCAAGGCGACAACAAGAAGAGCATGGAAGCTTTAATGCACGTGGAAAAAGTCCTGAAAGAACTTCCCTATGCATCACAATGAAACGTCTGCTGCTGAAAATGCTGCCAGGGACGAGCCAGGTCCCTTGGTTCTGTGTACTGTTTCCCCTTTAGCAATGGAAATTGTCCATGTGTTTCAAGAAAGAAAAAAAAATGTCTGCTGCTGGCTGGTCTTTCTTGCAGGTAGGAGGCTCTTGAAGTGTCCATTTAAGCCTACCTAACTCATCTTTGACAGTAATAGATATTTCAAACAATATGTCATTCATTCCTAGATAGGATTTGCAATTAGAACCCGGACACTTCAAGAGCCTCATACCTTAAGCTTAAGGGTTTCCTTTATTTGTGTCAAAAAAAATGTTTGCTGCCAAGAAGCAATTAATGTAAGTACCAGACAAAGGAAGCTTCTTCTATCTACCATATCCTTGACTTGGTTGGATGGATTTCGTTAACCCTTAAAGGATGGACTGGTGACCATGGAAAGCCTTGCTTTTGGAACTTTGTGACATCATCTACTTTAAAAAAATCAAAAATATTTGTTGAAAGTCATACTAATGTAGAAAACCTACCCTTTTTCTCTCAAAATTCCGAGGTTGAATTGTTGTAGTTCTGTCCTACATGGAGAGATTTTTTGTCATCCATCGGACACAAAATGTTTGCTTTCACGTTTAAAGGTTAATTTAATAGAACTATCCCCCAACAGTCTTTTTTATTTCTTTTTTTTCTTGAAACACATGGACGATTTCCATTGATAAGGGAAACAGTACACAGCAACCAAAGGAACAAGTCCCCGACTTATCATTTTTACCCCCAACAGACTTTTCATTGACCTTGGTCATACAACCAGACTGAAGGTACTCTTCATTCTTGTTGGTAATGCGACCAACGTTTTATTCTTCCTCCCCTATCCCCGACTGGGGTGGATGGACCCCGTCGCTCAATCCCCCCTCTCCAAAGTCATTCCAAGAGTGTATGTAAAAAAAAGACTCCTTATTTTGTGCTTCATTAATTTATCTTCTGTACCTCTCCTAGCTAATTTGGGGCCTCTGATTACAAATATGAATTCAAAATTTGCAAATTTTATCATGCATGACAAATAAAAATTTTCAGGGTTTTTCCTTGGGGACGAGCAAGGGGGTCAATCCACCCCGGCCCTATCCCCTATCCTTGCACTTGCTTATGCTGATTGCAGTTTTTTCGCAGTTGATTATCTTAACCCCTAAGCATCACAGAGAGAACAACATAAATGAGGAGGTTTTTTTAATGGATTTTAAGAATTCCAAAATAATTTGAGAACTACTCAGTTTCACGGTTGAGATTTGAAGCCAACTTACTGGTGAGTATGAATCTCTAATTTATAAGAGAATCCACCATGCAGATTTTGGGATTATAATACTTGATGAACTTGATATTCCACAAATCCTATTTTTTTAGCGTCCAAAAAATGTCCCCTTTGATGCATAGGGGTTAAAAAGTTGTTCAATTATTCAAACTTAATCAGCTTCAGATAAGTTAGGATTCAAATAATTTAAATGATACCTTGTAAGAGCATCACCACCCATTCTTGCCAAAGCTGGTTGGTCCAGTGAGAAAAAAGTAGTCCATCGGAATCCAAGGGAGGGAGAGCGGGAGCCCGGTCATTGTAGAAATGGCTCCAAAAACCTTAGAGCATTGCCACCCATTCTTGCCAAAGTTGTCTGGGCTTGTCTAGGGTAAGCCCAATGACAAAAAAAGTAGTCCACTTGGGACCCAATCTAGGACGAAAAGAGACCGGTCACTCCAAAAGTCTCTCACCAAACACTAGGACCCCATCCCCGTCATCCTTCTTATTTGGTTGCTTGATCTTGTCAAGTTGTTGGTTTGCATGCTACAATACATTATATCTTACATTTTTTAATCAATTGGCATGTTGATTGGCTCCTCAATTTGTGAAGATATAAATGCTTTGAGATTGACTTCGTTTGGCTTGTCTCAAGGGCGGGAATGAATAGGGCATAGAAGATGCCCCGGAAGAGCAAGGCCCGGACTACCCCATTCCCCCAATTGTGTTTGTAGGGAATGGATGGTGATGCTCTTAGGACACCGTCCCTGCCACTTGTTGACTATTTTCTTTTCTATCAACACGTTTTGTCAACTCATGTTTTGTCAAGCTTAACTAAAACTTGATCATGTCACTTAAATTAACCACATAGCAACTCAAGGTTACAACCCCATTTTCAATGTAAAAACACAAAAGGGCTTGAGGTGTGCTTGAGGTCTACCTCAAGCACACATCAACACTATTTTATTAAATTTTTTTTATTCATCTTCAATGTAAAAACACAAAAAGTGCTTGAGGTGTGCTTGAGGTAGATTTGAAGCACACCTCAAGCATATCTTAAGCACTTTTGTATTTTATATATTTAGTAATTAAATTCAATGTAAAAATCAAATAGTCTTAAAGTGTGTTTGAGGTAGACCTCAAGGACACCTCAAACACACTTCAATCCCCTTTTTGTGTTTTGTAATTTATTTTTATTCAAATATAATGTGAAAAGTAAAAGAATGTGTTTAGGTGTGCTTGAGGTTTACCTCAAACACACCTCAACACGTTCTTTTACTTTAACCCAAGCCTACCTTAAGACATTGTTTTACTTTAATCAAAGTCTACCTTGATATACTCTTTTACTTTTTATATTCATCTAATGTATATATAAAGAATAATAATTTATTTAGTCTTTTTATTCTTGTAAGTACACATTTTAAATATTAAATTCTTCCCAGGACAAAGTTTTTCCTCTCCTTCCTCAATCCCAATGACCTTGACAACCCACTAATGAAGCAACATAACTTTGCCAAGTCATTAAAACTATATGATTGACTTTTTGCCATGTCAAAGGAGGCGGGAATGACTAGGGGTCCTCCCCGGCCAAGAGGAGACCGAGAGGACTAGGGCCTAAGCCACCCCATTTCCCAAGCCATGTTTGGCGAGAATGGGTGGCGATGCTCTAAGTTAGCAATATGCTGTTGGAGTTTCTGACACTCAGACACTTGAAAGTCAAGCTAGTAAAGTGGATATTGGATGAATCTCCCAATTTCCACATATCAATTGCTGACCAATTGAAGGGCTTTCACCTCCAACACTGAAATCCTCAAAAAATTCAAAAAAAAAGTCAGATTTTTTGAGAATAATCCTGAGTAACTTAGCATAGTTGCAAACACCACAAGCTCATGTAGAATCACATGCATTAGTGGAAACATGGGTCATGTATGTAGACTAGGGAATTAACCATGCTAAGACCCACATAATAAATTGATGACTACTAGTAATAGGTCTTCTTATAGTCATTTCCCTACTCTACATGATCCACTATTGTTGTTTTTATAAAAAAAAAAAACTAGCACAAACCTATTGCAGTGTGACATTGAACAATTTGGAGAATATTGATTGGATAGCCATTCAAAGTCTTACAAAATCGGATGAATTTTTGGGGGTTTGGCAAGATGAAAACATGACTATTTGTGACAATGGATCATGATGGATTGCGTAACAATGTGTATTTAATATCGTAGATGTACACAATGGGTGCATGGTCCATTGACACCATATATCCACAATATACAGTATCCGAAAGAAAGTATACGTAATTTCCAATTTTCATCCATCCAGACACCACAAAAAACAAAATGAGATTATTGTTTCCTCTGCACCAGCCCTCGGTGGTCAAACCACACCTTTCTATAGTTTTTGATGGGGGGTTGACTACAATTAGAAGTTAGATTGGAAGGGTTTTTTTGTCTGTGGGTTTGTTGAGAGTTTTGAGTAACTATGAAGAAATTATGTATGCTTTCTTTTGGGTACTGTACATTTTTTCATACATGGATTCAACAAGGACCTAGGTATTAACCCTTTAAAGACTGGTCGACCATATTGTGGTTGATCTGGACACTTTTTGCTCAGTGGATAGAATTTGGAGAAAAATACAGGGAAGGACCAAAGGGAACAAATGTGGGGATTTGTAAACCACATCCACTAGACCAAGAATTACCCCAATCCATGTTTGCATGTAGAAATGGGATTCAAAATACTGACGCAAAAGTGGTTGTAAATACAACAATTATTGGTGAAAGACGAACATAAATGAGAAAGATACACATGTTTGTAAAATGCACTATGCACCCAATGCATATGTACAGTTAGATCTTCATTTTAAACTACTAATGTATTGTAATTTTAGTTTTTCATTTATGCAACGAAAGTGGGTTGCCCCCCAGATCAACCATGGTCCTTAAAGGGTTAAAGAGTAAGTTCAATTAGTGGAGTACAATTGAGAATTTTCTCCAACTTAGAATGTAAGACACCTGCCTGGGTTGTGATTGAAATCAGGACTTCAATAGGTGTGAACTTTCAAGGTGATGATGTATAAATCAAAGAGGTTGACATTTACATCATGCATTTTAATAGGGGTAGACATGGCTTCTTCACTGTGCTTCCATTCTTCACAAAATAGGGATGTGTCTATTTAGGGTTGGTTTACAGCAAGCTCTCTATGGTAGAATATACTTGTAGTGCGAAGTTTTATCAACATTCATTATTCTCCTTTGGAGCAAAAGAACGGGCTTATGGAAAAGTTCACGAGTTAAGTATATTCAGTGACCCGCATCACCTACCCCTCACTTCGAACGACGATCCGCCACCTCCAATACTTGTGTATTTTTAGTCAGAGGTGAACTTGTTCTTCAAAGAAGTCCTCTGCACGACACAAAAGGGGTGTCACAACTTCATCCTCAACTGCGTCCAAATGGCTCGTTAATTTCCTTGGTACTGTTGCATTCTTCACAAAACTTGGGGTTCATGAAGAAGCTATGACTACCCCTGATGTGGTGAATATTCAATGTACTACTCCAAGATTAGTGGATACACATATATACTCAAGATACAAAATATTTATATGCCCATACCATGGAATATATGCCTCTAAGCACAATTGTGTATCTATTCTTCACTACCATTCCAATGCAATTTATAATTTAGAAATCTATCCATTTTTGAGTGCGCTAGAACTTCTTGAAGTTCATAAACTTCATGAACTTTTTGTTGAATCTTCCACCGAACAAAATTTGTAAGATTATTGGACCCTATTATATTATACATACATACATACATACATACACACACACACACACACACACACTATATATATATATATATATATATATATATATATATATATATATATATATATATATATATATATATATTGGAGGGGATTTGTGCAACTTTTAGTATTTGAGGTCTTTGCTTTGAAAAACATTTTGTGAGGGTGCATGGTTGCTAGCATGTGAGCCTAGGATCTTGAGTCCATGAGCTTAGAAGCCTAGGCTCCCATGTTATTGGTACCTTCCATAGTTATAGCATGTTTATAATTATAAGTGTCTATGTTGAAGTTACCTATGTTATAAGCACCTTCCATGGTTATAGGATGTTTATATATCAAGTGCCTAATTATATTATAGGTATCTATATTTTAGGTACCTATATTATAGGCACCTTCCGTGGTTATAGTATATTTATATAATAAGTACCCATGTTACAAGTACCTTATATGGTTATAAGGTACTCATAGGATACTTATATTATAAGTATGTATATTATAAACACCTTTCATAGTCCTAGAATATCTACTTACATCTAGGCTCAAGGCTCATAGGCTCTCATTTCTAGGCTCACATACTAGCATCATTGGTGAGGGTGTATCCATTTCAAGTGCGTCACTTTAGGTTAGATGGCAAAACTCTAGTAATATATTATTATAGTTTATAGTTTATTTTGAATTATTATTATTATTATTATTATTATTATTATTATTATTATTATTATTATTATTATATTTGATATTAGAGTTATCTTATAAATCATTGTCTACATTTTTCATCTTTTGATTCACTTTCAAGTCTTAACCCCTAAATGCCCAAGGCACCAGATTCCCCGCCACATTATGATGTTTTGAAAACTTTGAAGTTAAATAGAACCCAACCAAATTGCTATTATTATTAGTTTCTATTTTTGGAGAAATCTTTTTGAAGTCTAGTTTTAGGATCAAAAAGCCGATCTTAAAAATGAAGGATTTTTATTTTTCTATTCAAGATTTTGTGCAAGGATGCCCATTGCAATCTTGACCTCCCATAGTGTTGAGGACTCTTGAAAATGAGCCTCAAATACACTAGATCTTGGAGGAAAAATCACATTAGAAATTCATTTAAAGAAAATCCTAGAATAGATTTTGAAAAACTGTAAATTGAATGGGGTTGTGCATGCTAAGCCCTATAAAATCATATTTTTTCAGTGACCGACTTTTTAGAGTTGACATGCAAAAAGAGAATTGGAAAATTTTCATACTTTTAACACCCTCACGATCAAACATTATAATCTTTCAATCTATAAGTGATATTGTTATGTTTTCTTTTCCTATGTGATCTCTAACATGTCTAGTTTGAATTTGTATGGTTACAATTCAAAAAAAATTGGTATAACTTGTGAAAATGTTGACTTTTTGTTCAATTTAGAACAAATTTCAAGAAGCTCCAAACAGGCCTTGGACATTTAGGGGTTAAAAGTACTTGTATTTGAAAAACCCTCTGGCCTTCACACCCTGTCAGTAGCAATACACTGTTGGAGTTTCTGACATTCACTTGAAAGTCAAGCTAGTGAAGTGGAGATGAATCCCCAAATTTCCACATAACTTATTAATTGTCGGACTAGTTTAAGTGTACACATCTCCTGCATTGAAATCCTCAAAAAACTCACCTTTTGTGTCAGTTCTGTGTTTCTTGACTCTTCTAGAAAAAGTCAGATTTTGAGAGAATAATCCTCTGCAGCATCACACCACCAGCTCATATTGAATCACATGCATTAGTGGAAACATGGGTCACGTATGTAGACTAGGGAAATTGACCACAAGAAGACCCACATGACAAATTGACAACTACTATTGATCTTCTCATAGTCAATTCAGTATTCTACTAGTCAGAGATGACCCTTGAACTGCTGGGTGATGGTGGTGAGGTATTCAAACAGAATAGCATGGTTGTAGATTTGATAAGGTAAAACAGCCCATTACGGACTAAATGGGGGGTTTGCCCTCTTTGTCATTTCTGAAATTTTCTACTTTTTTTTTTTCCAAAGAAAGTCAAGTGATAGAAATGGTGAGAGTATTTAACACTATATTTTTTTTTGATAAAATGTGAATTTGTTATGAATTTTTGAAGTGTTTAGTCCATGACAACCTAAAAGAGTCTATAGATTACCCCCGAATTAACAAAAACTGATCCATAATACTCATCTTACTCACCTATTGCGGTCACAATATTTTCTAACATAGAAGACCTAAAAAGGCACTTCCTACAATGAACTAACACTAAAATATTGAAAGTTCCTATTGTAGTCACTAATTACTCCATTCCAATTAGCTAAGACATTGAATGTGGTCCAAATCTCAATAACTGAAAAAACCCTGTTATAGGGCATTCTTAGGAGTTTGCAATGGGTAAAAGGTCCATAATGGACTATTTTACCTTACATGACGACAACAGGTTCTTTATCTTGTGTGAAATCAGCCTCTCTTCTTGACAAAAAAACAACTTTGCAGTGTGTTTCCTGAACATGCTTGTTTAAGAAAAAAGTCCATATTCTACATGGCCTACTATTGTTATGAAAAAAATGTATAGAGTAGGTGCGTGGTCCCTTGACACCGTGTATCCATGATATTCATTTTTTTCATACATGGATTCAATAGGACCTTGGTGTGAGTAAGTTTAAACAATGCAGTAAGATCAAGAATTTTCTCCAACTTGGAATGTGAATCACCCACTTGGGTTGTGACTAAAATGGCCATTGACAAGTCATTTTAGCACCTTGAAAGTCCATGTGAGCACAATTGTGTACTAAGTTATAGTCTTCACTATGATCCCTATGCAATTTGCAATTTAGAAATCTATCCATTTTTGAGTATGTTAGAGCTTCTTGAAGTTTATGAATTTTTTGTTGAATCTGCTTGGGAACAAAAATTCATTAGACCTGGTTATACATACATATGACTTTATGAATAAAGGCGAAAGAAAGAGAACATACTTTTCTTGTCACCCATGTTCAAGGCATTTTCTGTCATTCCAATCCCTAAGATCCACTACTTATACAATACTACGCTTCAAGCAAGTTTCATCTCCGATTCATGCCTTTGCAAGAATTGTCACATCACATCATGAAATGAATGTAATCACTCATAAGAATCAAGGCTTATCAAAAAAGATTTAACGAAATTCAATGATATATGTTGTGATAAATCTTCATGATTCTTGTAAAATTTCGACAAGAAGATTTCTCAAGAAATTTTGTTAGGCCATTCCAATCTGTTGTTACCTTCCCAACTGATCTTGCCTAATTGGGAGGGAGGGATACTCTTAAATTCATGCTCAATTAGTACGATTTGATCTAGCTGGTGTTTGTTGAATCTTTCCTATAGTCCTTTGGTATCTTTTGTAAGTTCCGTTGCCTTCATGTTACTAGAAATACACTGGCTATGGACATTACTTGTTAAAGAACATCCTACATATCCATTTTGTTCAACAAGAATTTGCGCTAGCTACTCACATCCTGATCATTCAACGAGAGTTCATAAAGATACAATGTAGAGTAGCATAAAATAAAAGAAAGATGGAAACTGCAAGAACTGCCGATTTATACTCCAATCTTGAGTGAGCATGCCTCACTTGTGCCCATGCCCCCAACACATAAACGCGAGTGTTAGAAAGACGTTCACCAAGTGTCTTCAACATGCTTGCACCTTGTTATTGGAGCCTAAGATTAGAATACTTGCAGACATTCAAGCAATCAAGATCTTCTTACATAATATTCATAACTTCTACTCTCAAATGTTCATGACAATGAAGGTGTAAAACCTGTATTGTCATTCGGTTGTCCATATTATTGTTAGACCTCTCCCAATGTTGGGGCGCTCGCCAAGAAGCATAGATTGCAATTTATGCAACGTTGAGAGGTGTGTGTAGTGGTGGAGAGCAGAATACTCATTGTGCCTTGTTTGACTCTCAAGGCACGGAGTTCAATGTTCATCCTGGAGTTGCCATGTTGCTCTCTAGAAGCTTCAATACTTCCTGGTATCATTTGTACCATAATATGTGTCGGGTATCGCGTGGTCCAATCAATGTATACCATATTGCAGTCTTGGGATTTTCTTAGGGTCGATAGTAGAGACCATGATTTTAGGGTATCGATTATCCTACTATGTATCAACTTTTGTGTTGGTTGTGTTGGTCATTGTGTTGTAAATTCTTGTTTGAAACTTAGCTATTCTTGGATAAGAGAGAGGGAGGGAGGGTTTAGCCATTTCAATTGTGTCACTTTAGGTTAGATTGCAAAGCTCTATTTATATATTACTACAGTGAATATTTTCCAAATTGATGAATGTAAAGTCCATTTTGAGGTGCATGATATAAAGTCATGGAATTTTGAGGCCACATGTCTTAAGTGTCGTGATTGAAACCATGACTATTTTGGAGCCATTTTTTGTCAATCCTTTCATCTACAAGTAGGCCATGAATAGCAACTAGGAACCTCTACAATTTTTTTTAAGAGCAACCAATGAGAGCTAGTGAGTTTATTGAGGCATCATGTGGCTCTTATCCAATTGTCAAACAATTATGAAATGACTTGGATTAGATTTCTCTTGAGATTGCTAACAAAGTCTTTAATTTAAAATTTTCATGTTTATAGCTTTTAAGAAATTTAAGATACCGAAATATCAACATTCCAAAATTCTAGAACAAATGATAGTGTGTGCTTGCAAAAGAGGAATTGTCTACATTACTCTATTCTAATTTTTCAACAACTAGACAACCTCAAGTGCGTTGATCAAGAAAAGAATGGCAAAAAACTATAATAAGTAACATTTGTTAGAGTGTGCTTCCATGTTCACCCAACCCTACACATTTATTGGGGTTTAGGCCACTTGCACGTTTGTTCTAGAATGCCAACCTATTATTGATTTGAAGGTTGTTCCAAAAAAAATTAGGCTTGCCATTTCTCCTTAGGAAGCCCATCAAATATTTTGGGTTCCCAACTTCTTCTTTAATTTGTTCACTCCGACACAAGTCAAAGTCCATATGTATGATTTGAAAAAATATTGAATACTCATGACAAATGGGGGCACTATTCAAGATTTATTTAGATTTAAGTCTTCTACTTGGAAGTGGTCAGTTTTTAAATTTCACAACTTGTGTTGTGACATTTTTGGTACTAAGGTACATGGAAAGAAGTCGAATTGGGTGAGCAAAGAAGTGCCCTCTTACATAGCTAATTCATCTCTCTTCCAAGTAGCTCATCTAAGGTGGATAACCTAACTACACCATTGACTTGAAACTACCATCATTACACTATACATCTCCAAAATAATATATATCTATGTGGAAGAAACGATTATAGAACATCTACCAAGAAAAACTTTGACCCTTGATCACTAGAAGAAACTAGCGTTGGTTTCTTCTAGTTGATAACTTTTGTATGGTAATTTGCTCTAAAACACTACAAGAGAAAGGGGTGTTTTAAGTGTAGTCCTCAACATATAGTCCTATAAGTAACAACCTTAAAGGGGTGTTTTCAATAAAAATTTACTAAACACACATGTATTTCTAGTAAATTTTTATTGAAAACACCTCTTTAAGGTCATTACTTATAGAACTATATGTTTAGGACTATACTTAAAACACTCCTTTCTCTTGTAGTGAAAGTGATCGTCTTCTTCAAACCACTCCTATAGTTAACTATTGAATGGATATGAGGTGGTTCTTAAATAGACTTCTTTAGCCATTGAGAGAACTAAGGAAAATTAATCTATTATCTATTGCAAGAGCCTATTATTCTCCTTGGTTTCCTCCCATCTCTTTACAAGTTGGAGGTGGACGGATTTTGAGAGATCTACAATCATAAACAAGTGTTTATGACACAAATCTTCATAAATAATTCAATAATGCATGGAAAATTACAAAACCAATTGTGTTACATTGTGCATCTATTTTTCTTTCTCTAATAATGAGCAACAAATCTTTCCATCCACAGAAATCCATGAAAAAGGCTCTGAAATGGTCACTTTTAGAGCAAACTACCTTATATAGTAGCCAAATGTCACATTCTTTGGTGCGTTAGAACCTCCTTTCACTTGTCAATAAGAAAATATGAAAATTTGATGAGTCGAATCTAGTAACTAGGTGCATTAGCAAAAAGTGTCGGTTCATGGCTTGGCAATTCAGTAATGTTCCATTACGGGGAAGCCAGGAAAGCTTGACATTTCCCATTGTAGAATCTGTTCACAGCAATAGATTTCCAGGAAACTCATACTGTGGTCTGTTACTGGGAATCTCCACAGTAGCATATTTTGCATTTGCTAAGACTTGGGTTTTTTGAAATATGCTGCTGCAGTTTCCGGATACTCAAAGAGATCTTATAATCTACAGGTGGCATGGCAACCGTTTGAGAAGAACTACAGTATGTTTAAGTCATAATCACTGTCCTTTCTCTAGCTTCTAAATGAACACTTAGCTTCCCCAAATCTCCTCAACGCCACTAAGCTTCAATCACCCAAGATCAGAGCATACTCATCAGGACATTATGCCATGTAGAAATGAATCCATGGCCACTTGTGCCCGCTTGGAATGTACCATTTTCCATAACCAAGCTCTGCATTTGAGCTACCTAATGCGTAGTTCCTCAAATTATCAGTAAATCATCTTGTCCCGCAACATGCCAATCCCCAAACAATTATCATAACTGAATTACAAAGAATGTTCAATTCTCGAATGCAAACCAAGCCAACCATGTATCCTTTTCCAAAGAGTCTGGAATTATTGCTGTCAAAGGAATGACAGAGATCAGATGAGGCAAACAATCTTCTGCTCTCCCGAAAATACATTTGCAATTTCAAAGATTGGACTCCAAATCCCTAATGTCCGATGCAATCAGCAGTTGCAGCTACCGACACAAAAATGAAGTGCAGATTCTCGACGAGCTCAAAGGCATATTTACACACGCACCATCCGGTGAGTCTGTAGCACTTCATACATTAAAATAATAACAATAGGGCTCTCGTAAATAACCAAGTATGTCACACTGGACTCGATGGTGAGCGAGTCGAAGAATGGCCCTTCAGTCTGAAATTCGTCTCGACGGCAAAAAAGAATTGAACTCTCAGACTCCCAAATTTACATGTTCATCAAAACCCGAAAATTCTCAAACCCTACACCCTAAGCAATCGACATGAAAGCCTCATCAAGTTCAAATACACAGTTACAATCTCACACCATCCAGTGAGTCTATAGCACTTCATACACAAAAATAATAAGAATAAGGCGTTTGTAAGTAGCCAAGTATGGCACACTTGACTCATTGGTGAGTGAGTCGAAGAATGACCCTTCAGTCTAAACTTCCGCTCAACGACCAAAAGAAATCGAACTCTGAGTTTCCCAAATTTACTTCTTCATCAAAACCTGAAAACTCTCAAACCCTAAACCCTAAGCAATGGACATGAAACCCTCATAAAGTTCGAATACACATTTATATTATCACACCATTCAGTGCATCGAGAACTTCATACACAAAAATAATAACGATAGGACGTTTGTAAGTAAAGTATGGCACACTTCCAGAAACACATTGCTGAGTGAGTCGAAGAATGGCCCCTCATGCTAAACTTCATCTCAACGACTCCAAAAAAATTGAAGCCTCCGTCTCCCAAATTTACATATTCATCAGATCCGGAAAACTCTCAAATTCTAAACCCTAAGCTATGGACAAGTAACCCTAAGCTATGGACAAGTAACCCTAAGCAATGGACACGAAACCCTTAGCTATGGACGGAAACCCAGAAGCACAATTGCACTACTCCCTCAATCACATCCGTCTTTCGTACACGTGCCGTTTGGCGTCGCAGCAGCGTCCGCTTTCTGTCTCTTCGCGGCGACTTCAAACGCTTCAAGAAAAGCTTCAGGAGGCTGCGCACCCGAAATTTCATACCGTCCGTCGATAACAAAATGCGGCACTCCTGACACACCCCTCCGGAACTTCCTCTCTGCTTCCAGCACCTCCTTCAACCCCGCTTCCCGATCCTCCAAAAAACCCCTCGCCCCTTCAACTCCTACTTTCTCCGCGGCCGCGACCAAAACCTCACGATCCCCGATATACTTCTCCTGCGTGAAGAAATTCAAAAAAATCTCCTCCACGACAGCATTTTGCTTCACAATCCCTTGCTTCCCCGCGAGCTCGATCAACCGGTGACTGTCCAACGTGCTCCCCGTCTTGCCACCCATGGAGTACTTGTAGCCAAGATTAGCGAAGGCGCCGCCCACGCGGTCGAGGATCATCTGCATTCTGCCGGAACCGAACTTGGACTTGTAATAGTCGATTTTGTTCACGCCTTCGGTAGGCGCATCGGGGTTTAAGAAGAAAGGGTGCCATTTGACTTCGACGGTGTAGCGGTCGTTGGCAGAGGCGATCGCTTGCTCCAAGTGCTTCTTGCCGATGAAGCACCAGGGGCAGATCGTGTCGGAGGTCACGTCTACACGGAGCACCTGCTTCGCCATCGCTGCAAGTGAGTGCGGCCTCCTAGCTATGATGAATCCCGAAATCTTGTGGATTTTCTGCAGAGTGATCGAAAATGAGACAAGTTTGTTTGAGAGATCGGAAACTCACCGAATTTGATTGTGTTGACAGTTAATTTCATAGTTGCGGCAGTTACGAGAATTTATAGTTGTCAAGGTGGGTGAATGGTGGTCCGAAAGCGAGAACGAAGCTCGGATTGCTGTTTGCCAATGGGACGCTTCTCGGGAAGTATCCTGCGTTCGGATGATTTCTGTTAGTGGTGTTCATCTGATGGATGACTTCTGTGAATTGCTTTCGCTTTCCTCCACGACTGGAATGTTCTCGACCGCTGTGTCGTCCCGTGAGTAATTAGGAAGAATGATCTAAGACCGTTCCTTGAAGTTGATGTACAAATTTAGAGTCAAAATTGTAATTAGAGGTTATATTCTACTTGTAGACAAATGATAATCGTTAGATTTCAAAATAAGAATTCCAAAATTTGAAGAATTTTTATAATATTGGTGAAGTTTGAAAGTTAAGGCTTGAAGAAATCTTAACGTTTTCAGTCTCTAAAAAGACTTTCAAAATTGCTATAGAAATGAAGAATGGACCTAATCAATGAGAAATTGAATTCTCTTACTTGTGCATGTTTCATAAAGAACCTTAAAAAAGATCCAAAATTATTCACTAAATAATAAAGGGCTTTATCAATTTACAACCATATAGCACCATAAATAAAGTTGGAGACATTTTTTAGAAATTTAATTGTTTCATCCATGAAGAATGAATTTTATAATATTTTAATCCCCCTTAAATTATAATTTTCAATTCTACTTTTAGGCAAAAATATCCAAAGTGATAATCCCTCCCTTCTAAATTTATATATATAATCTATTTTTAGATAGAGATCCAACACGATAATGGATCAATAGTCAGACAAAAATGGTGGTGTGTGTAGAACACGATCTAAAGTGATGGATTTGAATTGGAGGATCATACGACATACAAAGAATGACAATTTATGGACAAATACCCAAAGGCACCAAATTACTATAAATGATGGATATAAATAATGTCAAAAACAATCATGGCTTCAAATTTTATAATTTAGTGGTGTGGTTTCAATATCAACTTCTTATTGTTCACCTGAGCCTCATAGACAAACCCTATATGTATATGAATGCACAAAAAAAAAACCTACCTACATCAATGCATTATGCATAAAATAGCTCAAATATATAACGAATTAATGAGGGAGTTTTGTCATTCCTTAAAAGCATATAGTACCTACTTTATTGGAAAAGTGCTCTTTGACAACATCATATATTCAAGATTTTTAGGGTGTGTGTGCTAGTGACTTTATTTGCATGCAATGCAAGCCCAATTCCACACACACAAAGGCTACACATTCAAAAGTAACAAAATCTGATTGTGACCTATTTGTAGATTGAACAATCCCATCTGGATTCTAGTCAAAAGGGTATATCTTCCATACATAAGAGCCTAGGGTCAATTTTACATAAATTTTCTTTTTAACACTTTGAAAATTGATAGTTTCTATATATGGAGTCCCAAAAATGCATTCTAAGGGAATCTAGAATCTCTTGGCAACTACTAATAAGACCTAACAAAAACTTTAACAATCTATACTAAGAATTAATCATGCTTTTCTCTTATACTGTCACAATAGCAATTTTGGTTTACACATTTCAGAGTTGGAATTCAAGATCGGATGCAGAGATCCTAGCAAGTGCTCGCTCTGAGGGCTCTTCTGAGAGTAGATAAACTACATCTTAAAAGATTCCATGAGTTGTATTGAGTTTTCAATGCCATGGAATTATTCATTGTAAACCCTAAGCCCTAGCTACATCACTAATTTTTTCCTATACAAGCAAATTGAGTGTGGTGATTGCAGTTGCAGGTGGACAATCCCCTTGAATACCATGTATAAGTGCTGATGAGCAAATGGACATCCCTCCAAGGAATTTTGTCTACATCAGATAATGTTGTGACAATTGTTTCGCCGCAATTGGAGGTTCACTTGTTCAGTAGAAATCATGTGGTTTCAGAGCGTTCTCACCTCTTCACTTGCGCAACTGAACTTGATGGAGTTGTGGTTTCTTCGAGGAAAATCGACCTTAAACCCTCAAAACTGCAAACTATTAGCCCTAAATGTTGTTGCATTTCCTATGAGGTCATGTACATTTTGAATGCAATGTGTGTTCTCTTGTTGTTCTTGTACCTCATTTGCATAAATTCACTGGTGGTTGGTCCGTATGCTTTAGAATGTGGATTGTTTTGTGGATAAGCCAGTTATTGGTGTTCTTAATTTGTGTTATGCCTGACAAATCTTTCATTTTACCCCTTCTAACCATGCTCTTACAAATGACAAATTTGGCAGTAATGAAATCATTTTTTATCATTTTGCTTGGCCATTCTCCCTTGAGGAGACAACAATGCTGTTTGGGGATTCTTAATTAGGTCTAAATGGAAAGGCTTGGGTTATTAGTAAATGAATTCCAAGAGTGGGTGAACTTTATGGCATTGCAAAATTCAGAGTAGCCTTGTATGGCTTGGAACATGGAACATGAATTCTGTGTTGCGGAAAGAAAGAGATCCCAAGGCAAATGAAACCATGGTCTTTGGATATTGTATGCAAAAGGTAATTGGGAAAGTTGAACATTAAGTATGCAAAGTTTGGATTTGGCTTCTTCTATTATGTGGCATACTTGAAAATCAAAAAAATAATTCAAATTTGCCCTCCCTTGAATGGGGGAAACGAATAAATGAAAGCTCCCATTTTTACCTTGGAAAGATGCAACCCCCATGGCTAATGTAGTCACCAAAATACTTTGATTATTGGACCAATAGGTGCATTCTTTGTTTCTACAGTTGACAGTGAAATCATTCATTGGACCTTTTTAGGTCCATAGTGTTCTTACAAAATTAATGTGAAATTTTAGAATATTAGATAATGATAGCCAAAATACTTTCATTAAATTTTGAAATGAAAAAAGACTAATCTTTATACAAGACCTTGAGATGCATGCAGGTTAGAAACATCAATGTAATTAGCCCCCAAGCTTCATTGTACTAATCAACCTTTGAAGGACCAGAGTGATTTGAGGCCCAAAACTTTTATAAAATTCTTTTACTCAAAGTAAGTCTAATATCATAATCTTTTGTATTATTTTATAACAAATTCAATTGTAGGATCTTTTAGTAAACTTATTCAAGTATATCCTTCCAAAAAGTTTTGAAGTGAAAATCCACACTCATTGCATATATTGC